>ML778947.1:523042-576489 GCA_009831015.1 Picea engelmannii
CAAGGTAGTAAAAACATCCTGTCATATAACTCAATGCATCATAATGAAAGAAAAGTTTTATCATCATATAATCCAGATCACTTGCGAGCAAGTGTCCTCAAAGAATAATTTTGGTGTGTGCGCCAGAGCAGGATGTTACAAAGGGGACCCACCGATGATGAATATGGATCCCAAGGTACTTAGTACAATCTAGTGAGTGTGAATAGAGGATTTTATGTTTAAAACTCATAGAATCAATCAATCATGAGTCAAGGATGTAAACCCAATCGTAATCATGAGGATTCCTTCCACTAAGGACTGCAAGCCCCAAGGTATTATCTAGTTCTAGTTTTGTCTCCTAGATAATGTGTTGAAGTTAATAGGAAGAGATCCATCAAAGGAGGGCCTTCATGTATCCCCCCTCAGTTGACACAAAATATACACTGAGAGATGATATGAAGAGAGAGTATCACTAAGTACAACTAACACAAGGATGGTTGGCTCAGAAAGTCAATAAAATAGCAGATGGTCAAATCACGATTAAAATTCCCTTCAACATATAGCATAACAAAATGGTGACTTGGTTGCAAGACAAAAGATCTAGAAAAATATAATAGAGCAACGAAGGAGGCATTGAAGCACTCTGCATGATGATTGGAAGAGTAACTAGTTCGAGGAGTATCTCTGACTCTTATCACTGGGATGGATTGTAGGAAATAAAAAATCCATTTGTATGATGAGGACTCAAACATGTGCCATGTTTAAAGTTTAATCAACTGAAATTTCCATCTTGAGAATAGACTAGTGGTGAAAAACCCCCATTCTTTAATTTTTATTTTTGGATTTTTGACCTCCTTCATGGTTTAACGAGCGCGAAAGAGGAATAAAAGTATGCTTTGTCTCTTTCATGGTGTAATGATCATGAAATAATGATGTAACTAAGATCAGTATGTACCTTTTTTGTGTCCTTTTAGGTGTCCAAAAGGGAGATAAAATTGAACTTGGTAATGTATTTTGTGTGCTATTTTACGAGTCTAAAAGAAAGATAAAAGTATACTCAGTGAGAGAGAATGAGTGGCTTAATAACCTACTCCTACATTCCAAGTTCATGGAAATGGCCTAAGAAAAACAGAAGTAAATGGTACAAGCAAGTAAGACCCACTCTTAATAGTTGTTCTATCCCTGTGTTGGTGGATGCAAAATGGAGGCCAAATAATGCAATAGGTGGATGGTCAATGCTACTACTATAACAATATGCAAGATCTAGGAAAACAACATCGCATCGATGTGAGACGTGACATGAGAAACAAATGCATAAGTGACCATTAAGAAACATTAAAATTGTTTGGGAACCCCCACAAAAGGTGGCTAGAATATATATAAAAAGAGGAGAATGAGGCTTGAACATAAAATCATGGTGGGACTAAAGGAGGGTTCCTATTCCTACAAGAAAATTCCAACATGGGCACTAAATGGAAATACGGGTGCTAAATAAGGTTCCTATGAAGGGTAGGCATTAGTAGATAAGTAAAAACGTGAAAATGGATTGGCTAATGTCACAACCATTCGAGATTGAACCTAAGGCATAGTGTTGACTTTATGTATTGTTAATAATGAAAGGTGGGACATGCACGGAAAAACCTATCCCTTTATGGAAGTTGGGGAACACGTACCTCAAGTTTAGTGGATGTCTCCATGTTTGTAACCAAAAGTCATTGTCATCCTATCAAGGTGCATAGAATAGTTTCCAAGGTTAGTTAATTAAAAAATTGCACTAAAATAATAATGAGCTCAAACAATTAATAAAAATCCCACTTACTTGGTCTCATAGGGAAAAAATAAATTTTTATTTCCCAAAAAGTTTATAAAAGAAAACTTACCTTGGAAAAAACTTGTTTTTCATTTTTCCAAGAGAGGAGTGTTAAGAGCTTGTGGATAAATCCCTCTTCCAAGTGTAAGTGTGGACCTAATTATGGGTATTTGGACTCAACCATCCATCTAGCTATCATATCAAGATAAAATTGAAGAATCATTTCCCCATTTCTTTGTTGTTTTTCATGAGCTTGTGAGGGAAATGGGTTGCCTGCACACCTGTTTTGAATGTAACCGAGAGGCCTCATTTCATTGGCATCATGGAACATCTCTTTACATATGCCATGTGATGCATCATGTGTAGATTTCTGCAAAGGTCACACAATGAACTAGAAGTAGAGAGCAACTCGATCAACCACACACTAAGGGTTTAAGGTAAGTATTTTGACATGATCACATTTTAAGTGTTTTTGTGCCAATGGGTTTCTTGGGTTTTGTTTCTAGGATGTAGGTAACCAACCAATATGATTGAATGGAAGTTAATAGACAATGAATATGATGATTATGATTCCCAAGGGGATGTAGTGACCTTGGCAGCTCTCCGGGAGTGTGGGACACTCAAATTATTTCATTTTATTCTACTTGAATCCCATGAGTATTTGTTTCACCAAATCATTCAGTACTAGGACCCTAACGAGGAATGCTTTATCGTCTAGGGTAAATTAAATTTCTAAAGCTACACATGGATAATTTGCACTTCTATATTGGATTTTCCCATAGGGGTATACTGTGGTAGGTGGTTTATTCACTAGGTGAATATGATCATTCGATCATGGACTTTGTTGAGGAGCATTGTTGGTATGGTTCTCACAGATGAGAAACAAGATCCAAATTCAGAATATTATAGATCTATCGCTCAATACCATCCTCTTTTGTATCACTCATGCCACGAGATCAATAGGCCCTCATTTGGAATGCAAGATCAATATGTAGGTGGCCCTGATATGTTTGGAGCTAACCATCTCCAACAAGTCTGAAGGAGTTCTCACCAATATGAAAACCCAGGTATATCGAAGTAAGAGAGGGAAGTAAAAATTGTTTAAGTATGGATCCCTTTTAGTGACCATATTTGTGGGATGCATGCCTAAAATAAGGCCACAAATAGTGATGGGAGAGCTAGTGCCCTCAGACCTAATAACGATGTTGTGGGGACAAAACATGGGTCGAGTACCAAGGGGGAAGCATCTAGATCGGTATGGGGTAGGCTTCCTCATTTGGTGGCGCCATCAAATTGTTAGTATTGATTATTTTCCCTATGTGATGACTAACTTCCGGTAGGATCTGGATATTTTTCTCCCTATGGGAGAGGTGTGGGTCACATGAGTAAGTGTGTTTTTTATTTTTTTGCATATTGCCTTTTTTTTGTATTTTTTTTATATATGATTCTTTTTGGTGGATGCATACTAACACGGATTTTTGTTTTAAAGTTGTAAGACTAGAGCATCAAGAGGGATGGGGTTGATATCATTGTCGTTGAAGCGACAATGAGTCATCAGGAGAAGAAAGTGGTGGTAACAGTGAAAAACTGTGTTGAGTACATCACAAACTAGAGGGGATGACCATGGGGGTTCCCCACACATTGTATGATGAGATGTTTCCACACCTGCGGTAACACGTAGAGGGTGGTTCCCACCCCTTTCATGAATTCTATGAAAGGTAGCTCATGATGTTTTTTGCTACTGATGCAACGCCCCCCCCATTCTCTCCTTGGGGTTATGCGACCTCCTGGTCTTTGATAATCAAACTACTTGAACCGAATTGGTTCTTCAGGCCTTCAAAAGACCCTGAAAAATTACTACACACACACAGGTCCCTTTGATGTTACATGCAGGTTCAAGTTACCCACAACTCTTCTAGCTGACACTTGGAAACACCAACCATATGAGTGTTATCTCACACTAGACTCTTCTCCTATGTGACCGCGAGTTATAACCTCAGGCCAACCCCTTCGCAACTTCGAGCTTTGTAAATATGGTTACCTCCACATTTGTTTCCTTCTGAACCACTTTTCCCTGAATTCGCGGATCTCTACTGCATGTCTCCTTGGATCTGACGATCCAGCTGCACTTCGGGTTTCATGACTTCAAAAAACTTCACTTACTCCAGTCAAAAATCCTCCAGACCTCTAAATCTCATGTTTTATAATTCTCTCCCATGTGTCTCCTCGCAGCCAACGGTTAATATTCGCCTCGCAACATCGCAACTTTGTGACCTCAGTGATATCGATTCTCAACACTTCGAAACACTCCAAACTTTGAAATACGGAAATGCTTCACAGCTAATTTTCCATGCCACTTTTCCCATATTTGGCGGTCTGGAATGAACCCAATCCATCCTGGATGGATCTTGCTCGATAATCTTGGGAAACCTTAATGGACACCTCCCTTTGAATATTTCTTGTCGCTCTTCCTCCTAATCTTGTTGCTCTTGAACTTTTTCCTCCTTAGAATGTGCTCTTCGAAACTTATTCGAAATTTCAGCCTATGCATGCCTTGCAATAGGTCCTCCTCCACATCTTAGCTTCTCTATTGACGACTTTCGCTACTCCTCCTGAGCTTCTGAGTCAAAAGACTCTCTCATGCACTCCTTGCGGACAAATTTCCTTCAATCTATCTCTCCAAAAATTTCTGAGTCAAAATGGACTCTGTCATGCACACCTTACAGATGCCATGCACTCCTTGTACACATATAAATTTCACATTATCTCTTCAAAGCTTGTGAGTTGAAACAGACTTTGTCAGTGCACACCTTCTGAACAATATGCACACTTGCATTGGCTCGTAGAAGACAAACAATTGAAACTTATCTAAATCTTCATAGATTCATACAATAAACCATGTAAATGCATTCATAAACACAAGAACAATAATTAACATAGAATTTCAAATAAACGGAAAGTCTATCATTCATTCATTCAGATACACATGGAAACACCACGCATTTGGGACAATTCTCCTATGTTATATTCATTCAACTGAAAAATACATGTGTTCATAAACTACTTTTCATTAGCTCTTAAATCTTAGCTACAATGGAAACAAATCTCAATAACTAGAGTGCCAACAACCTCTTCTGGGAAACATGATGTAGGAGCATCGCTACACCTCAACGTGCGCCAGCTAATTAACATGTGTGGTGCGCATTCAATGAAGGTGAGGCATCATCCTCTTGTTTTTCCTTGAGAATCCAAGATGTGACTCAGGAATTAACTGAAGACAAGCTGGAAGAGCTAAATCATGTTTTCGCACAAGCTGGAGATAAGGTCACCATTAATAGGTTGATGGAAGAAGGGATCTTCATCCGACTTGGAGCAGATTTCCATCATTGTGATTTGCCTTTTCGATAGGAATTTCTAATGGTGATTTGACACCATTAGTTTAGCTTACGAGGGAAGCTCATAAGGACCCTCTTATATAAATCTTTGTATTGTAATAAAAGTATAGGTTTGTCGGGTTGGATAAGTCATGTTGTAGGGAGAGAAATACAGAGAGACGAGATTTAGATGCATCTTGGACTCTACTATTGTAATTTGGCGTTCTACCATTAATAGAAAATGACATTTTTCCTGTTTTATCTTTTTGTTCAATGGGTGGTGTGTTATGGATGTCTTTTACATGCATTTGAATTGTATATGAATGTTAGAAATCGTCTGCAGGGAGGGATATTATTTTCTATCCGAGAGTGTGTTGAGTGAAGTCTGGTTCTCAAGGCTAAGTGCAAGGAGTGCATGACAGAGAGAGGAAATTCTATGATCTGACACAATGGGTGTGTGTTTGAACTCAATGGATTCATAAGAGAAGCTACTAGGAGGGCACATCAGATTAATTTATGAACTTAGGGAGAAATTTCAAGGTGGTTAAGTACCTTGGAAGGATAGACTGTGTAGGGAGAAGCACAGTTCATAGTTACTGAACACTTTGAAACACTCTGCCATGAGGGCATCAAGATAGTGTGAGCATGCACAGAAAAAACACGGTTGAAAGTGTTGGAGAATCCCATAATTGTTGAACATTATGGTGAAGGAAGGCTTTGCAAGAAGTGCGTCGACAAAGGAAAGGAGATTCCTTAAACCTTTCCATAAGGCTAAGGGAGAATCCATCGAATAACTGAGCAAGTGTAAGGAGTGCACCTAAGGTGTTATAAGTTCACCTTACAAGCTTAGGAAGAAGGATGAGAAGCCACCAGGAGGGCACGAGAAACTCACTAAGGAACTGAGAACCTTGAAGGTTTTCAAGTCGACCAAAGTCACAGGAGAGTTGCAGAGATTTTTGTAAGGAGTGCAGAAGGTATTTCAAGAACAACCTAAGTCTTGAAAGGTGAATTTGCACTAAGTGTGCAAACGAGTCAAGGACTCGTTGAAGTCCTGAATGCGGAGAAATCATCCATCTTCGACGATAAGATAGGTGGCATAAGATATAGAAGTTTGGGAACAGGAACTTCAGAAGGTTTGTCAAGAGAAAGAAAAGATCTTCATGAAGTCAAGGAGAGCGCTTTCATTCTGGACCATTGGATCCAGAGGAAACATTGTAGACAACCACGCAGTTTGGGAAAGTTCAGGAGGGAATACCTAAGAGGATGACTCACGAATTCCAAACTCGCGAATTCGATCACAGTTGTTGATTACTAGAGAAACATGGACCGTAGATTTGGTCCCGAATAATTTGTCGATTCGAAAATCGAGAAAGGGAGGAGGAAAGATCTCACAAAAGTATTGAAGCGCAAGATCGTGAAGGGAATTGGCCCATAGACATAGCCCGTGGACACATCAAGGGAGGAGCTTAGCATTGAGAGCTAGCATCTATTGGTTTGAGAGTTAAAAGTGTAAGGAGAGCGTCTGCAGGTGTCCCATAGTGGGTGTCAAGAAAGAAAAAGGGCATATTCCAAGCTAAATCGGTTCCATCAGGAGCCCGATGAACCACTTGATTCGATGAATTAAACGATCCTATATCGAGAGGTTGCGTCATCCCCAAAGGAGTCGGAGGGGAGGTTGATATCAAGTGGTATCAGAGATTGTTTTGTCTACAGATCGCAGACAAGGGAGATATCAGAGTTTAATTTTGGTTGTAGAAAGTAGGTGAAGAAGGAGATGAAGGAGTGGATGCAGAATTGATTTCTGTGAGCCAGGGAAATAGAGTGTGATGCTATGTTTTAGCTATTTCAAGGCATGAAACAGATGATAAACATTCGGGTGGGCTATAGAAAAATAAATATGGCCATTGAAGGTCACAAGCAGGGCCAAGGAGAAGTCCATTCGTAGAGGATCAAGGCAGAGATGGACAAGGAGCTCTGTGAAATCCTAGCACACATGGAGAAACTTGCATTCAAGATGCAACAGGAGTCAACAGTACATTGGAGGTATGAATGGTCTCTGAATATAATAGCTAAATTGCATGTTCATAATTTTTTGACCAAAAGGCAATGACATGTGTTAAAAAGGTGGCCTAGGCATGCTGAAAACCTCAGTCATAAGGGAAAGCCATCTGGAAAGAGTCTCATAGGTTGTCAGGTGGGAAATGATAAGGGATCGATGGATCTCGTAACCTACCAAGTGGGCAGAGAAGACATCCCAAATTTCCAGGTGGGCAAGGGAGAAGAGATGAGCTCAGCTGAGGGTTCATTGATAGATGAAGAGGAGGCATGAGAGAGATCTCACTCAGATGGAGATTCATGCAGAACTATGAGCCGCGTGAATGAATATGATGAGAAGTTACAAAATTTATTCATAGAGGAGGAGGATCAGAGGAGTGTTCTGATCATTGGAGGAGTTAAGATATTCCTACCAAGTGGTTGAGGAGATGCTAGCAAAGATGTTGCATATGTGGAAAAAATATAGTCAGCATAAACTGTCATGGAGGAAATGAAATAGATACTAATGTCTGTCCCAACAGAAGGAGAACACCCAGTTGATTTATTCACTCAGTGGGAATTTGAGTTAAAGAAACTGGGGGATTGGTTGGGAAACCCAAAACCAGAAGGTGACCGCCAAGAAATAGCCATGTTGGAGGAGATACACCATCACGAGTCACAGCTGGAGGAAGATGGAATGGGAACAACCGAAGGATTGGAAAGAGAGAATCTGTTAGGAGAAGTGGTAGCTTAGCATTAGTTTAGTGATGAGGAGCCTACAAAAGTGAAGACTGCAGTAGAGTGGGAAGCTAAGGCCACAAAGGAAGAAGATGTATTGGGAAGTCAGTGTAATTCACCCATCAAAAAGGAGGGAGTGCAGCGAGCTAGTATGCAATAAAAGAACCAGTCGATGGAGTAGTTGAATGAGGTGATATATGAGATAAGGAAGATGATGTCAGAGTCAATAGAGGAATTGCTAAGAAAGGAATTTGGATGAAAGGAAACCTACATGAGAAGAAAGGAAGGTGCAAGAGCAGAAGTAGCTAAGAAGAGGAGCCAAGAGATAGCTCCAAGAGAAAGATTGGGATCTAGATGGATTTCAACCATGTTGGAAATCTGATGATTAGGAGCTCATGATTTTTTCCACTGTGGAGTATGATGTAGGAGAATCACTCCACCTCAACACATGCTAGCTAATTAACACACATGGTACGCATTCAAGGAAGGAGATGTGTCATCCTCTCGTTTTGCCTCAAGAATACAAGGTGTGATTGAGGCATTAATTGAATACAAGATGGAATAGCCAAAATGTGCTTTCGAACAAGATGGAGATAGGGTTTCCATTAATAGGTTGAAGACAGAAGCTATCTGCATCCGACTTCGAGAAGATTTCCATCATTGTGATTTTCCCTTTCGATAGTCATTTTGAATGGTGATTTGACACCATTATTTTAGCTTGCGAGGGAAGCTCATAGAGCCCCTCTTGTATGAATATTTTTATTGTAAGCAAAGTAAAGGTTGGCCAGGTTGGATGAGTCATGTTGTAGGGAGAGAAATTTAGAGAGCCAAGACTCAGTTGTAGCTCGGACTCTACTATTGTAATTTGACGTTCTACCATTAATAGAAAATGACAATTTTTCCTATTTTATCTTTTTGTTCAATGGGTTGTGCTATGAATTTCTTTTACATGCATTTGAATTGTACATGAATGTTAGAAATCGTCTGCAGAGATAGGGATATTGTTTTCTATCCGATAGTGTGTTGAGTGAAGTCTGGCTCTCTACGCTAAGTGCAAGGAGTGTGTGGTAGAGAGAGTAAAATCTGTGAGCTGACATAAGGGGTGCATGTCTGAACTCAGTGGATTCAGAAGAGAAGCTGTCAGGAGGGCACACCAGATTAATTTATAGACCTCGGGAGAAATTTCAAGGTGGTTAAGTACCTTGGAAGGACAAACTATGTAGGGAGAAGCATAGTTCAAAGTTACTAAACACTCTAAAACACTCTTCCAGGAGGGCATCGACCTAGTGTGAGCATGCACAGAAACAACACGGTTGAAGGTGTTGGAGAATCCAAGAATTGTTGAACATTCTATTGAATGAAGGCTTTCCAAGAAGTGTGTCAACAAAGGATTCATATCTCTTAACTCTCAATCACTCTGAAACACTCTGATCCATATCTCTTAACTCTGACACTCCCCTTGGATTCATTCCATACACTATCTGAAATGGACTTTTTCTGGTACTTATGTTCACTAATTCATTGTATGCAAACTTTGTTTGTGCTAGAATCTGATCCCACTGGTTATGATGCTCAGTGACCAAAATTCTCACCAAATCTCCTAAAATCCGATTCAACACCTCATTCTTTCCATCCATTTGAGGGTGATATATAAAACTAAAGGAAATTTTTGTTCCCATATTCTTCCACAATGTTCTCCAGAAATGACCAACAAACTTGGTATCCATGTCTGAAACAATACTCCATGGTGACGACCATTCTCTGATTGCTCTCACTTTTTTGTGATCCATCTTCAAATCATTCGAAGAGATAAAAAAAACCCAAATAAATGAGTTATGTCTTCATAAAAGAGGATTTATTTAAATTGATCAGCATCTTTTCCCACTGCAACCTCCTCATCACTAATGTTAAGTGCCTTAGATGCTCATCTTCAATTTTGTTGAAGACCAGTATATCATACAGATATACGATCACAAACATACCAATAAAATATTTCAACACTTCATTCATCAACCTAATAAAAGCACTCAAGTCATTTATTAAGCTAGATGACATAACAAGACATTCATACAACCCCTCATTTGTTTTGAAGTTTTTTTTCCACTCATCACCTTCTCTCATCCTTATCTGGTGATATCCACTTTTCAAATCTATCTTTGAAAACAAATTCGCTCCACTTAGGAAATCCATCAAGTCATCCATCCTTGGTAATGGAAATCTTTACCTAATGGTGATATTGTTTATGGCCCTTGATTTTGTACACATTCTCCATCCTCCTTCCTTCTTCAGACTCAACACAGTTGGTACTACACAAGGACTCAATATTTCTCTGACTAAACCTTTGTCTAATAGACCCTGAAATTGTCTCTTTACTTCGTCATTCTCTTTAGGTGTCAATATGTATGCTTCTTTGTTCGAACGACTTGCTCCTATTATTAATTCAATGTGATGGATAACACTTCTAAAAGGTGGCAAAGAGCTTGACAACTCATCCACTACTATGTCAACAAAATTTTCCAACAGCTCTTGAATTTCCTCAAGTAGTTCCTCCATAGAAGTACTTGTAAGGATAACTTTTGTCTTCCTCACTACAACAAACTACATCTCTTGTTCCTTCTTAACTTCACTCAGGAGTTCCTTCCCACTAATGAGAAGTATGCTCATGTTGTCTTCTTCCTTCACTTTATTCTCCTTAATTGGAAACAACATGTGTGTCCTTCCATTCTTCTCCAAAGTATAAGTATTATTTCTCCCATCATGATTGACATTCCTATCATAATGCGATAGTCTTCCCCACAAAACATGACATACATCCATGGGAATCACATCACACAAAATCTCATCCCTATATCCTCCTATTTTAAATTCAGCAATGCATTGTTTAGTTATTGTTAACTGATGACCTTTCTACAGCCATGCGACTTTATATGACATCGGATGTGAAGTCATCCCCAACTCCAATTTCTCCACTATCTCTGTGGATAATAAGTTATCAGTGCTCCGACTGTCAATTATCACCTTGCCTACTCTGTCTTTAGTCTTGCAAGTTGTCCTGAACAAATTGTTCCTCTGCAATGACTTTTCAACGTCTGGCTCTGGTTTTAAGAGCACCTTCTTCATCATCAAATATATCCCATTGTTTTTTCCTTCTGCTTCAACATATTTCTTCTGCACTTCCAAAATGTGAGCTTCACCTCCTTCTTTATTTCTCTCGGGGCATTCCCAAGACATGTGTTTTGTCTTTTCACGGGAATAACACTTCACCTCTCCTCCTCTTCCTCTTCCTCTTCCTCTAGGAAAAGAGTTTCTACCACCACTTTGTCTCCCTTGGGAACTTCCTCCTCTTTCGGAGTGACTATGTGGTTTCTTTGCATGACCATTGGGCTTATGTGCCTTGTCATGGGAAATTCCCTAGCCTATGTTTAACTTCTACCTATCCTTTGTTGACTCTACTTTCTCGACAACTTCTCTTTTTCTTTCAGTGCAATATGATAAGTATCCTCCACTGTCCTTAATGGAATCATGCTAATTTCATCCTCAATTTCATATCTCAGTTCATTTATACACCTGGAAACATTTTCTTCATCTCTCTCTCTCTTTGCCCAGCCCTGATGTTCAGTCTATAGAAATCCTTTGTGTATTCCTTCACATTCATTCCTTTCTTCCACAGGTTCTGCAATCTCCTGAAAAAATTTATCTGATAGTCCTTGGGTATGAATTTAGCCTTTATCTTGGTACCATTCTATCCCAACTCTTAAAGTTTTGTTTTCCCTAGCTCCTTCTGTCAGCCCTTAGTTCATCCCACCATAGTGTTGCATGTCCTTTCAACCTAGTGACAATGTGTTTAACATTTTTCTCCTAATCGACATCTTCATAGCTGAAATACTTGTCCATTGCTCGTATCCAATCAAGCAATTCTTTGACATCCAAATTACCTTCATACATTGGGATGTCTATCTTTTCCCTAGCTCCCAACTTAACAACCGCTCTCAGCAAGGGTTCTTCTATAGCATTCTCTCCTATAGATTCTACAACTTCCATTTATTCATTCTCTGCATCACTAACATCTCCATCATTAGGCGCTCTCCTTTGCATTGTTTCCATGGCATCCAGCCTTGCTTTGAGTTCTCGCATCTCGATTTACATAGATCTATTTTCTATGGGTGGCTTTGGATGTCTCCTAGGAGGCATTTTTCTGATGTATCTGGTACCACTGATGATATCAAGCTACATCCTTGTCTCCCCTCTCCTTTACCTAAAAATAAATTCAATCTCTGATACCACTTGACGTAAACCCTCCCCCCTTCTCTCCTCGGGGTTGCATGACCTCCCCGTCTTGGATCTTCAAATTCCTTGAACCAAATTGGTTCTTTAGGCTTTCAATAGACCTTGAACAATTACTACACACACAAAAACATCTGCCTTTGATGTTACCTGTAGGTTCAACTTACCCACAACTCTGCTTGTCGACACTTGGCATCACTAACCATACGAGTGTTAGCCCGCGCTAGAATCTTCTTCTATGTGACCATGGGTTATGACCTTGGGCCAACCCCTTCGCATCTTCAAGCTTTGGAAATATGGTGACCTCTACCTTTGTTTCCTTCCGAACCACTTTTCCCCAAATTCGCAGATCTCTCCCGAGTATCTCCCTAGATCCAACGGTCTAGTCGCACTTCAGGTTTCGCGACTTCATGAAACTTCACTTACTCCACACGCAACTCCTATGGACCTATAACTCTTGGATTTTCTAATTCCTTGCCACATGTCTCCATGCATCCAATAATTAACATTCACCTCACGACTTCACAACTTCGCGAACTCGATGATCCTGCTTCTCAACACTTCGAAACACTATGAACTACGAAATGTCAAAATGCTTCATAGCTTATTCTTCGTGCAAATTTTCCTAGATCTGATGGTCTGGAATGATCCCAATCCCTCTTGGACAGATCTTGCTCATTAATTTTGGCAAACCTTAAGGGACTCCCCCCTTTGAATATTTCTCACTGCTCTTCCTTCTGAGCTTGTTCCTCTTGAACATTTTCCTCCTTAGAATGTTCTCTTCGACACTTAGCTGAAATTTAAGCCTGTGCACACCTAGAAACAAGTCCTCCTCTAGATATTATCTTCTGTTTGGGTGACTTCTGCTACTCCTCCTGAGCTTCTAAATCAAAAGACTCTATCATGCACTCCTTGCAGACAAACTTCGAAAGGTTTGTCGAGAGAAAGCAAAGATCGTTGTGAAGTCACAAAGAGCGGTTTCATTCTGGACCATTGGATCCAGAGGACACATGGTAGAGAACCACGTAGTTCGAGAAAGTTGAGGAGGGAATACCTAAGAGGAGGACTCATGAATTCCAAACTCACGAAATCGATCACAGCCATTGATCACCATAGAAATGTGGACCGTAGATATGGTCCCTAAGAATTCACCAATTAAGAAATTGGGAAAGGGAGAAGGAAAGATCTAGCGAAAGTCTTGAAGAGCGAGGCCATGAAGGGAATTTGAACATGGGCATAGACCATGGACACATCAAGCGAGGAGCTTAACATTGAGATATAGTGCCTATTGGTGTAAGAGTTAAAATCACAAGGAGAGGGTCCGCAGGTGTCCCATAGTAGGTGTCGAGGAAGAAAAAGGCCTTGTGCCAAGTTAAATTGGTTCCATCAGGAGCCCAACGAACCAGTTGGTTCAATGACTTGAACGATCTTAGACTAGGAGTTCGCATCAGCCCAGAAAGATTTCAAGGGGAGGTTGACACCACAACAATACAAAGATTTATACAAGAGGGGATTTTCAATATTTTCCCTGCAACTACTCTAGAGCTATCCTATCGAAATAAAAGAATTCAACTACTAGAATTTATTGCAATAAATATTTGTGACAGATAGATAAGATCGAACACATCGAATTTGTATTGCACACAAATTCATTAAAATAAAATACATTGTCTGATGATTTCATGTGATCATCCGCCTAAAAAAATTAAAGATGTTCCTTAATTACAATTCTTTTCAAAAGATTGGCATGATAGGCCTTCTTCAAAATTTAAAATTTACTTCAAAATGCGTGCTAGTGCACCTAGCTTTCTTCCACTCGTGCTTTGTTGGCAATGCTCCTACATCATACTCCTCTCACTAAAATATTCATGGACTCCTGTACATGAGCTCCTCCACTGACCTTCCATGCTTCTACATATCTGCTTCACTTACCCAACTGACATCTTCTATTGGGCGTCCCTTCCATTTTACCAAATACTCAAAATATTTTTTCCTTTTGGTATTCTTACCAATTCTCTGATCTATGATCTGCTTCATCTGCGACTTCTCTACTACAAGCATCTTATTTTTCCAATGGCTTTCTTCATGATCTATGATCCTCTGGTTCCATCTTCCTTATAAGGATATGGGTCTGCAATTTTGAATATGGGTGATATACCCACATCTTCTGGCATCTCTATCTCATAAGAATTCTCACCAAATCTCCTTAAGATCTTGCATAGTCCTATCTTCTTCAAATTCAATTTATTATATATTCCTCTCAGGAACCTCTCCTTCCTAATATGTGATAGAAATTGATCTCCAACTTCAAATTTAAGTCTCCTGCTATGTTGATCATCTATGTGTTTATATTTTCTACTGCTCCTCTACAACTCCTCCTTGATCTGATTATGAAGATTTTGCATTCCTACAATGAAGTCTTCGGCTCCAATGCTTCTGAATTCACTCTGCTCCATATCTCTTAACTATGACACTCCCCTTGGATTCATTTGATACACTATCTGAAATGGACTTTTCCTGGTACTTCTGTTCACTGATTCATTGTATGCAAACTCCACTTGTGCTAGAATCTAATCCCACGGGCTATGATGTTTAGTGACCAAACTTCTCAGCAAATCTCCTAAAATCTGATTCACCACCTCGGTCTTTCCATCCATTTGAGGGTGATATGTAGAACTAAAGGATATTTTTGTTCCTAGCTTCTTCCACAATGTTCTCCAAAAATGACCAACAAACTTGGTATCCATGTCTGAAACAATACTCCATGGTGACAACCATTCTCTGATTGCTCTCACTTTTTTGGGATCCATCTTCAAATCATTCGAAGAGATAAAAAAAACCCAAATAAATGAGTTTTGTCTTCATAAAAGAGGATTTCTTCAAACTGATCAGCAACTTCTCCCGCTGCAACCTCCTCATCACTAACGTTAAGTGCCTTAGATGCTCGTCTTTAGTTTTGTTGAAGACCAGTATATCATCTAGATATACAATCACAAACTTACCAATAAAATATTTCAACACTTCATTCATTAACCTCATAAAAGTACTCAAGGCATTTTTTAAGCTAAACGACATAACAAGACATTCATACAACCCCTCATTTGTTTTGAAGGTTTTTTTCCACTCATCACCTTCTCTCATCCTTATCTTGTGATATCCACTTTTCAAATCTATCTTTGAAAAAACATTTGCTCCACTTAAGCAATCCATCAAGTCATCCATCATTGGTAATGGAAATCTTTACCTAATGGTGATATTGTTTATGGCCCTTGAGTTTGTACACATTCTCCATCCTCCATCCTTATTCAGACTCAACACAGTTGGTACTACGCAAGGACTCAAGATTTCTCTGACTAAACCTTTGTCTAACAAAGCCTGAACTTGTATCTTTACTTCCTCATTTTCTTTAGGTGTTAATATGTGCACTGCTTTGTTCGACTGACTTTCTCCTATTATTAATTCAATGCGATGGCTAATACTTTTGATAGGTGCCAATGAGCTCGGCAACTCATCCACTACTATGTCAACAAAATTTTCCGACAACTCCTGAATTTCCTCAGGTAGTTCCTCCATAGAAGTACTTATAAGGATAACTTTTTTCTTCCTCACTACAACAAACTGCATCCCTTGTTCCTTATTAACTTCACTCAGGAGATTCTTCCCACTCATGAGAAGTATCCTCGTGATGGCTTCTTCCGTCACTTTCTTCTCCTCAATTGGTAACAACATGTGTGTCCTTCCATTCTTCTCCAAAGTATAAGTATTCTTTCTTCGATCATGAATGAAATTACTATAATAATTCCATAGTTTTCTCAACAAAACATGACATACATCCATGGGAATCACATCACACAAAATCTCATCCCTATATCCTCGTATTTTAAATTCAACAATGCATTGTTTAGTTACTGTTACCTAATGACCTTTCTGTAGCCATGAGACTTTATACAGCATCGGATGTCCAGTCGTCTCCAACTCCAATTTCTCCACTATCTCTATGGATACTAAGTTATCAGTGCTCCCACTATCAATTATCACCTTGCCTACTATGGCTTTAGTCTTGCAAGTTACCCTGAACAAATTGTTCCTCTGCAATGAATTTTCAACATCTGGCTCTGGTTTTAAGAGAACCTTCTTCATCATCAAAGATATCCCATCATTTTTTCCTTCTGCTTCAACATATCGCTTCTTCACTTTCAAAATTTGAGCTTCACCTTCTTTTTTATTTCTCTCAGGCATTCCCAAGACATGTGTCCTGTCTTTCCACAGGAATAACACTTCACCTCTCCTCCTCTTCCTCTTCCTCTTCCTCTAGGAAAAGAGTTTCTACCACCACTTTGTCTCCCTTGGTAACTTCCTCCTCTTTCAGAGTGACTATGTCATTTCTTTGCATCACCTTTGGGCTTAAGTGCCCTATCATGGGAAATTCCCTTGCCTTTGTTTAAATTCTACCTCTCCTTTGCTGACTCTACTTTCTGGCCAACTTCTCTTTTGCTTTCAGCACAATCTGATAAGCATCCGACATTATCCTTACTGGCATCATGTTGATTTCATCCTAGATTTCATATCTCAGGTCATTTATGTTCCTGGAAAGTTTTTCCTCATCTCTCTCTCTCTCTTTGCCCAGTACTGATGTTCATTCTATAGAACTCCTCTGTGTATTCCTTCAAATTCATTCCTTTCTGCCTCAGGTTCTGCAATCTCCTGAACAGATTTATCTTATAGTACTTGTGGATGAATTTAGCTTTTATCTTGCCTACCATTCTATCCCAACTCTTAATGTTTTGTTTCCCCTTGCTTCTTCTGTTAGCTTGTAGTTCATCCCACCATAGTGTTGCATGTCCTTTCAACCCGGTGACAATGTGTTTCACATTTTTCTCCTCATCGACATCTTCATAGTCGAAATACTTGTCCATTTCTCGTATCCAATCAAGAAATTCTTTGACATCCAACTTACCTTCATACATTGGGATGTCTATATTTTCCCTAGCTCCCAACTTAACAACTTCTCTCAAAAAGCATTCTTATGCAACATCCTCTCCTATATATTCTACAACTTCCATTTATTCATTCTTTGCATCACTAACATCTCCATCATTAGGTTCTTTCCTTTTCATTGTTTCCATGGCATCTAGCCTTGCTCTAAGTTCTCGCATCTCCATTTCCATAGCTCTATTTTCTACAGGTGGCTTTGCACGTCTCCTAGGAGGAATTTTGCTGATGTATCTGATACCACTGATGATACCAGGCTACTTCCCTATCTACCCTCTCCTTTACCTGAAAACAAATTCAGGCTCTGATACCACTTGACGCAAATCCTCGCCCCCCTTCTCTCCTTAGGGCTGCACGACCTCCCGGTCTTGGATCTTCAAATTCCTTGAACCAAATTGGTTCTTTGGGCTTTCAACAGACCCTAGAAAATTACTACACACATAGACACATGTCCCTTTGATGTTACCTGTAGGTTCAACTTACCCACAACTCTTCTTGCTGACAATTGGAAACACCAACCATAGGAGTGTTAGCTCGCACTAGACTCTTCTCTTATGTGACTGTGATTTATAACCTCGGGCCAACTCTTCGCAACTTTGGTCTTCGTCAATATGGTGACCTATGACTTTGTTTCCTTCCAAACCACTTTTCCCGAATTCGTGGCTCTCTCTTGCGTATCTCCCTGGATCTGATGGTCCAGCCACACATCGGGTTTCACAACTTCGTGAAACTTCACTTACTCCACACATAGCTCCTACAAACCTATAACTCATGTATTTTCTAATCTATTGCAACGTGTCTCCATGCAGCCAATGATTAACATTCACCTCACGACTTCGCAACTTCGTGACCTCGACGATCTCTTTTCTTAACACTTTGAAACACTCTGAACTCTGAAATGTCAAAATGCTTTATAGCTTACTGTCCATGCAACGTTTCCTAGATCTGATGGTCTAGAATGATCCCAATCCCTCCTGGACGGATCCCTCCTGGAATGATCCCAATCCCTCATGTTCACGCCTTGAAACAAGTCCTCCTCCATATCTTATCTTTTGTTTGGGTGACTTATGCTACTCCTCCTGAGCTTCTAAGCCAAAAGACTCTGTCACAGACTCCTTGCAGACAAACTTCCTTGAAGCTATCTCTCCAGAACTTTCTGAGTCAAAATGGACTTTGTCACGCACACCTTGCAGAAGCTATGCACTCCTTGCACACATATAAGTTTCACATTATATCTTATGAGCTTGTGAGTCAAAACAGACTCTGACAACGCACACCTTGCAGACAATATGAACACTTTCACTGGCTCATAGAAGAGAAACAATTGAAACTTTTCTAAATCTTCATAGATTCATACATTCAACCATGTAAATGCATTCATAAACACAAGAAAAATAAATAATAGAGAATTTCAAATAAATAGATAGTACACCATTCATTCATTCATATAGACACGACAAAGCTATGCATTTGGGCCAATGCTCCTCTATTATATTCATTCAACTAAAATATACATGTGTTCATAAATTGCTTCTCAGTACCTCTCAACTGTCAAATACAATGGAAACAACTCTCAATAATTGGAGTGCCAACAACCTCTTTTGGGAAACAATACAAATCTTTATACAAGAGGGGCTCTTGCATATTTTCCAGCCAAATACTCTAGAGTTATCCTCTTGAAATTAAAGAATTCAACTACTAGAATTTATTACAATAAATATTTTTTATAGACAAATAAGATTGAACACATCGAATATGTACTATATGCGACTTCATTAAAAGAAAATACATTCTCTGATGATTTCATGCGATCATTTTCCTCAAAACATTAAATATGTTCCTTAATTACAATTCTTTTCAAAAGATTGGTGTCATACGCCTTCTTCAAAATTTAAAATTTACTTCAAAATGCGCTCTAGTGCACCTAGTTGTCCTCCGCTCATGATTTTCTAGTGATGCTCCTGCATCAGCTTCCATGGTGGTTAGCATGAGGACTGACTAGCCAATGGAACCCCATTTTGTATATGCAGCTCATTTTTTATGGATGTAATCACACTTTGCAAATCTCTCTCTCTCTCTATGTGTGTGTGTGTGTGTGTGTTTGTTTTAGCTGCTACCTATGGATGTTTTCAATGATGTGACTAATGACCCATGTGTATATACATGCATTCTTAAATACTTAATTTAATGAGACAAATGTTAATCTAGCACAGAGTTTGCTAATGAATCAACAAAAAAATTATACCTTCTTTGGACATGGAAATATTGAATGTGTTCAAAGAAAAGTTCAAGAAGACACGCCCTCAATTACTTATGAAAAAAAATGTGATTTATTATGCTATATTTTTTATTCAACTGTGAGACCACAAGCTAAGATTCCAATACAACAACTAGATGATGAATTTGAAGGGAAAGTGCTTCAGATAATAGTTCAATGAAATCACTATACTATGCAAGATTACTAGTGGTGGTCATAAGGTAGAACCCTCCAGAACTCATGAGCAGGTCAGTGGGTAAAAAGATAACCCAAGAAGTAGAATCGATGTTTTAGGTACTATGAATAACACCATCAACATATCCCATGTAGACTTAGGAGGACGATCTGAAATCTAGAAATAAAGCATAAATCATGATAATCATCTAAATGATATATTCAACACATGAAAAATGAAAAACACACCACTCCAAAAGAAAAAACACACCTATGTACAAGGCATCATGCAGCCATATGATGTAAGCATAATAATTCTTAAGGTAGATCCCATTGCAAAGCTCCAAAAGATGATTTCCATCATAATCAACTACCTTGTAGGCCCCTATTTTTAAGACACATTTAAGAATGTAGGGACCATGCCCAAATAGGTTCAAACTTACCTGCACCTAATGTTTCATCATCCTAGTAATAAACGAAAACTAAGCCACCCTCTAAGAAGACACGAGGATGGATGGATTTTTCATATTTGTATTTGATGTACTTCTTATGTGTTTCATTGGCCAAAGTAGCATAACAATATTTTTCATCAAGACAAGACAAGTACAAGAGGCATTCCGCCTTGACAAAGGTGTTAGGTAAGAGTTTTTCGGTAAGTTTCAATGAAAGGATTTCGCATTCAATTGGTAACAGTGCCTCCAGACTATAAACAATTTGAAAAGGTTTAAATCCAATGGAAGTTTTGGAAGAGGTTTGGTAAGTCCATCATGTCGAAAATATCATAAGATGCGATTTGGTCTTTGTAACATCCCTCCAATTTAAATATTTGAGGAAATTTAAGTGGTTCTGATTATTGAATTATGACATTGGGAAAAACTTTGATTAACATTTTGATCACCATAGATAGTTGATGGTGACAATTATTTATCTAAATATTATTTTTAATTTTATTTTATTTAAAATTTATTGAGATTAACTGATGAGAGAACCCAACTATGATAAGAGAAATAATTTATTTCATGGGAAAAGTGGAAAAAAGATAGAAACCGACAGGGTAAAGATGATTTTTTTCCATGAGGACAAGTGTGAACCTACCCCCAATAGTGTGGGAGTTTAGGAAACAAGATAGCAAGAAGTTATGCCAAGACTCCCAAGGGTTAGGGAGAAGGCTAACTAGAAGAAGAATGAAAGACCTAGGCACTCTATTATTCTCATCTTGGTAAAACAAGAGAGAAAGAAGAAAAAGTGTAGTGTAAATACGACCTTGTTGAGTACTTGCACATAATTAGATCTTGGTCATTCTGAGAAAGATCCAAGTTCTAGAAATTAACTGGGAAAGGTTCTTGACATTTTTAGTTTCCTATGGAATTAAGTATTTGGCTCAGGGGTGACCAGAGTTAGAAAATTGTGGTTTCTCTAGTATATGGTTGGGAGGAGCTCGAATCTCTCCTCAGTTTATCCCAATAAATATATTTGGTTCATATATCTGTATCTACCTTTGATATTGTATTTCTTTAGAATTATTAGCTCAAATGTTTACAGTTCTGGTTGGATGCTAATTTACCTTGTCTCTATATATGCTCATAGTAATATATTTCTAGAGATATTGATGTGAAAGTAGAAATAACCAAAGAATTCTTGGTCAGTTCATTATTGCTAACATTTGCAGAGAAATTTTAAAAGGGGAAATAACCAGATAATTCTTAACTAGACCATTCTTTGTAGAGAAAAACTTAAATATACATATGTCAATATTTTCATTATTGACATAAGAATATTTAAACTATAACCTAACAAGTGTATTGATCGTCGCCAAGGTGAAAAATAATACTCTTAATGTTTCATTTTCACATGACAAGTTAAACAAATCTCAAGCAACGATATTGTTGAAGTATTCTCACAACTCCAAGGTATTATGTAACTAAATTCGCTATACAACATAAATGTCATATTTTTCCTAGTTAGTATATTAACTTTCCATAGTCTAGTTTGATCTTTATGTAGCATTGACTCTTTTTCATGACTCTTTCCAGGTTATATTTTTCAAGATGGTAGTGGTGCACACCAACCCTTACACAAGTATACCATTTGTCAATACATAAATTGGTCATGTTAGTTCTTAACACTTACTCCTCAATTTCTATTAGCACGCTTAAGGATGGATAAAACATGTATAGACTATCCTAAGGTTGAAACCCCCATTAGGTCAAGATAATCCTCCCATTTTGTTGGAAAATCCATAACATACATTTGAAACATATCCTCAACAACCATAAGATAAACATAACTTAAAATCGGACCAGGGTCAATAAAAATAGAGGCAAATTTTTTATTTATCTTACCTTCAACTTCTACCATGGTAGACTGATGGTAAGCCTGTCAATTTTCCAAGGCTCCATTAATTTTGTGATTTCATCTTTCCATGACATTAACTATTACTTCCTCCTGAACATTATGCACTGTCAAGTTTCTATTCTTATTCAAAGGGAAATATCTATACAGGCGAGATTCCTTGCAACCCCAACATTGCAATGGGGGTGTGGCTAATTTGTTTACTGAATTAGTTGGTATGTTGTTGTTTTGAGTCTATACACTTTGTTGTTTTCCACTAAACTTGTTATGTTTAATTGGTGCACTGTGAGATGCATGGCGTAGGTACTTAAATTGTTTATTTATAGAATTGAACATACTATTTTTGTTCTTATCTTGCCATGTTTTTGTATTTGCATACCTTTGTTTAAAATGGTTATAGCACAATTTAGCATGTATTATTACCTTGTCCATTGTCTTAGGATGAAGGAAGTTAATTTTATATTTATATGCTTGAGGCAAACATCTCATGAACCTTTGTACCTTTTCTTTCTCTTCTCTAAGGTAAGGTACATACCTCGTCAGATTTACAAATTTGGTAACAAAATCTTCGATGATCATTTGCCCTAGTTTAAGTTCATGAAAATCCTTATACTTTTCATCAAAATACCTTTCAGTTAATTGTTTTTGTTTAAATTATTTCTTAAATATTTTCTGAGTGAGTTCACGACTCCTAATTTTGTTTACTATCTTTGTTTGCTACCACCAAATCACAACTTTCCCATTCAATTGATATATTGCCAATCTAGCCCTTAAATTCCCAGTATAATTACAAAAATGGAAATATTTTCCCACGTTTAGGAGCCACGATTCTTCTCCTTCTTCATTTTCCCCATCAAAACTGTGTGGTTTTATTTTTTTTAAATCCACTAGTCAATTCAATTTTATGCCATTTCTTTTTCTTGTTTTTATGTGATTTATTTTGCAAGGTGATATCTTCTAAATTGTTATTGCTATTTTCCTCAATCATCGATGCTACTTTCTCACTAAACACCAGGTGTTCCCTTTGCTTATGAGATTCATCATTATAGAATTCCTTCTTATTGTAACCAGAGGTCTATCCTACTATCTTATTATGTTTTATCTCAGTCATGTTCTTGAGTAAGATTTCATTTAGTTCCTCTTGCTCCCTACTTGATTTCAATAATTTTTCATTGTCTACTTTAATACTCCGCAACTTGGCCTTTATACTTCTCATGGTTTCAACTATATCTAATCAATTTTTCTAAGGTTGTTCGTTGTTCAAATATACATACATTTCAGGGCCACTTGGTGTTATTTTTCTAGTTTCGTCAACCATGGCATCAGTCGTTGTTTTTTCTAATAAGTGCAAAACAAAATCTATGTTAATATTCTTGTCCACATAATTCTGCAATAATTGCCTAAATTATTAATGAAACAGTTTCAAATGATTGATCCCATAAGAACCTAGTTTTTGGAACCTTCTATGATACCATTTTTAACATCACTCCAACTTAATTTTTTGTTTTTTTAAACAGTACCTTTAGTCATTATTTCAACTTTGCTATCGACAAGTGTATTGGTTATCGCCAAGGTGAACAATACTACTCTTAATTTTTAAACAAATCTCGAGAAGCGATACTGTTGAAGTATCCTCACAACCCCAAGGTATTATGTAACTAAATTCGCTATACAACATAAATTTCATACTCTTCATAGATAGTATATTTACTTTCCATAGTTTGGTTTGATATTTATAAAGCATTGACTCTTTTTTGTGACTCTTTCCAGGTTATATTTTTCAAGCTGGTAGTGGCACACACCAACCCTTACACAAGTATACTATTCGTCAATACATAAATTGGTCATGTTAGTTCTTAACACTTACTCCTCAATTTCTATTAGCACTCTTAAGGATGGATAAAACATGTATAACCTATCATAAAGTTGAAACCCCCTTGATATCAAGGCTAAATATCATATTCCTTTCCAAGGTTATTATCCTTGGTTCACCCATAAATTCTTTATAATCTCATTGGCATAGTTTAAGTCATAAAATTTGAATATATTAGAGTCTTGAACAAAATACCCTTCCCATCCTTTGGACAATGATACCAATGATACACAACTAATATATTCATTTTGCTCTTTATATGATGTCTTCCATACCAGGGTCAACATAGGGTATGGTTCCTCAACCAACACAGCCTTAAAGGAAAAGATAGGAAATTGTACGCACTATTACTTGACACAATCTCCTCTTACCTACTACTATCATCTAGACATGTCTAATGGGGACCTGGATGTACGAACTCTTCCACTCCGGGTGACTCACCAATTAAAGTATTTCCACATGTCTAGTGCATGGAGGGGTGATAGCTCATGCCTAGAATTATCTCCTATTGAAAAACATTCCATTAATGGTCATTACTTAGGCTCTCGTATTATCATGGTTTCAATGTAGACAAGCTTTTGATCAATGATATTTTACCTCTCTTTCATTTTTCCGTACCTATCAACAAGAGAGGACTCTGATGTGGTTCTGATAGAGACTCATCACTTGGTTTTCTTGTATGAAGGAATCTTCCGGTAAGTATTTCTATAAGGTTTTCTGTAATACTTACTTCACACATTTTTACCTGTGTCATGGCTATATTTTATTCTGGAATTGGGTACTCAAACCCATGATCACTCTATGATAACACTTGGTGGCATAGGTTGGAAATGTTAATATAACAATATTATCAAATGAAAGGAGAAACATTGCCCACAAATGACCCAAAAATTGGCTGCAAGCTAAGTATGCATGAGCATATGTATCTCATGATGGAGATTGATTCTTCCATTCTTACAGTAATTTGAAATTGTATTTATTTGAATTTGGTTATAAGTATGAACTTTATTAATTGTGTGCATAATATTCTCAATTTGCAGGGTATTCTAGGTTTGTTCACTGGAAGGGATTCACTTCCCTTCCAACCCTCTACAGAGACAAAAACTAACTCCTAAACCCCCGACCATGTTTACTTCCTTCCATAGGTGTTTTGTTTCCAGTTAAATGAATCATCATTGGGATATCTCTTTTACATGGGTTACTCCTTCAAGTACTTACATGTAAGTCTATTTTTGTTCTCAGAATTCATTTTTAAATAGTACTTTGTCTCTTGTTACAGAGACAGAGGGAGAGACCCCATGATGTCTAAATAGGAGCTTCGGTCAATCGTTCATAGACCTAGATTAGGGTTATTATCCTGTGTGCTTATGTTGTCAACCTAAGAAGAGGTAATCCATGTTTCTCTACAGAATCTGGCATGTCATTGGTATCTTGTGGTTTATCTTTACCAAAATCACATCGTGGTGACCCATCACGGGTATGAGGTTCGTTGCGCATAGTTTAGGAATCAAATCCATACCCATAGAGAGTGATGTAATCATTCCTCATGCATAATCATTTTGTATTAATTTTATATAGACTTGATATCATAGAGTAAGTTTTGTCTCCACTTGTGGGGTTTGTAACCTCTTAAATCTTTGCATACATTTTACATTGGTCTTAATATCATAACATTATTCTTGAAGATTGCTACTATTGTTTGTAATGACTATGGAGGGTTTCCATTTATTGAATAAGGTAATTAATGACAATTAATAACATGATCCTTATTTTCTAATAATATGACTACTTATGGTTGTTCAATGTATAATTATTCCTCTAAATTTCCATTGAGAAAGGAAAACTTGACATCTATTTGATAGATTTTGAAGTTCTTGTAACATTAAAATGCCAAAACCATTTTGATAGCTTCTATTCTTGTAACTAAGGAAAATGTTTCTTTGAAACAAATACCTTCAACTTGATCATAGCCTATACAAACAAACATTTATTTATTTATTATTACTTGTCCATATTCATGAGACTTCTTCGTAAAACCCACTTGGCGCTAATCACATTTTTATATTTTGTTCTTGGAACAAGTTCTCATGCCTCATTTTTCTCAATTTTATTTAGCTATGCTTCCATGGAATCAATTCAATGCTT
The DNA here is from genome assembly GCA_009831015.1 of Picea engelmannii. Taxonomy (NCBI): domain Eukaryota; kingdom Viridiplantae; phylum Streptophyta; class Pinopsida; order Pinales; family Pinaceae; genus Picea; species Picea engelmannii. The sequence goes on from ML778947.1 coordinate 549,055, forward strand.
ATCTTCACTAGCTTCTGCAATTTTCGTAGGATCTATTTTATATAGAAAAGAGAAGTTTCCATGTTCCAGTGCACTTGATTGTCTTCTTCTAGTATGAACTTTTGTATCTTTATTACGAAGAATTAATTTTTTTAAGTTATTGTTTCAGACAAATATAGATGGTGTCTTTGTATCTTGATGTTTTGATACTTCTTCTTCATTTTATTCTCCTCCTTCTTGTTAGTATTCTTCTTATTTATATCTTGGATCCTCTATTCAAGAATTGTTTTCACTGTCTGATGCCCTACATCATCCACTTTCACATTGGCACTCTCCACAATTTTTCCCATTGCTTTATTGTAACTTCGATAAGTCTTTCTCATTGAATAATAACCTAGAAATATACCTTAATCATATTTGGATGCAAATTGTCCCAAGTCCTCATCATATCTCTTTATGTAGTGTTTTCTTTCGAAAACTTTAAATTATTTAAATGTTGTTGGTATACCCTTACATAATTCATAAGGTGTTTATTGTTGTTGACTCTGATTTTCCCTCTATTCAGAATGTAGACTATGATGTTGATTTATTCTCTCCAAAAATGTCTCTTTATTTCATGAAGCTAACAAAACTATTCAAATTGATTTGAGATCAAATCACCCCCTCTTTCCGATCTCAAGCACTTGATTTTCATATCAGTTTTGTTTTAAACCAAGGCTTTGAATTCTTCAAACTTCTCAAATGATTCAAATTTTATTTTAGGAATATAATCCATGTCATTCTAGAGTAATAATCAATGAGTAACATGATGTATTTTTCACCTTGTATACTTTTTTATATTATAGGCCCACAAATATCTATATGAACGAGTTCCAATGCCTTCATTGTTGAGTTCTCTTGATTTGAATCTTTCTCTTGTCTTTTTCCCATGCTAACATTGCTTACAAAGAGTGTATGAAGCTTTATAAATGTTTGACATATCTCTCATTTCTTTTTTGGTGTTGATTTTTACTAGGTTATCAAAGTTTAAATGGCCCATTCTTCTATGCCATAGAAAACTCTCATCTATTTTCTTCATATACATTTTTTCTCCCTTGATCACATTGAGGATATAAACTTTATTTGAGGTTCTCTATAAATTTTCCACTAATATTTACGAGCCTTTCTTCCTTATCTCATATCCTTGAGAATCAAAAGTGAGAGTGTGTCCTTTATCAAACATTTGACTAACACTGAGAAGATTATGTTCCAAACCTTCAACATACAAGAAATTATTTGTTTTAGTCTTTCCATTATCTATACTAAGTGTATCCTTTGTGGCTAGTGTTGCAATAGTGTTATCTCCGAATGTTACATTTCCTTTTTTTACCTCCTTCAAGGTGTGAAACTTGTTTTTGTCCCCTATCATGTGGCTTGAGAATACACTTTCAAAGCACCATATATTTCCTTTTTTTTAAGCATGAAGGGAAGTTTGCAAAAGTATTGATTCCTCCTTCTTCTACTTTTCACGCTTTTGCTTCCTTTCCAAAATCATGTGGGTTGTTTCTTTTGTTTGGAAAGGGTATATTCTTCCTTGTTTTGTCTAGAATTTTCCACTAGGACACTTTTACAAAAATCTACTATGTGTACATAGCTGTTGAACTTATAACATACAACATTGTAATCAAATAATGGATCAAATGAATTGATTTTTCTATTTGATAACGCATAAGTACTTAGGTTTTTGTTCCATACATGATTATTTGTTGCATATTCTCTATAATATATTTCTTTATGACCAAAGCAATTGAAAGAAAAACAATAATGAAGGAAAGAATTTTGATTCTGAGTTGTGTGAGGCCATGTTGGTACGAAATATTTCCTGAATCTATACTTATTGTCTTTGGGAGGAATGTTAATTTTCTACAAAACATCATTTTATCTCTTCCTTTGGTCTTCATCAATGATGAATATTTTGATTACATTAGCATATCTTTTATATTTTCCTTCATTTACATTCTTTAGTGGCTTTATAATCTTTTAATAGTTTTTAGTGGCCATATGACTCTTACCATAACCAAGAAATTTTTTAATGAGTGGTGATCTTTGGAATTTGATGATATCATATAAGACCTCGGTGCTCTTTTCAAAATTCAATATTCTATTCAACTAAGGAGTTGACTTATTGAACTCCTTTTTGAAGGAAACAATATCAGCTTCTAGCTTCTTGCAATTTTTGTTTTTTTCCTTTAGTTGAATTCTCATCTATTCTTCCTTCATTTTTTCCTCTTATACTTTAATATTTATGTTGATAATACGTTTCTATTGTTTCTTCAAGGATTTGTTGTTGGACAGTTGGTTTGGAAAGTTTTTTTTAATTCATTTCAACCATTGGAGATTGATGTTAACCCTTGGAGAAGTTTGGAAGCCCTAGTGCTGTGGTTGATATTGATGGTGAGTTAGTTGTCATTGTTTGAGTGGTTGATGTTAGAATATGTGTTGGGTGCTTTTGATGAAGTCTACATGAAGCCCAAAAGGTGTGGTCATTGGACCCAAAGTTGGTTCATGAATATGGACATCAAGGAAATTGTAAATGAAGGTAAGACACTCATATATGGATATTCCTTTTCATGTTGTTTCCAGTGATAGGTGGTATACCACATGGTTCCTCATGGTTGAGGAGTTATGAGGTCATGAAGTTGGAATCCCTAAAGATGGGTTAAGAATCCCCTAATTGGTTACAATATGGGTTAAGAAGCACCTAATTTGTTTCAATTCATTAATGAGAGGGTAAAGTGGTTGTAAAAAGAAAGTTCCAAAATCCTTAAAGTTAAGGAAAGAGGTTACATAGAAAACATATATATACACCTCAAGAAGTCACTGATAAGTACATTTACACACACATTCTATTGAATATATTATATGTGAGTAAGTGATTATTAGATGAGGTATCCAAGGATATTTGAGGTCAATTTCATAGGGAAAATGAAGTAAATAAGGGAGAAATTCCAAGGGAGGCTGAGGTCTTGTGATGACATGTTCTAAGGTAAGTTATTTAAAGGTCATGTTAAAATTTTTTCTATATATTTCTTTTATATAATGACTCAGATAGGGAAAATTAGAGGAGGTTGACAAGACATGTGAAGGTACATGTGGTAAACATTTCATATTTTGGGTCATTTTATTTTTAGAGATACACTCTATGGAAAATAGTGTTTTTGGCTAGTCCTAAAACTAGTCTCAAACAAGTATTCAGGGTAAAGCAGTCATAACTTCTTCATGGGAGATCCAAATTTAGTGAGATGAATTCAGATGTATATAGTACATTCCTTATTATGTTGTGTATTATTTTCATATCTAGATATAAAATATTCCACATGTTGAATTATCTATAAGTTATCTCTCTAGAATAAGTCAAAATTCAGAAAGGTGTGCCAATTTTGCTACAAGTCCTTCTCTTGGATGTTCCAACCAATGAAATTTGGAGGAATTGCAAAGAATATATTGAATAATATCTGGTACAAGTTTCATACCCTCATTTATTATAGGTATGGATTTATACTTGTTGAAATTTAGGGTTTGTGACTAATCCAAAAACTAGTCCCATGAGACTAAGGTAAAGTTTGATGAAGATGATATTCTCTTGTTAATGAAGTTGAGGAAGGTATGCAAGTCTATGATCACATATAGAAGGTCTATTACAGATTCATGTATGTTTATATGCATGTTTTGTGGGTTACATGTTGATGATCTTATGGTTCATGCTTGAGGAAAGTCTTTGGTATATTGTTGAGGCATTTGCACATGCTTGAGGCATATATTAGGTGCATGGTTGAGGCATATACTTGGTATATTATCTTCATTCTTTTGTAATTTTTTGAGGCACTTCATTGATGATATCTTATGGTACATGGTGTGTGGCATGATTGAGACGTATCATGAGTGATATGATATATGGTTGAGGCACATGGTTTGAGGAGCATCTTGGATATTGGACACATTGTTTGAGATATATTTTTGGTATATGTGTGAGGAATTCCTTCGTGAAGTTGATGTGTGGTGATATACATAGTTGATGCATGATATGGTGTTTTCACATGGTATGGAAAAAGTATATTTGAACCTTGTACAATAATTTACTACAAACAAATTTTAATAAAATAACATAAAAGATACAATGGAAAATACACACATTACACGGAGATTTTTCCCCTGGAAACCCAAACCGGGAAAACCAACATATTATATAGTCATTCACTATCATACATTGTTTATAACAAAAATATACATATAGGATCCAACGTCATACAAAACCTTAACCCAATGACCTAGATCAATCAACAACTCTAATTCCTTAACAGGAAATAGAAAACCATCGGTGAAAAGCCACATGCCGAAAAACCGCCCATAAAATAACACGAAAACTCGTAAAAAAAATACTTTTGGGGGGTGCAAAGAATATAACACATACCCAACAACACATGTTTTGGTTTTTGCATGATTTTTTACATGGTATGGTACAATTTTTTGTGCATGGTTGATGTCTGGTTTGGTACAAGTGTTGGTGCATGGTTGATGCATGGTTTGCTACAAGTGTTTGTACATGGTTGATGAACTTGTTGTGGTACACGGTTGATGCTTGGTTGGAACATTCTTTGGTACATGGTTGAGACACATATCATGTGATGGTATGTTGGTTATCTTGGTACATGCTTCGTAGAAGCATATGTTAGTGATGTTGGAAATCTACTTGAGAGGTGTCCTTGATATATGACACATGAAAGGACCTAGTTGAGTATCAGTGATAGTGATAGGTTGGATAGGTTGATGTGGAAGGTGGGATACAGTGAAAATTTGATAATGAAAGGTTGGATACAGTGACATGTTGACAGGTTACAGGTTGATGTGACAATGACAATGGCGGTGATAGTGACAATGGCAGTGGAAGTGGAGGTGACAGTGGAAGTGATTGTGGTAGTGACAGTTGGTATACATTTATATTTCATGGTGGTGGGACAGGGAAATGAAAGGTGATTGTAGAATCCTTCAGGTTGGTTCCATAGAACTTAGGGAGTTTGAGCTTCTTTCAGGTTGGAGCCTAAGAATTAGGGAGCTATAGCTTCCATCTCATTGCAGCCAGATAATTAAGGGAGTTGTATATTCCTTCAGTCTTGTGCCTATAAATCAGGGTTTTGGTGCCTCCTTTCAGTTGGTGCTTCCTATCAATTTATTATTGATATATATAGGAACAAGCATTTTGTGGTTTTCACCCGTTTTGGTTTCCACATAAATTTTGGTGTATTGTGTACTTGATGTGATGTTGCTTATTTTTATATTCTCATGATATACTAATGATATATTGATAATATGCTACTGATAAATTTGACATATATATATTGTGGTTAAAAGTGGTTAAAAATGGTAAAAGTGCTCATATTGATTCACCCTTCCCCTCTCAATATTCTAACAATTGGTATTAGGGAAGGTTCCTTCAAGAAACATCTTAACCACTAGAAGGTAGATCATGGATGTCATGGATAATGGATACAAAGCTAATGGAATATTTTGATTTGATGGTTAGACGGGTTTGAGGTATATGATGTGGAACAATAAAATGAAAACACTTTTAGGAGCACAAGGGTATGATGTTTGACACTCCGTTTTTACATGATACACCAGTCCAAAGAAACCAAAGACCGCAACCAAGAAGGAATTGAAAATAAACAACAAAATGGCAATGGATTTCATCTTGGAATGGTTATCTGATTCAGTAAAAAACAGAGTGGGACAATGTTAATTAGCTAAAGAACTTTGGGATAAGGTACATAATCTTTGTTCCAAGGAATCTCTCGTGACAAAGTCATATCTTATTAAAGAAACTAAAATAATAGAATAATAATAAGGATTATCATCATGTCAAAGAGATTCAAAAGAAGAAGATTTTGAAGAAGGCACAATAGAACTTGAAGAAGAATTAATTTGTGCTTTAGATGAATTTACAAAAGAAAGGAAGAAGAAAAGGTCTCATGAGGAAAAATTGGTCAAGCATAATTCAAAATAAAGTTCCAAAGAAGCCCAAAAGGTCATTGTGAAACTAAAAGCTTAGCTAGAAGAAGCAAGAAAAATTGAAGAAACTTACAAAAGTCAAATGGAATAAATATATGGTTTGAAAGATGAAATAGTAGCAATAAGAAAGGAAGCAATGGAAGAGAAGCAATGTTTGGACACTGAAAGAAAGGAAGAAGAGAAAAATAAAATATTTTGACATATCATCTCAAAGAGAGATCTATGGACTTAAATCAGCTTGAAGCAGAATTTGGTCAAGAAGAGAAAAAACATGAAAAGGAAATCATCTCCTTGAAAATCCAACTTGAAGAAAAAAAGAGACTAAAAGAATTATTGAAAAATTAGATGATGAAGAAAGAAGAAGGGGTTGAGAAGATTGAAGAATAATTTGTCACATTGATAGTTCAAATCATCAAGCTTAGTAAGAATGTTGAAGAGATAGAAACATCCACATCATCAGTAGAGAATGTTGAAGAGAAACACTCCAGGTTGCTAGAAAAGAAAAATGAAGAAAAGAGTAAGAATTATGCAGAAGTACTCAAAGGAAGGATTCATGGTCAACCAAAATCAAAGAAGAATGAGTATAATAGATATACATATTCAAGAAGACATTCCTCATTTAGGAAACAAAAAATATTCAATCATGATCAATCGAGGAATGAATTCAAAAGGACTACACCACAAAGAATATCATTCACTCCTAGGTATTACAATTTCTTTTATGGTCATTGTTTTTATTGTACTAACTTTGGACATAAAGTTGCAGATTGCAGGGATTATGGAAGAAAGTTTAAAACAAGAAATCATTATGTGGCCCCACATAACATTGAATGTTACAAATTCCATAATTATGGTCATATAGCTCGTGATTGTAGAAGCATTATGGATACTTCTACGAGAAATAACATTGATATCAGATATAAGAAGATTTGTAAAAGAAAACAAGAACAAGTAAAGGAATATCAAATGAATGAAGGACACCCAAAATTTATACTCTCGAGATTGGAAATGGTATGAGATGAATAAAAATATACAGGTAAAAAGGAAGATATCAGATACAGGTAGGTTTTGAGAATAAATGAAAAAAAAGAAGAACATGTGAATAAAGAGCATGTCCCAGAGAGCGCAACTTTTGTAGTAGTGCGAGAAACAAAAGAAGAGAAGGTGAATATAGAACATTCCCAAGAGATTGTACTTTTAGGAATTGTAGTGCGAGATAAATCCATGGGAAGAAGGAAAGAAGTGAGAGTTCGGTAATATGATGAGTCTATAGAAGAAGAGGAATATTACTCTACATCAGAGCGACTATTATTTTGATCCATCCATCTTGGATAATATTAGTAAATATGAATATTGAATAGGGGGATTCAATACAGTAGCTACTACAGATCATAGAACTATTCTTCGAGCAGTTTAAGGTGTTTGAAGAGAAAAATTAAGAGGAGTTAAATAAAATAAGTAAAAAGTGACATATTGATCGATTGAGAAGTAGTGTTCCCACGAATATATCAGTTGGAAGTTGTCAGAGAAGATATTATGTTTCTACTTAGTTGTACATGAATAGATGAATACTACGAATAGCTACATAAAACATTAGTCAGTAATAGATGAATCAACATTGTTGACAACTGAGTAGAAAAGGTATGGACAATGTGTGACATGGATACTCAGAAGGTACATAAAACATTGGTCAGAGAAGATGCATAGTAGTTATTTTCAAACAATTGAATCCATTGGAATCAGTTGGTTACATAAATACAAGCAATAAAAGGAGAAAAAAAAATGATAAACCATCAATCATTAGAAGAAAATCATTGAATAATATGGTCAAGCAAACACGACAAGTGAATTAAAAAATAAAGTAATTAATTCTTTATATATATATCATATAATTACAAGAGGAAGAAACACTAGAAAATTAGCAAGTACTGAAAGAGAGGAAAGGAGACATATTCATGTAGCCTTACATTGACCTACATGACATCTTGCATAGAATTCAAGGGAAGATAAATCATCATCGAAATAAATCCATAAAGAAATACTAGAAGCATGAAGACATGCGGAGACATACTGACAGGGGGATTCAACCTTTTTCCCATGATGTTAAAGGGAGAAAAAAAGAATAGATGCATGAAGACAGAGGGAGAATACACAAGAAGAGATACCCTTTTCCATTGATGTCAAACAAGGAGAGTGAGAAACATTAATGAGGAGCAATGGTCATAGGGAGGAGCATGAGTGTTGGAGTATTAGGTTGTCATTAGTGTTTCCATCAACGTTGGGGTTTCCATCAATGACAAAGGGGGGTATTACTGGAAATTTGGTTTGGACAGTTGGTTGTTGTTGATGTCAACCCTTGGAGAATTATGGAATCCGTAGATATGTGGTTAAGATTTATGATGAATTAGTTGTCAATGAGGGAGTGTTTGATGTCAGCAGATGTGTTGGGTTTATTTGATGAAGTATACATTAAGCCCTGAAGGTGTGGTCATGCGACCCAAAATCATTTATGGAATATGGACATGAATGACAATGTAAATGCAGGTAAGACACTCATATATGGATATTCCTTGTCGTGTCATTTCTGGTGATAGGTGATACACCATGTGCTTCTACATGGTTGAGGAGTTATGAGGTCATGAATTTGGAAGCCCCGAAGATGGGTTAAGAAGCCCATAATTGGTTACAATATTGGTTAAGAATCCCATAATTGGTTGCAATTCATTAATGAAAGGGTAAATTGGTTGTAACAAGAAATTTCAAGAAGCCCTAAAGTTAAGGAAATAAGTTACTTAGAAAAATTATATATACACCTCAAGAAGTCACTCATAAGTACATTTACACACACTTTCTATTGAATAAATTCTATGTGAGTAAGTGATTCTTATATGAGGTAACCAAGGAGATATGACATGAATTTCAAATGGAAGATGAATTAAAGAAGGGATAAATTCCAAGGGAGGATGAAGTTTTGTGATGATGTGTTTTAAGGTATGTTATCTAAAGGTTATCTTACCATTTTCACTATAAATTGTTTTATAGAATGATTCAGATAGTGAAAATTGGAGGAGGAAGAAAAGACGCCAAGATACATGTGGTAAAAATTTAATCTTTTGATTCATTGTATTTTTGGAGATACACTCTATGGAAAATAAGGTTTTTGGCCAGTACTTAAACTAGTCTCAAACAGGTGTTCTAGGTAAAACAATCATAACGTATTTATATAAGATCTAAATTTAGTGAGAAAAAATGCATTGGTTAGATAAAAATATTTAATATGTTTTTAATTATTTTAAGATCTAGATATCAAATATTCCACACGTGGCATGCTTTACAAGTTCTCTCTCTAGAATAAGATAGAATTAATGAAGGTCTTCCAGTTTTTCTATAACTCCTCTTATGAGATGTTCCAAGTAATGAAACTTGGTGGAATTGCAAATAAGATATTAAATAATATTGGGTAAATGTTTCAAATATTCATTTGTTACATTTATGGAGTTATTTGTGTTGAAAGTTGTGGTTTGTGACTAATCCAAAAACTAGTCCCATGAGACTAAGGTAAAGTTTGATGAAGATTTTATTCTCTTGTTGTTGAAGTTGAGGAAGGTATGTAGGTCTATGATAACATACACCATGTTTTTTATAGATTTACATGTATGTTTATATGCATGTTTTGACGGTTACATGCTGATGATGTTATGTTGTGTGATCGAGGAAAGACTTTGGTATATTGTTGGGGCATTGGCACATGCTTGAGGCACATATTAGGTGCATGGTTGAGGAATGTAGTTGGTATATAATATTGGTTGTTTGGTACCTTTTTGAGGCACGTCATTGATGATATATTATGGTACATGGTATATGGCATGATTGAGAGATATCCTTAGTGATATGGTATATGGTTGAGGCACATGATTTGAGGAGCATCTTGGATATTGGGCACATTGTTTGAGATAAATTTTTGGTATATGTATGAGGCATTTATTGGTGACATTGATGTATTGTGAGATACATATTTGATGCATGATATGGTTTTGGCACATGGTATGGAACAGGTTTTAGTTGATGCATGATTTGGTACAAGTTTGGTACATGGTTGAGACACATATCTTGTGATGGTATGTTGTTGATCTTGGTAGATTCTTGGTAGAGGCATGTATTGGTGATTTTGGACATCTAGTTGAGTGGATTCCTTGGTGTATGATCCATGTGAGAGGATATGGTTGAGTATCTATGATAGTGATAGGTTGGATAGGTTGATGTGACAGGTTGGATACAACGACAGGTAGACAGTGATAGGTTGACATCTTACAAATTGATGTGACAATGATAGTGGAAGTGGCACAAATAGTGAAAGTGGTAGTGACAGTGACAGTGATAGTGGCAGTGACACTGATAGTAACAGTGGTAGTGATAGTGACAGAGATAGTGGCAGTGACAGTGGAAATTATTGTGGTAGTGACAATTGGTATACACTTATATTTCAGAGCGACATGAAAGGGAAAGGAAAGTGGGTTGTAGCCTCATTTCTATTGGTGCCAGATAACTCAGGGAGTTGGAGCTTCATTTAGGTTGTAGCCTGAGCATCAAGGTGTTGTATCCTCCTTCTGGTTGGAACTTCCAGTTGGTGCTTCCTAAGAATATATTCTTGATATATATAATAAATCGTTATGCAGTTTTCTCCCATTTGAGGTTCCCTGTAAATTATGGTGTATTGTGTACTTGATGTGATGTTTCTTATGTTTATATGTTCATGATATGTTGATGATATATTGATAATATGATGCTGATAAAGTTGACATATATATATTGTGGTTAAAAGTGGTAAAAAGTCTCATACTGATTCACCCCCTCTCAGTATTCCAACATCTGCGACATTTTTTCTTTTGCATCATGATCCTCTTCTTCATATTTTTGTAGCTGCTTATTTTGTTTTAAAAAAAAAATCTTAATCTTTTTTATTTCTCTTAAGGTGAAAATGAGTTATTCTTCTAGATATACTTCAACGTCTCCTTCAACATTTTCTTCCTCTTTTAAATCCATCATTTCTTTCCCTTTCTATTCATTTTCCAAATTATCAGTTTCAATTGTGATTTGTTCTCCCAAGATACACCTTCCAATGGTTAGACTATTTCCAATAGAACTTACTCTGATACCAATTGTTTAGAATACAATTATATTGAGAGCGGGGGGAGGGTGAATCAATATAAGATTTTTTTTTACTTTTTCAAGCATTCGTCAACCATAAGAAGACAAATTCATATTCATTGGAGAACATGGAACACAACATTTATGCAGAAACCCTTTCAGGAGAAAACCACATAGATTTTATTTATAATGATTTTTAGGCACCAATATATTATTACAAAAAGTTATAGGAACCAAATGACTAGAGACAAAAATACTCATTGATACAAATCATGTTAGGAACCAACCTACTCTTACATATCTTCATAGACACCAATCCCCACTGTTAAGCACTAACATAGAAAGATACACCAATCTCTTTCAGATCTTCATATACACCAATCCCCACCATTAAGCACCAAATTAGAAAGAGACACCAATCTATTATTGATCTTAGTAGAAACCAATCCCCACCACTAAGAACCAACTTAGCAAGAAACATCAATCTCTGAGGTGCACTAACCTCCACTGAGTCTACTTGTTATCTCTTCCTTCAACAAGTTTTCTCGTCACTTGCACCTTTATCAAGTCTACTCACTTATCTTACTTCTCTAGGTTTACTCACTACTTTTTCCTTTATAAGGTATGACATAAATTTGAATTTCCAAATGGAAACTTTCATGCCAAAGATTTTTTTTTTTGGACCTATTCCCAAGAACAAATTTATACAACATGCCATGTGTCCAATTTTTCAAATATGATTCCAAACATTTTACCTAGGGTACTTTTTTATGTCTCCTCTACCTCTGCAAAATATCAGGGTCTAATACATCTAAGAAAATATGTTACAGAAAAAATGTCAAGCTGACATGTTTGAAATGAATTCAAGAGAATTATGGAACACTATATTCATAGGGAATACCTTCAAAATTATAGCAAACCAACATCTACAATTTTTACCACATGTACACCAATGTCTCTTCTCTATGTATGCAAAATATCAAGGTCTGAAACATCCTAGAAAATAAATTATAACAAAAGTGCCAAGTTGACCTATTTGAAATTGATTTCAGGACCATTCACAAACCCTAACTTTGATATGAAATATCTTCAAAAATATAGTGAACTCGCATGTGAAAGTTTTACAATATATATATCTTTGTAAAATATAAAGCTCTATAACATCCCATAAAATATGTTATAAGAAAAGTGCCAAGCTAACCTATTTAAAAGTGATTTGAGGAGCATTGAAAAACCGTAACTTCGAGAAGGCATATCTTTGAAAGTTTAGTGAAAAAACATATGAAATTTTTACTACATTTATACCAATATTTCTCCTCTTCCTTTGCAAAATATCATGGTCAAAAACATCCTATGAAATAATTCATAGCCAAAGTGGCAAGGTAATATGTTTGAAACTAATTTCAGGAACATTCAGGAACCATAACTTACACAAGGAATATCTCCAAAATCATAGCGAACTAGAATCTGATATTTTAATCACATGTACACACATATATTTCCTCTGTCTATACAAAATCTCATGGTATAAAAAATCCTATAAAATAAGTTATCGCAAAAATGCCAAGATGACCTTAAACTAATTTCGCAATTCAATCTTTGCATATCTATTTTTCACACACACACTTTCTCTCAATGCTTTCTCTTTTTATAATTTTTGGGTAAACCTTCATGAAGGCACATGTCCCTTAATGAAATAATCAATTTCCAGTACCATGGGAAAATACCNTATATATATATATATATATATATATATATATATATATATATATATATATATATATATATTGGAATGTTGTTTGTATTGCAATCCCATATGATGTCATTAATACCATCATTAATTCTTTGACATTAATGAAAATAATTCCAAAAAAAAAAGATATATGGAATATCTTAAATTAAAAATAGGAGAAGAGGTTGGGATGTAATAAATGATTATTATTCTACATTTTAAATAAAAAAATTACTTGTGCATAGAGTGACACATGTGTGGTTGAATATTATTATATTATAAATTAAATAATTTGTAATTTTCATGAGATGGACAAATGGCATGTGACAAAGGAGGATTGGGCTTAAGAACTCACATTTGTTCATCCTAATGGTAAGTGGATTCATAATGCTCAAATTTGTCTTCATTATTTGATGTAGGTTTGGGGTCTCAAGATGGGCTAATACCATGGATATGAGGGCCTCGATGTTGTAGAGGATATGGGGACATTCTACATGCTATTTTTCAAATTTTTCTTGCATGACCTTTTGCAACTTGATTGTTTTTGGAGAACAAGAGTACCAATTTAGGAGTTAGTCTAATGGTCAAGAAATGAGATAATTAAATATGAAAATGGATAATCAAATATAATATTTGGATTAATATTGGTATTAAAGAATAATCAAGAGAGAATCTCCTACCATCATAACAAAAAAAAATATGAAATTCTAAAAAATTCAATTTATAAATATACAAGTTCTAATTTGAAATCATCTTATGAATTTTTTATTTATTTTTAGAGAAATAAAAAAATATTCAATTCTAGAATATTCAATTTAATAGATATGCAAGTTTTAATTTGAAATCATCTTGCTAAACCGGTAGAGTTCCAAACCACGTTTAGAGGGAGGGCTCTCTAGTGGTATATGAATTTATCCAACTGACCCTTCGGGTGCTGCAAAGACCTTGGACGAGGTGAAGGTGGGATTTGTAGTCAAGTTTCAAAGGCCAAACTTAAAATAAAATAGAGTTACGTCGAGCTCAAGTAAATAAAACAAATGATGGCGAGAGTCCATGGGAAGAGAATAAGCAGTTCCGTGACCTGATCACTGAGTTGACTTATCCTATCCATGGAACCCAGCACAACGACCGGTTTATTCTAAGGATTTTTATTTTTAGGAAATTGTAAATTCAATTTTTATTTTTAAAGAAATTGTAAATTAAATATTGATTAGGAGAGTTATAGCACTAAAGTATAGTTGATTAAATATTTTTCCAAATTCTCTAATACTTAACCAAAGATTTTCTCCTTATTTAGGAAATGTGTTAATTAGGAAGTGTGTTATTATTTTAAGCCAATTAAAAAAAAACTGTATAAAATATATGTATACACACCTATCTTAAAAATACAAATATAATCATACACTTATTGGCTTCATTAAAAACATGTATACATCTCGTAGTATGTTTTCTTAGCATAAACAAATTGGATTTAAGGGTTTTGTAGGGAGGAATCTTTTGGGTTTTGTCCATGTAACTTAGGAGGTAATATATGCCTAATTGGGTAGTGATTTACTATGTTATAAAGTGTTTTAAGTAGTTTCCTTTATTTATTATTATACATTATTAGACCTAGAGGAGACTTCACAATGAGTAAATCGGAGAATCTTCACTTTTGGTTCTTGTAAGTTGAGGAAAACACCTAATTTATATAGGTTTGAATAAAGTTTACATAAATGATAGGATATCTTATATAGGGTTGAATAAAGTTTACATAAATGATAGGATATGACGTAACTTTCTAGTATATTTTTATTTTTGATAAATATATTTAATTGATTAAAAACATATTTTTGAATTTCTTTATAACTTTGTTTTATTATTTTAAATGAATAATTTTCAATAATAATATAGAATGTTTTTTTTTATTTAAATATTTACGAAGTTTAAAAGAAGATAACTTTTTTATGCATTTTGAACTAAATTTTTTTCATATAAAATAACCACACAATATGGATATTAAATTAAAGGGAAAATTACAAGAAAAGTGTTGGAACAAGTCTTTTTTAGACCATTTTATAGAGAATTTGCATTTTGTAATTTACATATGCTTTGTAATTAAATGTAATTGAATGAGTGATCCAGTTATAACGATTAAATGATGGTTTCATATGGAAATTGTATAACATATATTGTATTGTTGTTGTTGAAGATTATTGTGAACCATTTAATGACTAATAGATGACTAATCATTAAGGTCTAAAGACTTTTCATGATTAAACTGGTAAATTAGCCATACTTCTAATTTGTATTCTCTTCTTAGTTGTGATTGAAATATCTCATGTAATATTATTGTGTATTTAAATTATATAAGGAATACATAGCATTGTAATAGAAAAATAAGTTATTATTGTAAGATTTTAACCACAAACCATGATCTAGTTGTGAGAAAAAAACACAATAGTAAAATTGCTAGAAAAAGAGTGAAGAAAGAATGAAGTAACAATAGAAAATGAAATTTTGTTGAAGAACCAATTCATATCTCACTCAAGTATATTAATAGTCGACATGAGTACACATGAGTACAATATATAGACTCTTTGGGGAGAAATGTGCATAAGGTTTGGGTTGTTTGTCTATGCACTAATTAGATTTAGTCAATTCTTAACTAATCAATACCACGATTTAATCCCATGAGTCACTAAGTGGTAAATTGTCATAATTGATAAGCTTGACTCCATTAATAATAAAGGAAATGTGCACTTCCTAAGGGGATAATTTATCTATATCCAATGTGTATTAGTTGTCATCAATCCCATATGTTATACTTTCTATAAATATCTGTGTTAAAAATAGGCAACCCCCTAAATTTAGAAATGGCTAAAAATGGACGTGGATGACCCTTAAAAGATAGAATGTTATGCATGTACTCCAACACCCCCCTTGAATCATAACCTAGGGGTATGCATGATGTATGAGTTGTGGAAATGTTTATCCATGATAGGTACTCATGTAAAAAATACTTATGAAAAACATAATACAACAAAGGTGAGGTAAGGAGGGAAAACCTAGCCACAAGAAACTATCTTCCCCCCTCAAGATATAGTGCATACTACTATGTAGTTACTATGAATAAATACAGTGTTAAATATCAACAACCCCATCATGTATATGTCATCATATATATCATGTCCTATCATGTAAGCATCCATTCTCTATTGGTTGATAACTTTACATTCTTACAATAGGAGTGACTGCTCGTGGTGTACCAAAAAACTAATAACTAGGTCTCTGTGACTTGGTCCTTTCTCCCAATATCCCACTTGTTACTTTCAATGTATGATGTGCCTTCCCTGTCTTGCAATTTGAATGTACAATAGAGAGTCCTTCTTGGAACTTTCCAGCTATTTTTTCTCTACTTTAATTCATTTTCATCTGTTATAAGAGTAACATAGTCATATTTAGGAACAAAATGAGAAAAGGTATACAACTTGGAATGGTGATCCACCTCCCCAATTGCAACTCTTGAAGCATCTTCCATCTCTAAAATTGTGATTGGATCCATATTGAAATCAACTTGCTTGCATGTACCCATGTGTGTAATCTAGTAGACAGAGAGGAGATTCATGGAGAGCTTCATAACATGTAACACTTTTGAAAGATTCAATAATCAAGGTCCACACTTCATTCTCTACACACAGTCATAGGTGTTCTATCTCCCATGAACATAGGAGGTATAGTGCAGGATACCAAAGAACAAAAATAATATTTTGAAGAATCCATATGGTAAGAGACACACTAGTTGAGATCCATCTATCAGCTAATGACTAAATAGTAGTTAAAAAATGACCCTTAACTTCATCCTCTAGTGGCTTATCTTCAATATTCTTCTTGACACTATCTGGTATGAAATATACAAGGTTCTATTGTTGAAGTACTTCCTCCATAAAATCAATTGTCTTCACCATACAAGAACACTCGAGATAAAACCCTCTATTATAGTAGCTACACTTTGTTCTCTTTTTATTAGACTTTCCTACTTTGGGGTTCAATGTATCCTTAGAGGATTCAATGATTTCTTCATCTATGTGATCAAGATCCTTTGATTTATGTGTGTTCTTCTTCCTGTCATCATGCACTTCAAGATCATGGGCCTTGGAAATACTGTAACCCTCATATAAATGAGCTTATCCTTCTCATGAATGAGTGATTGTATGAAGTCGTCAATACAAGTCATATTCCAGGTTTTTTCCATAGAAATCATTATAATGTGGAAAGAAGAAATAAACGTAGAATACCCAATCCCTATCTTTGAAAGGATTGAGAGGATAAGTTACTTCTCTTTCCTATCAATGCCACAATCTTTAGTGCGTTGAAGAAAAGTATTAAACTTGGAAAAGTAGTCTTGTAGGGTCTAAAATTTTCTTAGCCTCAAATATATGAGCTCATTACGTCCTCTCAATTCATCCTGCTTGCCAAAGAATCCATCAAAATTAGTTGATACTTTGTTGGGAGTAGAAAAAGATTCAATATAAAAGAGGAATTCTCGAGAGATGGATAATCATAGAATCCCATAGGCCTCATCCATTCTATTGAAGTAATTTTCCTTTGTTACATCTAAATTGGGTTAAACATATATCACCATAGCGACCTTATAAATCCCCTTACTCATTAGCATAAGCATGATCATGGGTTTTGATTCAAAGTAATTGAATGGGGTGAGAATAATAGATGTAGATGGTTGTTCCATTCTCTTTGGGTTGTTCAATCTTTAAAAAAACTTACAATATAATGTTATTTTTCTTCACAATCCATTCTCTAGCTCTAATACCTTGTAGGAATTTAAGCACAAGCCAATAACTAGTTGCAAGAAAAAACTACACTAGTAAAATTGCAAGAAAAAGAGAGAAGAACGAATGAAATAACACTCTAAAGACAATATTGTTGAAGAACCAATTCATATTTTGCTTTTATATTAGTTCTTTGTGCATGTAATAATTAGATTTAGTCAATTCTTAACTAATCAATACCATGAGTCAATACCATAAGTCACTAAGTTGTAAATGATAGTAAATAATAAATTTGACTCCATTAATAATAAAGAAAAAGAGGCTAGTTTGTGTCAATGCAATATGTTAAATTTGTTATAAACAACACTGTTAGAAATTGGCAACCCCCTAAATTTACCAATTATTAAATATATGCATGAATGACCCTTGAAAAGTCGAATGGTGTACATGTACTCCAACAATTATAGTATTGATAAAAAATAAAAAAGATTTTGTAAGTAGTGTTTACTCAAAAAAAAATTGCCAGCCATGTGCATAGTGAGTTTTTTTTATAGTTAAGGTCAAAGATGGGTTTTAGGATTTTTAAGATGGTATTTCTATTTCTTCAATTTATATAAACATTAAAAAAAAATTGTCAACACAAACATGTAGAAAATGTGATTCAAATATTAATTCTTTAACTTTAAAAAAATATAATTTTCAAAATAAAAATTAAATAAATAAGTAAGATTATATATATATATATATATATATATGAAAATTATACATTTCAAAATAAAAATTAGATAAATAAATAGAAAAATTTATAAATCATGTTTATATATATAGTTATAAAAATTAGATAAATAAATAGAAAAATTTATAAATCATGTTTATATATATAGTTGTGAGTGAAATTCATTAATCAACTTTTCTATGAACAAAATTATAAATAAATCCAAATTTAACACAACAAACAAATGATAATAATTTATTTATTTTTAAATATCATAATATTATTTAAATATATCTTCCTTCAACCAATCAAATGGTAAAAAAAATTTTTTTATTAATTTCACTTATGAAGATTCTATTAATTTTTATATCATTAAATATCATAATAATTATTTAAATATATCATCCTTTAACCAATCAAATGGTAAAAAAAAATAATTTTATCAATTTCACTTATGAAGATTCTATTAGTTTTTATATCTTTCTTAATAAGAATAAAAAGAAAGGGTTACATATGTTTTTGCCCAACAATTTCCCTTGTCAATACTTAACCCTCGCACTTAAATGAAACGGTAGATCTATTTGCATCTTGTTCATTATGGAACTCAACTTTGTAATGAATATAAATTGCATAATTCCTAACTTTTATAACGATTTTTAATTTTACATATACTTCATTATACATTTAGCTCATGCATATGTCCTTCCTCTTATATTATTTTTTCTTTTAATGTTGGGATGCAAAGAGAAATTGGATGAAGATCGTAGACAATCTTTCGTCGTGTGCATAAAATAGAATCAAACGTTTTAAGCCTTTTAAACGCGTGTTCAATTACGTAAAAAATTCAACCTCCGATAAGCATGCTCAATTCAACCCTCTTAGACGCGTTCTAAAATCACGTGCAAGGCATAAAAATCATGCATATAACCCTCCTTTTCTATCATGATGCAAAAGGAGCTTGCATGAAGGTCACCCGTTATTTCTTCAACCATGGTTCAATCCAAATGGTATGTAAAGCTCTTCTCTGATCGTTGACAAATATGTAAATTTGATAATTGCAATTATATCATTATCAATATGTAAGTTCATTCTTTTTCAATGATGTGTATAATTTTGTTCTAATTCTTCGTAAAGGTATAAATTCTAGTTATCAATGTCCTTTCCTTTTCCATCGTGATTATAATTTTCATTTAATTTTTCATAAATCTATAAAAAAATAAATTAGTTGTTAATGTTTTATATCAGTTGTAATTAAATATTATTATTTATTTCATTAATTATTTTTCTTAATTTTATGTTTATAATTATTTAATTAATTATTTATAATAAAATATTTTTTAATATTATCAATATTATTATAAAAAAAAATTATTCTAACAACTTACTAACAGTTTAATGGTTATAGTAATTTTAATGTATTCCTAAATTTTATATAAAAATGCTATATTATAATCCTAAGTTAAAAGGTAATATGCAAATTTGGAGGTTATTCTTTCATGAATTGCTCTTGGGGTTTGGGAATTTTGATCAACAATGAAGTTGATGCCTTAGGCGCTCTTTGCTAGTGTTTGTCTAGCTCATTAATGGGAAATTCAAAAGCTTGTTGTCTGTAGAGATTCCATGATGATCATTCAAGAGTTCGTTAAAGGGTCTACCACTAGGTTAGCCAAACAAACCTTAATGGTTAATGGAATTGCTTGGGTCACTACAATTCCCTAAGTGCATTGCTTGGGTCACTACAATGATCTGCCCTCCACACATCTGAACATTTAAGGGAATTACTTTGATTTAGCACCTTGCATGTGTGACTTGAGTTTCTTAAGGGTGGTGAGGGCCACGAACAATCAATTAGTAGAGTGTCGAGGTATCTAACTTGAGATCGAGAATACCCGGGTAGCATGTTTCTCAATGGTTTTACATTGCCATCCCTTTTGTCAATTTTTATGTCAATAATGGTAGGGAAGACTTGCTTTTAGAATATGAGTACTTGGATTATACCCTTGATATCTCTCTTCATAACTCTTGTGACATTTCTGAGTTGGGTCTCCTTATTAACTACTAATCGACTTTATTCTTGAACCTTTAGTTCTCCCTAGACTCTTTGTCCAAACCAAATTATTTTCCCATCTCGGACCACAATCCCAATTCTATGTGCCCTTTTTGGAATCGATGTGCACTTTGTATTTCATGGGGGTTTTATCTTATATGTTTTAAAATTTGGGGGAATTTCATTTCGGGGTCTCCATCTTGCCTTTCCCATGAGCCTCGAGAAATATTTGTGTACAATTTGAGAAGCCCTCACAAGGTTAATTTTCCATCCAACAATACAGGGTTAGTTAGAAACCCATCCTTTGACACAAAAAAAAGAAAATAAATACTTCAATATATTGTTGTAAATTGCATTTTCCAGGAAATAATGAGTAATAAAATTGCAGAGTAGAATCTTCAGTGCTTCATATGAATGCTTGGCATTTTAAATCATATTGAAAATATTAGGTTCAGATGCCTAGGAAAACCCACCATGGATCCTTCATTAGGTGGCATCAAAAAAATTTGTGTCAACATGATGACATCTTTGAAGGATCCAGGGTGAAACTTAAGGAATATGCAACAAATTTTAGTAGTGTGGATCAACTTATTAAGACCCTATTCCAACACACGAAGTTGTTTGAACAAGAGAGTCTATAGATATCAACTCTTGAGCATATAGTTTCCATGTTTTTACAAAGATTAGATTCCCTAGAATATGAATACTATCAATTTAGAGATTGATATTAAGAGCAATAGAGAATCAAGGAATTGGAGAGGACAGTTCCACGTTTACTATGTCATATGGACACAATTGAGTAAGAGTGCATCTAGCTCTGAGCAGCAACAAGGAAACCTCATTCCAAGTCAGGTTCCAATAACCAAATTACAGGAATCTGCAAGTTGCAAACTTGAGACAGGAACAAGCAAGTTCAGAAGTGGATTTGATGGATATAGAAAACACTATACTAAACCAAACATAAATTCAGGAAGCCCTAGAACATGAGTATACATCTTAAATGTATTTCCATTGTATTTTTTTATTCAAATAGTTTTTCAAAGTATTTAGCGACAACACTACTAGTATTCACATGCACCTTTTAATAGTTTTTGAAATTAAGATAGAAAAACCAGACTCATACATATATCAACCAACTTTTGTAAATTTTTGCTTAGTGTATTACTTGGATGTGTCTTCTTATATATAAATCCTCTTCCATTCCTTATAAAAAATTCTAAGTTAAAACAAGTAATGTTTTTAATTTTTTGTAAGGAATTTATTTATCAACTTTTTAGTACTAACACTTAAATGAAATAATAAATTTATTTTTTGGTGATTTTATGTGAGTTGATTTTTAATGGAGTATGTAATGTTTGTTTTTTTTACTTGTGTTAAATGCTTCACATGTTTAACATCATTTTTAAACCAATACAAATGTAATTTCACATGTTTCTCATTTTTTTTAAAAGAATACAAATTTTATTTTTATAAATAATGTGTTTACATAATTGGATTATGTCAAGATTTTTAAAAGAATATAAATTTTATTTTTATAAATAATGGATTATTTCAAATTTTTATTGGTAAAATATTTTATAAAATAAAAAATTAAAATTGTAAAGTATTTTAATTAAGTGTTAAGGACAACTATTCAAAGTATCATTTTTTAAAAAATAAAAAATTAATTATGAAAATATTATATCTACCCTATTATACCTTATTTAAAAAGTATAACAAAATCAATATATTAAAACTTATAAAATCAATCATATTAAAACCTATAAATACATGTCAAAATCAACTTTCTTAAACGCCTCCCAATTCAACCTACCACATTATACCTAACTTAAAACACATAGTAAAAACAATCATATTAAAACCTATAAATACATGTTGAAATCAACTTTCTTAAAAGCATCCCAATTCAACTCTATGAGAAAGATTCTAAATACATGTCCAAATCATTTGGACCATGAATATCGCTTTAATATTCGATTTACATGATCATTCAAATCTTTTTATAAAGAAAATAATACCTAAAGATCACATGAACCTATGTGTACTGAAAAAGGAACCAACCATGAATTTATAGGCAAAGCATGAACATCGTGCATAATGAACCTCTTATTCCATTTTATTTTTTCAAAAGATACAAAGAGGTTTGTTTGAATTAACTTATAGGCAAAACATGAACATCATGCATAATAAACCTCTTTTTCCATTTTATTTTTTCAAAATATGCAAAAAGGTTTGTTTAATCATATTCAAACCCTTGATGTAGTATATCTCCCTTCATTCACATTAAAATGGTTTGTAAATTTTTTTTCCTTTTAATATGTTTTGTAAATAGTTTTATTTTTTATTTTTGAAATGGATAAATAAATAAAATAGCTTTTCATGTTAATTGTAATTATTTTATTATAAAAAAAATTGAATAATAATTTTATAAGTATAAATTTAATAAAAAATTTAATATTATAAATTATTTAACTAATTATATAATAACAAATATTTAATTAACTATCATATATAATTACTTTAAAAGTTTTTTATATTTACTTTATTTCTTTACTTTAATTTAAATGAACCATGTTTTATAACTCAATAGTGAAAAGCTTATGACAATTATTCTCATTTATTTGTGTCATCTCCTAAATAAAATATATTATATAAATTTTAAAATACAATAATATTAAAATATTCACAAATATTTATATAAATTAATTGATAAAACAAAATTAAAATATATTATATAAATTTTAAAATACAATAATATTAAATTATTCACAAATATTTATATAAATTAATTGATAAAACAATTTTTTTTTTTTTTGTAAATAAAAAAGCAGGACCTGTTATATTACTGTATCCAAAATGTACAAAATGGAGAAGCTGCTTGGGATGCCAATTGTCCCGCCTACATAGGAAACCGGGACAACTGGGCATCCCCTGCCAAATGTCACCCTGTTCTCAAAATAACCAAGTTTCTCCCTGCCACGTCCTACCCGGAGGAAACGAGGATGTGCGGGATTGCATAAACATCGAAATAACATAAGTTTTCTAATCAGACTGTAAACTAGAAGGCTCAAAGCCATACTACTAACTGTGTAAGAAAACATAACCAACTAAGCTGCCAGTAACCTGCTATCCATCGCATTTGAGCTGGTCCTCTGTGATCTTCCATCCAGCTGGGAAGGCGTAAGCTCGCGCGCAGGTGGGGCATTGGCGCCTCGGATGTGTCCGGGAGTGAGCTGCAAAGTACATGTCCATGCACTGTTCGATCCTTGCGAGCCGAAAGTTGTGGTTGCCCATCAAGCTTCTAATCTCGAAGATGAGACTGAGACAGTCCCAGGGGGTTGAGGGCTCCTGGTCCTGGCCGCTTCCTCCACTGGGATTCTGGTCGTGGCCCTTTGGCATTTCTTTCTCCTCCTTGGGGGGTATCTCCTCCTCAATTTGGCACGACGGAGGTAAAGCTTCGAAACTGCCCACTTGAGGGTCGGTGTTGTGTCCCCCAAAGAAGGGCCATCGTGCCGGGTTGAAGTCTGGTGGCGGGCGCCAATTTTCAGGTACCATGAAGATCCGGTGTTCCGGGATGCTCTCTGGTATTCCTCCTTTGGGAATCTCCTCTACCACGAGCGCCGTGGGCGGTGTTCGCAGCCGCGCTTTTCTTCGTCGAGTGGCGATGGCGAGGGCTGCCTCAAATTGATGTTTTCTCTTTCTCCTGGATTTCGCTGCGTACCATGCAGCTCCTCGTCGCAGGGTTCCACGCAGTCGTGGCATAGTGTAGGTCTGATGGAATTGCCAGACCCGCATTCTGTTTCCTATCTCTTCCGGAATGCTGTGGTGAAGTGTTGGCACCTTCGAGTGCACAGAGCGGCGACAGCGGTAGTGCTAGTCTGCGAGAGCAGAAGCAATCCAGGGCGGTTGGTGCTTCGCTCCAATACCCCAAGCGAGGAAAATTAGCATGAGCCGAGTCACCAAAAATAGCATGAGCCGAGCCTCCATGGCTATGATGGCCGTTGTAAATGTTCTGTCCAGACTTGTACTAGTCCCGCGAGCGAGAGGCCTCGTCGGGTAAATGCGAACGCGAGAATTCATGGTGGAAATGAATGAAGAGGGGACGTCGGCCGGTAGTTAAATTAATGGGGATGTCCCGGCTGGCTCCCGCGTGGCTCCTCTGCTGTACCTGTCACCCCATCCAGGGCTAAAGTTGAAGGACATGGGGGTGGGCTTTGATCCACTTATGTGTCCACGGGTCACGATACCATTTATTATAGTATCTCTGGGTGCAACCACACGTTCGTCCACTACCTCAAGGTGTCCCCATGGCTCCAGGTAAAGCCCTCACGAGAATTGAACCTTGCCCAAGGGTGAAAAACTCCTCGCTTTCCACCATTGGATCCAACCCCTTTGGGCATTGATAAAACAAAATTACAAATATAATAATTATAAATTATTCACAATTTTTTAATTAAATAAAAGGATAGAAAATAAATTATATTAATTATCAAAGAATAAAATGTAAAATAATTTTATTAAACATCATTTATTGCTCTTTTTATAAATTTATAATTAACAATAAATTATATAATATTTTCCCCGGATGGGGTTATATTGGATGACACGGGGCATTCGGAGGAGGCTGGCACCAGCCCATCGAGCACGAGGCCACGTGATGGGCCTGTGCCGATTCCCGTCACCTCCCTCTAGCATTAACTTGATACAATGCGCAGTAATGGCTTGTACGCGCGCAATTACACCGCTTCCCCTCCATTTAGAACTTCATATCATGGCTCTTGCGCAGATTTACACCCACAGTCTCTGGTCAAGGGGCGATGAGCGTCCCCCTTTGCGCTCTTGGGAGGACATCATCCGCATCCTTTGGTTCCTTGATAGCTCTCTCAGTCTCCACGCACCCTGCGAGCTGCTGCACCTCGCTCCCACGCCTGGTCCAATGCCCCGCGAACGGGGGAGGCCACGGAGGGGCTCTCCCTAGAGGCCTCGCAGGCCCTCTCTTTTGCCTCCTGGTACGTAGCCACATTCTATGGTAATTGTCCCCTGGATAGCAAACCTTCCTCCGCGTCATGACCCCGCCTCCACAGAATTGATACCTGTCCTCCCACCCGTCGTGGATCCACCCCGGAGCTCCACAGAAGGTCCCCCTCCACCCCGAAGACCAGGGAACTATGCTCACCAGAATCCCGTCTCCAGCACGGGAGTGCAGCTCAGGGACAGTCTCGAAAACATTTACAGCCTGGTGTTTGAATTACGTAAGGAGGTAGACGACCTCCACTTCCAGGTGCACTCAACAAACGACAAGGTGGTGACTCTCCTTCATTTCCTGGCCTCCATGAGTGTGACCTTCCCCTCTCACCCGGATGGAGAGTCCTCAGAGGAGACGCCCAACACGACAAATAAGGAGGGCGACATCAAGCAAAAGGGTGCAGAGAAGACTGGGGTGGAGTGCACCACTAGCGGGATGGCAAAAGCTGATTCAGCGAGTCGACAACAACAGCTGGAGACTCGAGAAGCCGAGCGAGCGATGGACAACATGAATGACGAGATGATTTGGGACTCGGGGCCGACCTACATAGAGGAAGAACCGTGGTCGGGGGACCTCTCAGCCATGAGCCAAGGTTACCAGCCAGGTGTTTAATCATGTTTTATAGGCAAACTTTGTCAGTCTTAGTTAGCTTCATTGGAAGAACAGTTCCTACTTACTGTCTTTTTTAGTCTTAGAACTGATTAGCGCACTTTATAGACTGATTGGACTGGTTTCCCCTCTGTTGGGGCAGTCCAGTGTTGCCATACTGTCTATGGATGTTATCTGACACTCCTACCATTTTTTTTGAAGGACCTTAATATAATTTTTTCTTACTTAAAAAAAAAATAAAAAATTATATAATATTAAATAGTTTTAACTATTAATAACATGTATTTATTTTAAGACATTTCAATTAATAAATTTAAATCCAAAAAAAATATACTTAAATAAATTTTATCAATTAATATTCTTTGTCATACAAATAAAAACATCTCATACACCAATTTTATATATAATTATATATATAATAATAACCTTAAAATTAAAATTTATATATTATTACACTCTATTTATAAAATAAATAATTCAAATAAATAATTAATGTTTTCCATTTTGGAAGATTAACACATGATCGAAAAATCATGTCATACGTTATGACAAATCATATTCCAAATAACCAAAGTTACGATCAACCAAAATTATCAATAAAAACAACACAAACCAGAAACATTCAATTACAATTAGGCAGGATGTAGACACTCATTGTAAATAAAAGAGAGAGAAGATAGGCATTCAATTCCAGACGACTGTAGAGATTCATTACTAATAGAAGTAAAAAAAGACAATACACATTCAGTTATGGTTGTGGCCACGTCAAATACCGGTTCCGTCACGGCGCCGCAAGAAATATGGAATCCTATGGGTTTATGAATGCAAATGGGCGGATTGACATACCAGTCCCACGATAATGAGAAGAAAGCGAGAAGCGGCAAGGAAACTTCAATATTTTTAGTTTTACTGACGTCACTTTTGATGCCTCCAACTGTGAAGTACAGACATTGGAAAAGTATACACCTACCTGTTTTTATATGCTTATGCTTATCAAAAACCTACGAAGCCTAGGGCAAACAATAGGTCCAAAACCCTACACTCTGGGTTCAAATGTCAACGTGATATCATAGAAACAACGTGTAGCGAAGCACTCCCTGTAGCGTTTGTGAAAGTCCAAATAGGGATCCGGCCTGTGTATTCATCCACCAAATGAGGCAGTATATAACGCTACCAAGTCACTCAACTCTCGCAGAGTTATTTTATTTCAAAACACTTGTCAAATATTTTGTCTGACGCTCCAGGGCTCCTCTTCTATTACCCTGAAATATGGAATCCAACACTAACGTTGTTCGAGAGAAGATCGACGAAAATTGTTGGGTTACGCAAATTAAGGAATTCCTGGATGTACTACAACAAGAGGAG
>ML778947.1:595777-609417 GCA_009831015.1 Picea engelmannii
TTTATCTATATTATGGTTTGGGTCTAGGTTCGGGTCTTGGTTCCACCCTGCAGGACCCTCTTCCACTAGGAAAAAAGTTGGAGACTCCAAGTTTGTCATTCCTCGGAGTCCCGCCCCATGTGGAATGGCCGCATTATCCTTTTTTCTCAAGAAAAACTCCGGTAGAATCCTTTATTGTTTTTGGTTCGATAGATTTAAACCCCTTGTCTCATTCGGGTAGTAGGTTCAGAGTTATTTTTATGCATACCTCCTCTAATTCTAGTGAGGGGCCACAAGAGAGGTCGATGACCATTGTTCCTATTGGAAACATTCCTTCATGTGCCAATAATAGTGGTATTTTGGAAGATCCAACTTGCTTCATAGAATATTTATTGGAAGAGAAACCGAGTTGTGAAAAATAATAAGGGTGAGGGATTGAGATCTCCCTCCCCAAGATTAGCTTGAATAGTGTTTCGTCTCCAAGGAAAAAATCCCTAGTTGTTGGTGGCCCTCATGCGTCAGAAAAATGAAAGAAGAATAATTGTATAAAGACTACTAGCCAAGCAATTAAATTGCTACTGGGGAAAGATATTTTGATTCCAGGGAGATCAATACCATGTCTACAATGGTGGTTTGGAGGGAAAGAGGTAGGCGATTTAGCCTCAACACCCTAAAAGAATGGGTAGACAACTCCTGGTCATTAAAACATTCACCACTCGCCACGGTAAAAAACCTTGCAAAGGGTTGGTTTATTCTAAAATTTTCAAAGGCAGAGGATGTAAATTGGGTTCTCAAAGAATTGTGGAAAATTGACTCCACGTCGGTTTTGCTAAAAAAATAGTCCTCCATGTTCGATGCTAGCAAAGAAAAAAATGGATGTCGTTCCAATCTGGGTTTCTCCACCCAAGATACGTGTAACAGTTTGGACCAAACAAGGTTTCAAGGAGCTGGGAAATGTATTTTGTACTTTCATTGATACGATCATGTACTTTTCCACAACAAGGAAGATGTCACTGGCCTGGATTCTGGTATTACTAAATATAAGGAAAGGGATAGAAAAATAAATGGATTATGTCTAGGAAGACAAGCATTATCTCCAGATGTTGGAATATGAGGGTATACCATTTTTGTGTCATCGTTTCCATATGCATGTTCATAATGCAAGCCAATGATCATTTCCTTTTAATGGCTAAGGTGGAGGGAGCCAAAGATGGACACTAAGGAAAGAGCAGTGACTCAGGTAGAGATGGATATCTCTTCCCCTTTAAGAATTGAGGGTAGAGCGAAGGAATAACATGAGATTTCTACGCAAAATGAAGAAACAAATGCAAGAACCAACTGAAAATTCCTTTTGGCTTTAATGGTATATCCATATACAAGTTAAGAGTTAGAGCAATCATCAACCGTGAGGTTGAAGCCTCAAGATTTCCTTCATGGTATCTCTTCTCAGTTGGGTATGTATTTCTCTCCTCCTCTATTTATTAATAATTTGACAAATGCATTAACTCTATTGGGAAATAATTGACTAGTGTCCCTCGAAAACATTCCTTCCTCCCCGTGAGATAAGGTTTTTTCCTCTTTCTCGTCGTCTTATTCGTCACTAGGCCACTCCTCCCTTTCCTTGGGAAAATCGATTTCCACTCTCCAAATTTTTTTGATAGAGTCAGAATCTTCTAGGGACTCAAAGGAGGAAGTGGTTTCTTATGATCTTCGGAACAAACCCATTCATGTTTTAGGATCCATTGGTAGGAAGGTGGAGGGATTGGGAAAAAATCCAATTCTTCCTCAAAGAGGAAAAGGGAGAGGAAGAAAATCTCATCTATCGAAGGCGCAAAATAGGGCCTTGATAGATACATAAACAAGAAAAGAACTATCCATATTTCGGGCACTTAGAGCATCGAATGCCTCCGAAGAGGATTCCTAATGAAGCTTCTTTATTTCAATTTTCCAGTTGTGGTGAGCCCCTCCAAAAAATTGATTCTCCATCGATTGTTGGATTCAAATCATCCTCGCATTATTTTTCTCCAAGAAAATTTGGGAAGTGAAGAAACAATCATACCACTCCTAGAGTCTCTTTTAAATTAGTGGAGTTTTATAGGATCATATGCAAAAGGAAGAACATTGGTTGGAATTCCCACTCAGTAAAGATCCTAAATTCTTGGGGTTTTGACTCTAGTCTGGGGATGAAAATCATCTCGCGAGATTTAGGAAGAGACATAATGGTGATAAATGTATATGATCCTTACATAGAATGAATACATTTATATGAGTCTCTGCTCAATAAATCATTTTTAAGGATGATTACCTTATCTTGGGAGGATATCTAAATTTCTATTTTGGGATAATATAATCCTAATTTCTAAAATCCATTCCAGACCCCCTTCTAGGATTTTTATTTCACATATTAGGGGAAAATGAATTGGTATATGTTGCACCAGTAAATCTCAGGCCTACCTAGAGAAATAAGAGGACAGGGGATGATCATATTCTTAAAAGAATTGATCATTTTTTATTAGCAGAAAATTTTATGCAGCTCCCTTTGTAGTTAAGACAGTGGGTGGGAAATGGAGGTGACTCTGATCACTTCCAAGTTTTATTGTAAGTGGTTGGAGGAATAAACAAACCAACCATCCCCTTTAAATTAAACCATTTTTGGTTGAAGGAGGAGAGCCACCAAAATCTGGTTAAAAACCATTAGGTACCCTTTTCCCACAATGTTGACATTCCAGTTTCAATTCAGTTTGTAGAAAATCTTAAAAGGACTAAAAAGGAATTAGTTGAATGGGAATGAGCAAATAAATTGATTGACGAACAAGAACCAAAGGATATATAATCTCTCTTACAAGAATTCTATGAGTCAGAAGGTGGAGGGTATTTAAATAAAGAAACAAAATAATCTCTACAAACCCTCAAGAAGAGAAATATACAGATGTTGGAAGAAAGAGAAGAAACTTGGATACTGAAAATTCATGCCCTGTGGTTGCAGAGTGGGGATGAAAATAAAAAAAATTCAGGTCTATGCAAAGGGAAGAAAACTCTCAAACATTATCTAGAGTTTATCTGTCTATTTATTTGACTCTTTAGGTAGATATGTCTCATCTTTTTATGGACTAACCCATCTTGCAAAATACCATTTCCAAATCTTGTTCAAGGAGGAAGCAAGAGCCCCCATTGCAAATGTTGTCAGAATGGCCCTCCATTTGAAAATATTTTCAAATGAAGTGAATAATAGGGAGCTTATGATAAAGGTCACGAAAGATGAGCTGAAGGAGGTTCTTCATAGTTTCCAAAAGGACAAGATCATGGGCCCTGATGGATGGACTATTGAATTCTTCTTAGGTTTCTATGAGCTCATTGGTATGGACATTCTGAAAGTGGTAGAATAATCCCACTCTCAAGGCCACATGCATTCCCCCCTAAATGCCACTTTTAAGGCTCTAATTCCCAAGTCAGATAACCCCACTTCTATAGAAGACTTCAGACCAATTTCTTTGTAAAATTTTATTTATGAAGTTGTAGCGAAAGTAATTGAACAAAGAGTAAAGTATATTCTATCATAAAAGAATTGTAGAGAGAAATTTGTCCTCCTGGAAGGAAGGAATATTCATGAATCTATAGTGGTTTCTCAGGAAGCTCTACATAGCATAAAAACACAAAAAGTCTAAGGTGTTGTGCTAAAAATTGATCTTTCAAATGCATATGATATAGTCAGTTGGTTATACATCTGACTCTTATTAGCGCACCTTGGATTTGAGGTGCCTTTCATCAATTGGGTAATGAGTTGTCTTTCGATTGTTTCCTTTGTGGTTCTTATTAATGAGGAAACCTCAATATTTTTAAATTATGAGTGTGTACTTAGACATGGATTTCCCCTCTTCCCTCTCCTGTTTATTTTGGTAGAAGAATGTATAAGAAGAGAAATCAAAAGTGCAAAGGCCCAGGGGGAGTTTCATAGAAAATCCATCACCCTTACTCTTCAACTAACACACCTACTATTTGTGGACGATGTACTGATCTTCTGCAATGGTCTAAGGGGTATTTTGAAAATATGGCATCAATTTTGGAGCTATTCGGATGGGCAACATGAATGGAAATAAATGAGAGAAAATCCATGCTCTCATTTCACAATATGGTCGAGGATGAAACTCTACAATATCAATTTGCAGATGGGATATGATGTCAGTCCCAAATATGCTAGGAGGATGGGGATTATAGAATATTTTCATGTTCTCAAAACCTATGGCTACAAAATCTAGTTGCAGGTTGACCGCTACATAATTTTTTTTTACTAAGGTGATCACTCATAAATATATCTACCCTTTTTCGTTGAGGAATGGATGAGGGATCCATTAAATTAATTCTTAAAGTTACCAATCATTTGGAAGGTGGCCATAAAGTCTTTCCTATTTATTTGAGAAGGACTAGCATGGAAAATTTGGGTGGACATTAAGGATCACATTGGAATTGACGCATGGCTAGGAAGTGGTGAGAATCATCTTCTCCCTCAAGCTTTGGTACCAAATATAAATACTCAAGGATTTTACTTCCTTAGAAAAATTATTGATCCAATCCATGAAAACTTTTTAATTCAAGAATGGAAGGGAGCACAAATTCTTGGATGAGAAGGAGGCCACTCAGATTCTTGGCTATGTTTCATGAGTGCACTCAAAAGATCCCACATTTAGATCACAAAGAGAGAAGATGAATTAGTTTGGAAACATGCTCCACATGGAGCATATACTCCAAAATTGGGTTACATTCAAATAAACATAGACATGCTTCAGGGGGAGCCAATATGGTGGTGGTGCAGTTTGTGGAAAGTGAAATATCCACAAAAAATCCCCATCTTCATGTGTTGTCTAATTGCAAATAGGGTCCCTAACTAGAACATAATGAAGAAAAGTAATTTAGAAGGTTCGGGATGGTGTTGTTGAAATGTACACTTGACAGTGAGAGGGGTGGGTGAATCAGTGTCACAAAACTTTTGACAATTTTCCACTTTTCATAAATTAATTGAACAACATATATTTATTTCAATTTCTCAACCAATATATAAAAGAATAAATATTTTATTTATTTATTTAACTTGGATGAATAGATAAGATCAATCTTCATCTTCAAACAATTATGAGAGACCTAGCTCTCTGTTACAAGACCCAACTTGTAGTTCTCAGATCCAAGTGAGAGATGAAGAATACATTCCTCATAACAAGTCCTAGCTTGTTGATCTCAGATCCAACTGAGATATGAGGAATCCAATCCTCATAGAAGACCCAACTTGTAAACAGAAACCAACCTGATTGAATGAACCTTCATTCAATCCATTATAAATAAACATATATACTTCAACAAATTCAACTTCATCTTTTGTTCGCCATACTTATTTGTTTATATAGTCTCCCAATAGGTATGAGTTTGAAGCATTATGTCCCTTTGTTTGAAGCATTACACCTCTTCATTTGAATTAATAATAATAATTTCTATTATCATTATTATCACTAATAGTTTGATTTAAAGACTTCAAAACCCTTGTTTTGCATTTATTCTGTTCTAAAAACATGTCACTACAAATGTTGCAAAAATAGAGTTATGTGGAGGCATTTTCTTAAAACCATGTTTGTAAGCACTACCTCTTATTTCAACCTTATTCCTATATCATGAGACCAATGTTTCGTGCTTCATAATTCTTCCCCTTTTTTTCTTTTTAGCCCCGATATGTCTAGTGTTGGGACCATGTTCTTTGGGATTCGACACTCTGTAACTTTTCTTCTCTTCATCAAATCTTGTTATCTCCAAAGTGATATCTTCTAGAGTGTTATATCTGGAGCAACTTCAATTCATGGTTTTAATCATCATTGTTGATCATGATTTTGAATCAATGGTCTGATCATTCTTTTAAAAGACTCATTTCTCAAAATTTTCTTATCCTTATCTAATGGTTGGGATTCAATCGTGATATGGACAGTTGTCGATTCCTCTGGTACTTCACAACTTCAAGATGTTTTTCCTTTTATAAACTTCCAATTCTCCCAGACTAAATTTCACTGAGGTGTGTATACTCTATTAATATTGAGTTGACATGTGTCCATAAACCTCAACGGTCCAAATCTTATTTTGGAGCTTCGGTACCCTATGACTCTAGGTTACTAGAACTATGAAGTAGCTCAATTCCTCTGGAATGGTAACC
The DNA here is from genome assembly GCA_009831015.1 of Picea engelmannii. NCBI lineage: Eukaryota > Viridiplantae > Streptophyta > Pinopsida > Pinales > Pinaceae > Picea > Picea engelmannii. The sequence goes on from ML778947.1 coordinate 601,944, forward strand.
TACCGAATAAGTCATAAAGCGATGGTGACCGCTTGCCATCGGTTAACACCTTCTCTTAAGTTATCCTTCCACTATGCTTGATCAATGGTTGAAACTTCTCCCAAAGTAGATCAACGGTTAGCATTACTTTGTGATTTACGATTACTCTATCCTTCCACTATACTTGATCAACGGTCGAGAATTATCTCGAATTATATCAATGATTAGCATTACTTCATAATTTATGCTTACTCTATCCTTCCACTGTACTTAATCAACGGTCGAGAATTCTCTCGAATTAGATCAATGATTAGCGTTACTTCATGAATTATTCTTACTCTATCCTTCTAATGTACTTGATCAACAATCGAGAGAACCAGAAAGATATTATATCAACGACTATCATTAAATTTGGCCTTCGATGCTTCAGGTATTTGTTGATAGTAGAAACTAGATATCCCCAAAGGACTTACTCCCAGAGTGATGTAGCTTGTTGACGTGGCACTATATGAGTGATTGCCACATGTCACCTAGATTCATGACTTTTGTATACCTAAAGTGACAACTAGACCTTGGCACTTGTCACCATATAAATTCACCATGTGTCCTTGCCGACGTGGGATATTACTGTGTGTACTACGTGTCTTACTTCATGACTTCGGAACTATGCTCTTTGAATGAGCTTACATGTTCTAAACCCTTTTTCGCGAAGGTGGTCAGTGCCAAAGTTGACAGTCTCCTTGTGATATGACGATTCTTATGTTTTAATCCAAATCAGCAGCAGACGTGAATTAATTTCACCGAAGTGATAAACAACAGAATTGGTTGCTGCTACGAAAATATGATCCGATAGCTATAATATTACACTCTAGATAAATTTTTGTTGTGACTTTGGGGATTCAACCTTCAGGTAATACTTCTTGTTCTAGACTCCTTTTCTCCATAGTGGTCAGCGTCGGAGTTGACTAGTTCTACTCAGCTTTAATCCAAAGACTGAGATCTTTCTTGATGCTATCTAAAGATTTTAATAAGGAAATTCATTCCATTTCCTTGCTTATCCTATCGATCCACTTTATTTTGATCGGACTGTCAATATTACTCCCAAAATGTTTATGATATCACATGACTCATGTCCACTTTGAGACTTCATATTCAGCTAAAATATTTTTCCTTCAGGTAATTTTATCTAAAGTAGTCATCTATGAATTTGAACATTGTTCCTCCTATAGGATATGACAGTTTAAGTCACTCCCAAATATTCAATAATACGACCACCATCCTCTCCTTATTTATGAAGTTTTCCTCTGTGATCCAACAGTCATATTTACATCCGAATACTGGATGAACGACTCCTGTTGTTTGATTTTTATAAAGGTTTCCACCTGCAAAAATTCTCTTTCTGGAAATTGATCTCCTACGTGACTTCAAAAGAACTATCTCTTCTGAGATTTGGAAAATGTACCAATAACAAATATCATCGATCCTTGACAATGATCAAATATTACATCGATGACATTTACCATACGCATTTTCTCCTGAACTTTAGACTTGTTTCAATGTTGCATTATCTTTCCATCAATGACCCTTCATTACATATGAATAGACCTCATTGGCTATCCTAACACTAATGAAAAATGTATAACTTTGTTCATGACTAATTCACATTGCCATCAATGAAAATACAAAATCAATAATGCCAACAATCTCCCCCTTTATCATTGAGTGCAACATATCTGTAAAACAAAAATGATTTCATACATTTTCTCCCCATATCACTGATATTCTTTTCTATCTGATAGAAAATCTATTTTCTTCTTAACTTTGTTTTACTTCTTCTCTCCCCCTTTGACATCAATGAGAAAGAGTGAGGCTCTGACTATTTTTCTCCCTCTGTGAATTTACTGACCGCTTATATCAATTCATTGGGATATTTGTTTTTAAATAATTAGTCTTCTTGATACTAAATTGTAGTGATATGAATTTGTAGTGATCAAGTATTTTAAACATAATCTAATTACTTTCTTATTTGATAACTGGAATACTTTCCCTGAGTTTTTACTATCCTTCCTCTGTCAAATAGGAAAAGGGTATGAATGTTACTGATCTTCTTGATCTACTTCTTATTCTTCTTTGATATTTCACAAGAATATCAATTGAGGATTAATACCAATTGATTTAATACCAATTTTTTTATCAATTTGTATTTTCTAATATCAATTGATCTTTGTTGATTAATTCACCATGAACTTCTCTGCTATTTTTTCTCTTCTCCCCTTTTTACAAAAATGACAAAAAGGATCTTTTCTTGTTCTCTCTGAGGTTATACTCCCCCTAAGGTGATGCTCTCCTTTGTCCATTTTCTCCTTCTTGTATTCTACAACTCCCTCTATCAATGATTTTTCTTTCTTTGGCTAAAGGATTATAACATCATCATGATTGTGTCATATTCCTCTATAGGGACTTCCCTTTCTTGAGATTGATCTATTTCATATTGAATTTCACATTCCTTATTAGGACCTTCACCCATCATTTTCTTGTTATTAATTTCTTCATTTTCAGGTGCAAGATCATCTTTCTTGCTTTCTCCTTTAGATTTTCTTCTCCATATTTTTCTATGAGATATTATGCTTTCTGGACCTTTTCTTTCTAATCGTGTTTTTGGATATTTGTCATCTCCTTTCTTATTCCAAATTTTATTAGGTTTTCCCCCTTAATTGAATGACTTATTTAAGGATTGAATTTTTGAACTTTTGCAACTTTGTGATTTTTTCCCAAACCTATCAAAGGTGTAACATCTCATTGTATGATAAAATTTTGTTGTGTTCCAAACAAAGTTGCATCTCCAACATCTAATTGAGTTTTTGGATTTTCCTGCATCTCCTTTCTCTAGTTTCTTGTAGTCCACTATTTTATGGCCAAAGTTATGACAAGAAAAGAAATATCCATTGAAGGTGTTTCCATTCTTGAATTTATTTTGGCTTGAGAGATCTGTCTTTTGATTGTATTCTTCCTTTTTACTTCCATAGCTTCCTTTGTTAACATAGTTCATGACTTGTAATTTCTTTGTAATTGCTCCTTTTCGTTTTGAGATGGATGATCCTTTCTCATGTGTGTAAATGGTGCTTCATTTTTCATTTTCTTCCTTTTTATTGTATCCAAGACCAGTTTTGTCATCAAACGATCTTTGTCTGTTCCAAATATTATCTAGGATAGATGAGATATTATGGAATTTGAGAAATTTATTTTTCTTTTCATCCACCTTTTTTAGATTGACTATTTCCAATTTCAACATGTGACATGTCTCTTCCTTTTTAGTTAACTAAATCTTCAGGGCTTCTTCCACTTTATTAGCATGTTCAAGTTGAGTCTTTAGATTGATGACTATTTCTTTTGTCTTGTCCAAGACATCTTTGCATTTAATAGTTTTGTCACATGTCTTAAATTCTTCCATATCTTTTGTTAGATGAAAACCTTTAGTTTTCAATATTTTGATTTCTTCCTCACTTTCTAGCTGAATCCTTTCGAGGTTGATGGATTTTAATTCCAACATTTGGCATGATTCTTCCTTTTTAGTTAATTGGATCTTATGGGATTCTTCATTTTTCTTATCTTCTTCAATTTGAGTCATTAGATCTGCATTAGTAGTTTCATTTATCTTTTTGAAGTTGATGATTTCCAATTCCAACATGTGGTAAGAATTTTCTTTCATTGTTAACTGGATCTTCAAGACTTCTTCACTTTCTTTAGTTTCCTCAGGCTGATTTTTTTGAATGTTAACCAATTCTTTTGTTTCTTTTAGTACTTCTTTTATTTTATTGTCATGTGTCTTTAATTTTTCCATCTATTTTTTTAGATTAGTAACTTCGGTTTTCAAACTTTTGATCTCTTCTTCTTTGTTTTCTAGTTGGAACTTTGTTCATTCTCTTCATGGTTAGATTGATCTAACTGTTGTAGTAGCAACATATATTTCTTTTGAATTTTCTCCAACTCTTCAAAAGTGCACATAACTGTGTATTCAAGTTGGTCAATAACATCCCTAATAACTTCAATATATAGATTATTTGTTGGTTCCATACAAATCACTTCAAATGTAGTTATAACATCATTATTAAAGTCTAATAGTTTTTTCTTTGGTGAATACTGAGGTATTCATCAATTCCTTGATGTAATAGTCTCCATTGTTGATGACTGAGGTTTGCATCAAATCCTGAATTTCATTCTAATTAGAAATCTCTTTCTCTATATTATGTTCATCAATCTAATTGGAATATTTTTACTTTATCTTGTTCCTTATTTGGATAAGAATTATCTTCTTCCAAGTTTTTTTCTTTATTCTGACAAGAATCCTCTTTATCCAAGTCTTTTTCCTTACTTTGATAGGATTTCTCTTCTTCTTGTGCCTCATTATGATAACAGTTTTCTAGGTGGAGGCATAATTCTTTAGAAGATTTACAGTGTCTCATCTTTTCTTTGACTTGGCTTGACAATCCATCCTAGATTTCTTTTTAGGCTAATGAATTGCTTCTCCTTGCTTACTTTGAAGTTTTGGTTTCTCCCACACTCCATATCCTCTTGACTTCATATATCTTTTCATATTTTCCCTCCATGAAGAATAATATGTTCCATCAAATAAGGGAGCTGCATTTGTGGAGATAGAAATTTGTCCACCCATTTCTTCAAAATCTACTTTATAGTGTTTAAATTGTGCTAAAGGCACCCACTCTGCGACCAATTGTTGAAATGTACACTTGAGACTAAGAGGGGGGATGAATCAGTGTCACAAAACTTTGAACAATTTTACACTTTTTATTAATTAATTGAACAACATATAATTATTTCAATTTCTCAACCAATATATAAAAGAATAAATATTTTGTTTATTTATTTAACTTGAATGAATACATAAGATCAATCTTCATCTTCAAAAAATTATGAGAGACCCATCTCTCTGTTACAATACACAAATTGTAGTTCTCAGATTCAACTGAGAGATGAGGAATCCAATGCTCATAACAAGTCCCAACTTGTTCATCTCAGATCCAATTGAGATGTGAGGAATCCAATCCTCATACAATACCCATCCTGTAAAGAGGCACCAACCTAATAGAATGAACCGTCATTCAATCCACTATATATAAATATATATACTTCAACAAATTAAACTTCATCTTTTGTTCACCATACTTCTTTGTTTATATAGTCTCCCAATAGGTATGAATTTGAAGAATTATGTCCCTTTGTTTGAACCATTAGACCTCTTCATTTGAATTAATAATAATGATTTATATTATTATTATTATCATTAATAGTTTGATTTAAAGACTTCAAATCCCTTGTTTTGCATTTATTTTGTTCTAAAACCTGTCATTGCAAATCTTGTAGAAATCAAGTTCTGTAGAGGTGCTTCCTTCAAACGATGTTTTTAGGCACTTCCTCTTCTTTCACCCTTATTCCACTATCATGAGACCAATGTTTCATGCTTCAAAATTCTTCCCCTTTTTTCTTCAACACTCTAGAAATTTTCTTCTCTTCACCAAATCTTGTTATATCCGAAGTGATATATTCCAGAGTGTTATATCTCGAGCAACTTCCATTCATAGTTTTAATCCTCATCATTGATCACGATTTTGGATCAATGGTATGATTATTCTTTTAAAAGACTCATGTCTCACAATTTTCTTATCCTTATCTAATGGTTGTGATTCAATCGTGATATGGACGGTTGTTGTTTCCTTTCATACTTCGCAGCTTCGGGAGTTTGTTATTTTTATAAACTTCCAATTATATGAGACTAAATTTCACTGAAGTGTGTATACTATATTAATACTGAGTTGATGCATGTCCATAAACTTCAACGGTCCATATCTTATTTCAAATTTTTGGTACTCTAGGACTTCGGGTCACTAGAACTGTGAAGTAGTTCAATTCCTCCAGAGTGATAACCTATTGAATCAGTCATAAAGTAGTGGTGATTGCTTACTATTGGTTAAGACCTTTGCTTACGCTATCCTTCCACTATGCTTGATCAATGGTTGTGAATTCTCTAGAAGTAGATCAACGGTTAGCATTACTTCATGATTTACGCTTACTCTATCCTTCCATTGTACTTGATCAACGATCGAGAATGCTCCCGAATTAAATCAACGATTAGCATTAATTCATGATTTATGCTTAGTCTATCATTCCACTGTACTTGATCAGCAGTCAAGAAATATCTTGAATTAGATCAACGATTAGTGTTAATTTGTGATTTACGCTTACTCTATCCTTCCATTGTACTTGATCAATGGTCGAGAGAACCTGAAAGATATTAGATCAATGATCATCATTAACTTTGACCTTTGATGCTTTGGGTATTGTTGGTAGTAGACACTAGATATCCCTTAAGGACTTACTCCCTGAATGGCATAGCTTGATGATGTCACTATTGATGTGGCACTCGTTGAGTGGTTGCCATGTGTCACCTAGATTCGCGACTTTCGTATACCTAATGTGCCAACTATAAATTGACACTTGGAACCATCTAAATGTGCCACGTGTCCTTGCCGACATGGGCTATTACTATGTGTACCACATGTATTACTTTGTGACTTTGAAACTCAAGCCTTCGGGTCAACTTACATGTTCTAAAACCTTTTCCATTGAAGTGGTCAGTGTCAAAGTTTATAGTCTCCTTGTGATTTGATAATTTTTATGTTTTAATCCAGATCAACGATTGATATGACTTCGGGGCTTCGGTCTTTGGGTAATATTACATGTTCTTGGCTTGTTTTCATCGTAGTGATCAGTGTGAGAGTTGGCTTCTACTATGCAACTCTGATCTAATGGCTATAATATTACAATCTAGATCAACATTTGTCGTGACTTCAAATGGTCAGCGCTGGATTTGACCAGTTCTACTCAGATTTAATCCAATGACTGAGATCTTTCCCAATGCTATCTGACGATTTTAATTCAGAATTTCATGCCTTGGCCTTGCTTATCTTATCCTTCCACTTTATGTGATCGGATGGTCAATATTACTCCCAAATTTTTTCAGAGATCGGACTACTCATGTCCACTTTGGGACTTCATCTTCAGCTAAAATATTTTCCCTTCAATTTTATCTAAAGTAGTCATCTCTAAATATGATCATTGTTCCTCCTACACGATCTGATAGTTTAAGTCACTCCTGAATCTTAAATCATACGACCACGATTTTCTCCTTCTTTACGCAGGTTTCCTCTATGATCCAATAGTCATATTTACATCTAAATTCATGATGAACGAATCCAATTGCTTTATTTTTATAAAGGTTTCCACCTGCAAAAATTCTTTTTCTGAGAATTGATCTCCTACACGAATTCAAAAGAACTATCTCTTCTGAGCTTTGGAAAATGTACCTGTAACAAAGATCATCAATCCTTGAGAGTGATCAAATATTACATCGATGAAATTTACCATATGGTTTTTCTCCTGAACTTTAGCCTTGCTGCTATGTTGCATTCTCTTTCCA
>ML778947.1:610642-624267 GCA_009831015.1 Picea engelmannii
CATTTCTTTTCCTATCATTACTTGAAAGCCTCTGTTCACTCTGGGTCTTTCAGCCTTCTCCTTTGACTAGCTGTGTTTTTGAAACATATACGTGGGTTTTGGCTTGATAGTCATGTATATATGTGTGTTGTCCTTCTGCAAGTTGTGTACATACACTATGTTTGCTTGAATAGTCATGTACATCAACCTCTTGTGCTTTTTTGCTGGTTTTGGTGGTTGTTGGGTAGGTTTTGATGATTGTTGAGTCTTCTTGGGTCTCTGTAGTGACTGTTAAGTGTCTTTGGGTTGACAGGAAACCTTTCTTTTGGTTGAATTTTTTGGCAGAGTCTTTCTCATCAAATTTTCATTTTGATTATTCTTGTACATTGGGCTGGGTGTTTTTCTCCTTGGTATCCTACTTGAGTTGTCTCTTTCTATACACAGTGGAGTCTTTATATATCAAGTTGTTGTTTAGTCCATGCATTTTCATTTTTCTTATATTAAAAATACAAAAATACTAGGCATTTTACATTGATTGGCATTTTGATCTTTTGAGTCTTATTCATTTAGCTTAGTGCATGTAAAGAAAGATTGCACTTTTATTTCAGAATTGTAGAGTTGAAATTGAAAATTGCATTGTTTTAAGAAGCATATCATTTATTGAAAATTGAAGTTAGGACTTTGCATTGTATTCATATTTACTGTGCATATCATTTAGCTAAAATATTTTCCCTTCAATTTTATCTAAAGTAGTCATCTCTAAATATGATCATTGTTCCTCCTACACGATCTGATAGTTTAAGTCACTCCTGAATCTTAAATCATACGACCACGATTTTCTCCTTCTTTACGCAGGTTTCCTCTATGATCCAATAGTCATATTTACATCTAAATTCATGATGAACGAATCCAATTGCTTTATTTTTATAAAGGTTTCCACCTGCAAAAATTCTTTTTCTGAGAATTGATCTCCTACACGAATTCAAAAGAACTATCTCTTCTGAGCTTTGGAAAATGTACCTGTAACAAAGATCATCAATCCTTGAGAGTGATCAAATATTACATCGATGAAATTTACCATATGGTTTTTCTCCTGAACTTTAGCCTTGCTGCTATGTTGCATTCTCTTTCCATCAATGACCCTTCATTACATATGGACATAGCTTATTGGCCATCTTGACACAATTATAGCAAGATTTGCCTCACCCTATTCAATCTTGCACAGAGGACCTTTTTCCATTTCCCTATGCAGACTTTTCATACCTTTTTGCAAATACCAGAGCTAAAATACATTTTTTCTGCATATACGCACCTTGCCTACTATACAACATGTATACGCAGGTTGCACCACTATAGCCCATGTACATCGATATTTGTGGCCAAAAATTAAAAATGGTGCCAGGTTTCCATGTCACGATAAGAGATCAATGATCCTTGGCCTTCCATATATTGGAAACATTTTGACTCGGCTCTTTAGTTCCATTTGAAGGCTATACATGGTCCAATTATGATCTATAGAAAGGAAGAGAAAGAATTCAACTTTGAGAGAAAAGTTACTCTGGAGGAATTATTGACTTCATATTGAGTCTGGATCCCTTTGTTCTTTAAGTTTGAACACAGTGTTCAACCCCCAAGATCTTCCCTTATTGAGTGAGAACTCTATTGTCTCTCTTACATGAGCTTGCCTTTTGGGGGAGGATTGAAGTGGTGGAGGCCCAGCTGGAAGGAACTTAGTTTCTTGGTTTCAAACTGTGCCGACATGAAAGTCTATAACTTTTTCACCTCTGATGATCATATATTAATAGAAATACTATTTTCCCGTCCAATTGATATCTCGAAAATATCTGAATTATTATCCATGGCTGTATTTGTTATGTATATTAATAGATTATACTATCAAATGTGCTAACATCATATATTATCACCATATGCTTGCTTTTCTTTGTTGTTGAGGACTAGTTGCAGGTACATTGCTTTGGGTTAAGTGCTCAATGGTGGTCTTCTTCAAACGTCTGGACGAGGTAGGCATTTTTATATTTTATTGCTAGCATATTTGTTTATATAGCATACTTGATAATAGAGTTGATTTCTACAGTCATTTCCATATGTTGTTGTTTACCCCTAGCCATAGATAGATTTTCCTCGTAACAGAATTGGCGACTATAYTGGGGAATGATCTTCTTTCTTAGGGTTTGGAGTGTTTTTCACCTTAGATTGATCTCATTCATACTRCATTTCTTTTCCTATCATTACTTGAAAGCCTCTGTTCACTCTGGGTCTTTCAGCCTTCTCCTTTGACTAGCTGTGTTTTTGAAACATATACGTGGGTTTTGGCTTGATAGTCATGTATATATGTGTGTTGTCCTTCTGCAAGTTGTGTACATACACTATGTTTGCTTGAATAGTCATGTACATCAACCTCTTGTGCTTTTTTGCTGGTTTTGGTGGTTGTTGGGTAGGTTTTGATGATTGTTGAGTCTTCTTGGGTCTCTGTAGTGACTGTTAAGTGTCTTTGGGTTGACAGGAAACCTTTCTTTTGGTTGAATTTTTTGGCAGAGTCTTTCTCATCAAATTTTCATTTTGATTATTCTTGTACATTGGGCTGGGTGTTTTTCTCCTTGGTATCCTACTTGAGTTGTCTCTTTCTATACACAGTGGAGTCTTTATATATCAAGTTGTTGTTTAGTCCATGCATTTTCATTTTTCTTATATTAAAAATACAAAAATACTAGGCATTTTACATTGATTGGCATTTTGATCTTTTGAGTCTTATTCATTTAGCTTAGTGCATGTAAAGAAAGATTGCACTTTTATTTCAGAATTGTAGAGTTGAAATTGAAAATTGCATTGTTTTAAGAAGCATATCATTTATTGAAAATTGAAGTTAGGACTTTGCATTGTATTCATATTTACTTTATGTGTTGAGTCATAACATCATGAGTTTAAATACGATACCTTTTTGAGTAAGCACGGCCATTAAAATTAACGCTATAATTTAAAATTGATTAGTCACGATTTTATTTTCTAGGGTGCACAAACTAGCTTAGGATTTAGTGCCTTGGAATAGGATTTTTTGAGTAAAATTCTCCAAGGCTATTAAATCAACATATGTGTCTGACTAAGGGAGTGGATAAATCCATTGTATAATCGCTAATATCAGAGGCTCCTCTTACACCAGAGTTAATCACAAGGTCGCGTGAGGTTGGTTGAAGGGATATCCCCCCAATACCTTCTTAGCATTAGAGATATTTTTGGGGATCTATTCATATATCGGGAAGTTTCTAGTGCCCTTACCTCTGTGAAAGGCATTACTTTCAAGGTTTCAGGCTTTTCTACCCTGCCCATACGGTGGACCTGACTTACGACTACTCGTTTGTGCATTGGTTATACATTGGTTGCTTAGTTTATTGACTTAGGTGCCACATAGGTTACTTGCAGGGGTTATTCTACAAGTACCCTAGGTCAGATAAGGTTCAGATGAAACAAAACCTTTATGGACAATTACCTTTCTGGGGGATCTGACCAACTGGTTGTTAAGCCCACGAGGGACCTTATAACTGATTTTGTTACCTATGATCTTTAGCAGGGAGTCTCAGGCCCCTCTTGGGCGAGACATACCTTCTTTTGGGAGGGAGGCCCCTTTCAACCACTTTTCCCCATTTGTGTGCACATTGGCCATTTGATTATTTTTGGTGTTCTCTTTGATTACTAGTTGGCCGTAGGATTTATTTAATGATTATAGTAATTTTAATTTATTCCTAAATTTTATATAAAAATACTATACGATAATCCTAAGTTAAAAGGTAATATGCAGACTTGGAGGTTATTCTTTCATTAGTTACACTTTGGGTTTTAACACTTTGACCAACAATGAAGTTGAGGCCTTGGCACTCTTTGCAGGTGTTCATCTAGCTCATTAATGGGAAATTCAAAATCTTGTTTTCTATAGAGATTCCATGATGATCATTCAAGCGTTGGCTAAAGGATCTATTGTTGGAGGGAATTTCTTCTCTAGAGTCATGTTTAGAACCCTCAAGGCTTTCAAAAAACTCAATATGCACTCCCTATTCCATGTAAAGTGAGATTTGAACACTGAAGTGGATAAGTTAGCAAAGGTGATTTCAAGGTTAGCCAAACAAACCTCAATGATTAATGGAATTGTTTGGGTCACTGCAATTCCCTAAGTGCATTATGGTTTCACTAAATAGATAGGATGATCGACAAATCCCTATATTCAATGATCTGCACTCCATACATTTGAACATTCAAGGGAATTACTCTGATTTAGTAACTTTCACATGTGACTTGAGTTTCTTAATGGTGGTGAGGGCCATGAACAATTAATTAGTAGAGTGTCGAGGTATCTAACTTGAGGTCGAGAATACCTAGGTAGCATGTTTCTCAATGGTTTTCCATTACCATCCATTTTATCATTTTTTATGTCGGTAATGGTAGGGAAGGCTTGTTTTTAGAATCTAAGTGCTTGAATTATACCCTTGATATCTCTCTTCATAAATCTTGTGAGGTTTTTGAGTTGGGTCTCCCTATTAACTGCCAATCGAATTTATTCCTGAACCTTTAGTTCTCCCTAGACTAGTTGTCCAAACCCAATTATTTTCCCATCTAGGACCACAGTCCCAATTCCGTGTTCCCTTTTAGGAATCGATGTGCACTTTGGATTTCATGGGGATTTTATCTGATATGTTTTAAAATTTGGGGGAATTTCATTTTGGGGTCTTTATCTTGCCTTGCCCACGACCCTCAAGAAATATTTGGGTACAATTTGAGAAGCACTCATAAGGTTAATTTTCCATCCAACAATACAGGATTAGTGGGAAACCCGTTCTTTGACAAAAAAAAACAAAAATAAATCCTTCAACATATTGATGTAAATTACATTTTCCAGAAAATAGTGAGTAATAAAATTGGCAAGGAATGGAATCTTCAGTGCTTCATATGAAGGCTTGGGATTTTGAATCAAATTGAAAATATTAGGTTCAGGGGATGCCCGAGATAACCCACCATGAAACCTTCATGGGGTGGCATTAAAAAAAAATTGCGTCGACATGGAGACATCTTTGAAGGATCTAGGGTGCAACTTAAGGAATATCCAACAAAATTTAGCAATGTGGATCAATTGATTAAGACCTTGTTACAACTCACTAAGTTGTTTGAACAAGACATTCTATAGACATCAACTCTTGAGCATATTGTTTCCATTCTTTTACAAAGATTAGATTCCATGGAATAGGAATACTATCGGTTCAAAGATCGAGATGAAGAACAATAGAGAATTAGGGAATTGGAGAGGATGGTTGCAAGTTTACTATGTCATATGGAAATTATTGAGTAAGAGTGCATCCAACTCCAAGCAACAACAAGGAAACTTCATTCCAACTCAGGTTCCAATAACCAAATTATAGGGAATCCACAAGTTGCAAACTCAAGAGAGGCACATGCAAGTTGGGAAGTAGAGCGGATGGAGATAGAAGACAATATACTAAACCAAGCAGAAATTCACAAAGTTCCAAAACATGATTCTACATTTTAAATGTATCTCAATTTTTTTTTTTATTCAAACAACTTTTCAAAGTATTTAGGAGCAACACTACAAGTATGAACATGCACCTTTTAATGCTTTTTGAAATTAGGATAACAAAATCAGACTCATACATATATCAACCAACTTTTGTAAAGTATTGCTTGGACGTGTATTGTTATATATAAATCCTCATCCATTCTTTAAAAAAATATTCTATGTTAAAACAAGTAATGTTTTTAATTTTTTGGTAAGAAATTTATTTATCAACTTTTTAGTACTAACACTTAAATGAAATAATAAATTTATTTTTTTGGTGATTTTATGTGATTTGATTTTTACGTGAGTATGTAATGTTTGTTTTTTCCCTTGTGTTAAATGCTTTCACATGTTTCACATCATTTTTAAACCAATACAAATGTAATTTCACATGTTTCTCATTATTTTTAAAAGAATACAAATTTTATTTTTATAAATAATGTGTTTGTATAATTGGATTATATCAAGTTTCTATTGGTAAAATATTTTATAAAATTAAATTTTAAAATTGTAATGTATTTTAATTGAGTGTTAAGGACAACTATTCAAAGTTCCATTTAAAAAAAATAAAATAAAAATTAATGATAAAAATATTATATTGATTAAACATTAAATAGAACTCAACCTACCTCATTATACCAACTTAAAACACATAACAAAATCAATATATTAAAACCTATAAAATCAATCATATTAAAACCTATAAATACATGTCCAAATCAACATTCTTAAAAAAACTCCCAATTCAACCTACCACATTATACCTAACTTAAAACATATAACAAAATCAATCATAATAAAACCTATAAATATATGTAGAAAATCAACTTTCCTAAAAACATCCCAATTCAACTATATGAGAAAGCTTCTAAATACATGTCGAAATCCTTTGAACTATGAATATCATTTTAATATTCAAAGTACCTCATCATTCAAATCTTTTTGATAAATACAAAAAATACCTAAAAATCACATGAATCTATATGTAGTGAAAAATCAACCAACCATGCTTGAATTTATAAGCAAAGCATGAACATCATGCATAATAAACCTCTTATTCCATTTTATTTTTTCGAAAGATGCAAAGGTTTTGTTTGAATCATATTCAAACCCTTGATGTAGTATTTCCCCCTTCATTCACATTAAAATGGTTTGTAAATATTTTTTATTTATTTATGTTAAAATGTTTTGTAAATAGTTTTACTTTTATTTTTGAAAAAAATAAATTAATTTAAATAATTTTTAATATTAATTGTAATTATATTATTATAAAATTTTTATTTTAAATAATTATTTTATAAATATAAATTTAATATAAATTTTAATAAAAAAATTAATATTATTAATTATTTAATTAATTATATAATAAAAAATATTTAATTAACTATTATATATATAATTACTACTATCCAATTTCATCAAAAAGTTTTTTATATTTACTTTATTTCATCAAAAAGTTTTTTTATATTTACTTTATTTCTTTAGTTTAAAATTAAAACTTTAATTTAAATGAGTCATGTTTTATAACTCAATATTGAAAGTTTTTAATGTTAATTGTAATTATTTTATTATAAATTTTTATTTTGAATAATAATTTTATAAATATAAATTTAATAAATAAATTTATAAAAAATTTAATGTTATTAATTATTTAACTAATTATATATAATCGTTACATGTTTGGACAACTCGGCCGCACACATGCTCTGACCTCCCTTTCCCGCACACATGCCCCCCTCTCTTGGAAAGGCCTCTAGGCCTCCTGCTTCCTCTCCCTCCATCTCCCCCACTGACACTGAGTCTTTTGCCTCCCCTATTGCCTTGCTTCCCAAGATGAACAAACAAACTCCTCCAAAGTCTGTGAAAAAATTGGATCGGATCCCTTCGGTTCAGATCCAAGGAAGCTCCAGAACCCTCGCTCTGATGTTTGTAGAACAGGCACTCATTGGACAGTTTAAGGGAATTTGGCCTTCTCCATGGGCTATGGTGATCTAGATTGACAAGAACTGGAAACCCCATCTGAAAGGAAATCTCTCGCACTTTCTTTGTGGAAGAGGCTTCTTTGCCTTGCTCTTCGAAAATAAAATAGATAGAGATCTCATCTTCCAAAGCGGACCATACTTTATGGGTTCTATAGGTATGTATCTCAATTGATGGACCTCAGATTTTAATTCTGAGAATGATATTCCTAATGCAGTACCAGTATGGGTTCGCCTCCCCTTCCTCCCTCTGCATTGTTGGAATAGCAAAATTATTCAAGCTATAGGAAATACACTTGGAAAGTACATAGACTGAGCATAACCTAAAGATGGCCTCCAAGCCTATGCGTGCATATGTGTAGAAGTAGATATAGATAAAGGTCTGCCCGAAGCTATTAACCTCACCCTAGACAAATGGAACTACATGCATCAAGTACATTATGAACAACTTCCCTTCAAATGCAAAATCTTCCATGAGTATGGACATTTTGCAAAACATCGTCCTAAATACCCCCCCGAAAGCCTGACCGAAGAAGTTGATCAGTGGTAGCAACCCAAACATAAAAAGAAATAGAAGCACGACCCGATTAATAAATCCATCCTCACACCCCCCTCTCCTAATATCACACAAGATCTTGAATCCTCCGTTCTGATCCCGACTCAAGAGCCNTGCCTTCACCCTCTCATACGTCTTCTCTCCCTGAGGACGATGATCTAGAGCAAAGATCAGATGAAAACTTTGACTCAGATACACATGCTTCTCCCATTAGAAAAGTTGGACGAAAATCAAACCTGTACAAAAGGGAAGCTTCGGCCAGAAAGGAAATCGAACTCGAGAAGCAAAAAACTTTGGATCAGCATGCCAGGAAAGAAACAAGGCAGACCATGAATCAAAGTGGATCCAACCCCCATAAATGGGGAAACACCAAGCCTTCTAAATGATAAAAGAAATCTCCTAGAATTGCAGAGGACTAGGGAGTCGGAACAAGCTCTCGCTAATACATGATCTAATAAAAGAATAAAATCCTCAAGTCCTCCTACTCCAGGAGACAAAAAGGAAGGATACTAATATCCTTTAGGATAGTAGTTACATTTGGTGAACATGCAAAGGAGTAGCAGTCAACACAAGAGGAGCCTCGGGGGGAATCTTCACCTTGTGGAATCCCATTATCTTCTCTCTCCACTCCTGGCAGTCCACGATCCACTGGATTAAAAATTCACTTATTCATCTCCGTTCAGGTAAGATTCTGACTATTTTCAATGTTTATATGCCTGCAAGTTATCATGAAAAAATCAATTGCTTGTCCTCTCTCCAAAACCTGCAAGAAATTCTTGATCTCAAAGATCTAATAATAGCAGGAGACCTCAATACCACCCTCCATCATAAAGAAAAAAAAGGTGGCTCTCGATTACGGGACCGCACTTGTGAGCATATCGAGGATCTTATATCCTCCTTTCATCTTCTCGAAATAAAACCTTCTAATGGTTGTTTCACTTGGTCAAACAGACGGCTCGAGCCAGGGCACATAACAGCTCGCCTAGACCGGTTACTCTTAAGAAGTTCCTTCCTTAACGATTCCTTTATACCCTTCTCTCGCATTCTCTCCTGGACTGGATCTGGCCACATACCTATCACTCTCACCCTTACCCCTCCTGACAATCTTGGCCCCATCCCCTTCATATTCAACCCCCTGTGGGCTTCAAACTCTTTCTTTTTCGATATTGTCTCAGATGCATGGACCTACTAGATACAAGGCTCTCCAAACTACATCTGGGAATAGAAACTAAAAAGAGTCAAGGCAGCCCTCAAACACTGGGTGAAGCACAACAAAGAAAAGGAACAAGAAGCAAAAAGAAGGAAAATTAAAGAAATGGAAGAAAACAGATTAGTAATGGAAGAGGGACCTACCACTCATTCCCTCCTTCTCAAAGAATAACAAGACTTCATCGAGTATCAAAAAATCCTCCATGAGAAAGAGGAAACTTGGAGGCTCAAATATAGGAGTCTTTGGCTAAGCTTAGGTGATAGAAACAAAAAATTCTTTCAAAGGAAAACCAAAGCCAGACTCTGGAGAAACAAGGTGAAGGAAATCGAAAAAGAGGATGGCTCAAAAGCTGATGACTTCCACCAAATACAAGCAGAAGCTAAACTGCATTTTCAACGACTCCTAACTGAGGATGGCATTGCAGACCTCAATGTACAAGAGGATATGCTGATAAACATACCTAGCATCATCAATCAGGAGGACAACACCAAGCTAAATTAGGAAGTTATAGAAAAAGAACTTCATGAGGCCTTGTTTTAGCTCCACCCAGACAAAGCTCCAAGCCCAGATGGCTTCAGCACACACCTTTATAAAAAATGTTGGCATATTATTAAAAGAGATCTACTGAGGATGATACTGTATGTTCAGAAATCCACAAAATTGGGAGGCAGTACAAATTTCACCTTTTTAGCCCTTATCCCAAAAGAGTCCAACCCTTCCTCCTTCTCCAGATTTAGACACATTTCCTTATGCATTGTTTCCTACAAGATCATCACTAAAGTCATCGCCAATAGAATCAAGCCTCTCTTGCATAATCTCATCTCACCAAATCAAAGTGGCTTTGTCCAAGAAAGACAAATGATTGATAACATCATATTGGTTCAAGAAGCCATCCACTCCAGCAGGGAGCGAGGAGATCAAGGAATGATCATCAAAATTGGCATGGCCAACACCTTTGACAGGGTAAGGCACTCGTTTTTGTTTGTAGTTCTAGAAAAATTTGGTTTTATCTCTGAGTTGATACCCTGGGTCTCAACCTGTATCTCCTCTCCCTGGATAGCCCTTCTGATAAATGGGCGCCCGAAAAATTTCTTCAAAATCTCCAGAGGGCTAAGGCAAGGATATCTGCTCTCCCCCCTCCTTTATATAATCATGGATGAAACCCTAGGTAGACATATAGAAAAGGATCGAATCTACAAAGCCATTGTCGGCATCAAAATAGATCGAGGGACGAAGAGATTAAAGCACTCCCAATTTGTTGATGAAACTCTCCACATTGGGGGCGCCTCCTTAGTGATGGCCAAAAGATTCAAATATTCTCTGGATAACTTCACACAAGCCTCGGGAGCCCTTATAAATAATGCCAAATCCAACATCTATTCTTGGAGCACCCCTCTTCGAACTACCCATCTAATAGCAAGTATCTTCTGCTTCCCTCTCATTGAAAAATAACAAACCTTCAGATACCTTGGCATCCCTATTTGTCTCAAATCTCTACCAGATTTAGCCTGGAACCAAGTTCTTGAAAAGCTCAAAAACAAGATGGATCATTGGGGAGCCTTCTCGCTCAATCTAGTGGGGCGTACTGTACTAATAAAATCAGTTCGCTCTGCTCTTCTCATCTTTCAATTCTCTTCCCTTCTGGTTCCTCAGAATGTTAAAAACACAATCTCCACCCTCCTTCGGCGCTTTCTCTAGGAAGGAGGGAAAACATACAAGAAAAAATATCATCTAATAAAGTGGGATATTGCAAAACATCCCAAGGAAAGCGAAGGTCTAGGCATCAGAGATCCTGGCCTCTCCAACTTGGCAATGGGAAAAAAAATTCTTTGGAACCTTATTTCAGGAAGAAATGACTGGTGGAAGAAAATCCTAAAAGAAAAATATCCTGTAGGGGATAGGCTTAGATGTCTAGACCAACATCACTTTGTGAATAGTGGATTGCCAATACAAAAGCTTCTCTCAGCCTCCATCCCTCTCCTTCAAAGTCAACTCACCTAGATTCCTGGGAATGGTCGAAAGATTCTTATAGGGATTGACATCATCATGGGAAAACAACCCCTCTGGCATCATATACAACTACGACCGCTCATCAATTGGCTAGACATGCAAGGAAAAAAACATATATGGGATATCTCCTCTTGGCATGCAGACATGGGAGATTGGACTGGGTGGAATTTACAAAATATACCAAGCAACCTCCAAGATCCAGCACGCCAGCTAAAATCTTTTCTAAAAGGCTGTGCTCCCATTCGTATCACCCTAGGAGATCAGAGAGGCTGGGGGAATGGAAAATACTCTGTAAAGCAAGGTTACTCCCAACTACTCTCACAACTGAATCCTCCCCCTAAAGATAAAATGTGGAACTCTATTTGGAATAATGACAACCCACCCAAGGTAAATTCCTGTTGCTTGATATTGGCACATGGCAATTTTATAATAGGAGAAAATATGCTTTAAAGAAACATCCATGGGCCCTTCAAGTGTGAACTTTGCAGCAAAGTAATGGAAACCTCTCATCACATATTTCTACTCTATCCCTTCGCTATCATGGTGTGGAAAACAACTCTGCAAAATCTCCACTCAAGAATCAGATGGTCGGCCCAACCCAGAGAAATATTTTCAGAATGGCCCTCCCTATATCAGCGCATCTGCAAAAATAACCCTCTTTTCAAAGCAGTGTATAAAGCCTTACCCAATTACATCTACTGTAAAATTTGGCTAGCCAGAAATCGAATTATCTTCTCCAACCTTTGTTCTCCCCCAGATCTCGTAGCTAAAAAAGATGTGGCTCTCCTAGCCAAATTTTTCCTTTCTAAGCTCAAACTCCTCTCCTTCACCCCCAACTCCACCTTAGAATTTGACTAGATCTACTCCTTTTACCCATACTTTCCATCCACAACTCCTTCCCCCTCCCTCCCCAGATCCTCCTGGCAGATTCATGATGACTCTAATTACTTGCGCTAGTACAATGAACATCAAAATCACACTCTTTATTTCGATGGAGCTTCAAAGGGAAACCCCAAGGTGGCAGGAGTGGGAGGGGTCGTCATTTTCCGACGAGGAAACCAAGTTCCCAAGTTCTCTCTTTCCATTGGAATCTGGGCATAGCTACCAATAATCACGCTGAAGCATATGCATTGTACCAAGGTCTTCTTCTCACCAAAAGTAGGAATATACACTCCCTTTCGGTGATCGTGGATTTCAAGATAATCATAGGGAATGTACGCAAAGGGTCCCACCCTCCAAATCTCCATTTAAGAGCCATTCTCCAAAGAATCTCAACAATTCGCACTCTCTTCCACAATATCTCCTTTTACCATGTCCTCCGGTGAAATAATCAATTGGTCGATGCTCAAGCTAACCTGGCAATTGAACTGGAGCAAGGCATGCTAGTGGTTAATGGGTTATCTCTCCACTCACACATACCATGACATTAGACACATGGATTTTTGCTCCCTTGACCACTGTCGTATGGGCCACAGTGGCGAAAAGGGTCATGGTTTGGGTTTCATTTCAATCCAACGCCCCTTCCTGGACACCTAACTACCCTCCCCCTCACCTCAGCACGTGGCTCTGCAGTCCCCACCATGTAATGATCCCAAGCCATTACGCAAGGATCATCACTGTTTTGGTGTCTTTTTAAAACTTTTTCTGAGTGAGTTATTTCATCAAACACTTTGTTGATATACCTTTTAGATGTGTGTATGTAGCAAATAACAGAAATATATAACCATGGAACATACCACAAACATATGCAATAATATAGACAAGCCAAAACATCTCAATTCTTCTTTATTCATAAAATAGAGAAACCTGCTACAATGAAGATGTCGATCTGGAATGCTCAACAGATGGCCAAGAAGATAGACAATAGATAAGAGCTGCTAGAAAATGCTCTCGCTAATACAAAAGATGCCTCCAAAGGTTGAATAAGAAATGAAGATCAATACAAGAAGATTTGAATGCCAAACTCTCCAGCTCAAGAATGCCACGCTCCAATAGAAGGCTGAAACCCTCAATAACTCGGCCCTACTACTAAAAGTGTCCAATCACCCTAATAAATATGCCAACTGATAGATCAGGTGATGGTAAGAACAACCCAGGTGACCGAATCTCCAAGACCCCTCTCTATCTTTGTAGATCTGAAATCCCCCACTAAATGGTGCACCCCACTGGATGACTGAAACCCTCGATAATTCGGCCCTACTGAAGGAGGCCTCCAAATGCTCTGAAACTCTCCAGAAATATAGATCGGGACACTGCAAGTCAGTAAGTAAAGTCTCAGGGTCAGATCTGAAGTGTAAGCCCTCCAAATGGACT
>ML778947.1:639014-662207 GCA_009831015.1 Picea engelmannii
AATTTATAAATACTTTTTATTTAATATTAATTTTATTATCTATAATCAATTGAGAATTAATAATTTAATTATTATTAATTAATAAATATTATTATATAATTTCTAATTAATTAATTTTCTATAATTAAATAATCAATTTCTAAAAATTTATTTATTATTTAATATTTTTTATAAAGAAATAATAATTTATTATTATTTAATAATTAAATTATTGTTTATTATTATTTAAGTATTATTATTAAATTATTTTATTTTATATGAATATTAACTACATTTTTAATTATTTTATTTTAAATAATAATTAAGTAATTACTAAATAATATTTAAATATTACATTTAAATTGTATCAAAATATGTTCATGGTTGTGACGATGCATGTCTGCGGTCAACTAGCAACAACCACTTTTCAACTAGCAACAACCACTTTTATGTAAAAAGTGGTTGAATCGGCGCCATTAATTAAAAAAATTGAAAAAATGGCGCCTATCGACCTATATCAACCACTTTTTACATAAAAGTGATTGTTGCTAGTATTAGATTTTACATTGGGAGGTTGATAAGATAACTATTATGTTCTAGCTGGATTTCGAGTGATGTTATGGAGCTTCCACGCGATTTAGCTGTGGAGTGGGACGGAGTCTGTCAGTCTCTTTCCAGATCTGGTATTTACCTACACAACGAAGAGGACCAGCTCCTGTGGGCTGGCGGGGACAACACGGGGTCGCATATCTACCAGAAATTTATACTCTGCAATCACCAACTCAACAAGTAATCACAACATAACAGGTTGGCGCAAGCAACTCTGGCACTGGAAGATTCCATTAAAGATAAAATTATTCATTTGGCTCGTTAACATAAACAAAATCTCTACAAAAGCTTTTGGAGTTGCAGTTGGAGGGTTCTGAAACCAAGGTAGTGGAGAGGCTTCGCAGGCTGCTAAGACTCGTATGCCAGGAATTATCTCCTTTCACCTTCAAGTTACTGGAGGATTCGAAGCTCCATATAAACGAAAGGGGACACGTGCTGGAGGTGCTGTACTACTCTATCATCCCTCTTTCCAGCAATCAAAACCCAAGTCCTATTGAACAAGAAAACGATGCTCCTGATACATCTGACATGTCAACGAATACACAAGCCTTCAGTTTACTATGGAAGACTCTCTCCTCTTTAAACGTTGGCCCCGTTCAATTTCTCACAGACTTGCCACGGCGAGCGCTTAACTGCAGGCCTCTTTAAGTTGTGTTGAAGTTGCCCTTAGCCGGTCTTCTTACTATTCTTGGGAAACTACCTTTTCTGAAGGCGTTGAAGAGACCCTTGACTCTTTTTATCCATCAAGATGCTATCCAAACTGAGGAGAAGGGAGAAGTGGAAGAATCCTCCATTAAGATCATACTGCCCACGAGAGACAAATTGGCTATTCCATCTGTTGCCGATTTAAACTTTGTAGAAGTCAAATTCTATCTTACAGATGGCGACCTCACCGCAATACGATTTGATAATAAATCTTCCACGCTTTACCTCCCTAAAGTAAAGTTAGACACCAAAACAGAGGTAATCCTGAGAAATCTGGTTGCATTCAAAGCTTCTGCGGCACCTGGTGCGCTTGTTCTCAGGCGATACATCGATTTCATAAACGGGATGATCGACTGTGAAGAAGATGTGAGATTGTTGAGATAAAGGAATTATTTCCAACCACCTCCAAAATGACCAAGAGGTTGCGAGCCTGTGGAACAGCATGGGTAAGTGCGTTGATCTCACGAAAGTTGCATATCTGGACAAAGTTATCGAGGATTTAAATCGATATTATAAGAATAGATGGAAAGTTACGGTGGTAGAGTTTGCGAAAAAACATATATTCAGGTCGTGGAAATTCATTTCTCTGCTCGCTCCAGCGATACTTTTGGTCGTGACTTGCTTGCATGCATTCTGTTCTGTCTATGACTGCAAGAAGTGGTTGAACCAGTCCAAATTCTTTGAAGACTAGATTTGCGCACCGGAGTGTCATTATAGTTAGTGGCCCTTTAATCCAGCCAATGCAGGGTTGCCACTTTTATCTGCTTTCTCAATTTTTTTCTTTTGCTTCGTGGTCGGTCGTTTGATTGACGTGTCGCGACCATTCTTGTTCTTTTTGCTATGTTTTGAAAACTTTACTATTGGAAATGTAACCAAAATGTGCAGTAAATCATTATGTATATATTTCTCATAATGAATGCAAAATATTATATTTATATATGTCTGTATTCTGAATCTTTTTGGATAAGCAAATTATATACCTTTTTTCCGGAAATAAAAAATTGTGTTAAATTTGAGGAGAATATTGCAATTAGTATTAACAGTTTATAATTAGCTTGGCATGTCAAACAACCATTACATACATATATTATATAGATATAGATATATATAACATTTTGGACACATTCATGTAAACATTTATCACTACCTTGAATATAGTCTTCTTTTTTATGGACACAGACTACTACACTGTGTCTGTTTAAGTATATATTCTCGACTAAATTCAATTATTGGTTAGAGAAGTCAAACTTCAAATCTAGTTAGAACCAATGCTTGATAATAAATTTAGGTAAGAAAAAGAGGTCGAAGACAATCTTACTCTTAAGTATAAGATTAAATAACTAGAAGAAAAGTTAATTAACAATTCAACCCTAAAGTGTGTGGAAGGAAGCAAAATTGGATTTCCAACCTATCAAAGAAGAAATGAATAAACTCATAGAGTTATAACATGAGCATAAAAAAAGAGCATTAAACCATATAATTTTTTTGTATAAAATAACAGAAAGATGAGGACAAATTAGAAATAGTCAAGGAGGAACTAAAAAGTAAATCACAAATTGTAACAACAGTAAAAATCCAAACTTAAAAGGATTTGGAATATTTCTAAATGAAGACCTCATTCCAGAAGGCCAAGCTAAATTTAGGAAGGAGGTTCAAAAGGTAAAGGAAACCATAAAAGAAGGAAGACATGCAATAATTAGGAACCAAAAAGCTAATATTAGGGATAGAGACCAAAAGGATAGAAATCAATAGCAATTTGAGACACTTTGGATCTTCTCTTGGAAATGTTCGGGATTTCCATGGAAGAAAGGGGCCTATATTAAGTTGGATCCCATGTGAAATTGACAATATATTTATGGTTGAAACTTGGGAGTATGAGGAATGGAAGGTCCATAATATAGAAGGATTTATATTGTGGTTGGCATGGAACAATAAATCCTCTCATGTAGGGGTTGGAGACATAGCTTGTTACATAAGAACAAACATCTCTCCTCACATTTGTCTTCATAAAAGATACACTTTCAATCAATTTATTTCGTTGTATATTTCATATATTAATGGTAATAAGATATATATAACAATTTGTTATTTCATACCTATTAATTCTACCTTTTATAGATAAAACAATGTAGATAAGAAAATGTCCCTATAAAATATTAGAACATGATATTTACAATCAAATGAAGGCAGTGCCCTTCTGCAAGAAGACTTTAATTCTAGAACTGCAACTAATCAAGATATTACCTTAGGTAATGATTCCAACCCTAATAGATGCATGAGAAATTCACAAGTCTTGACCACCGAACTAATGAAGATTTTCATTTATCAAGATCTAATCATTTGCAATGGTCTAATGAAGTGGCCAAAAATATACCCAAACGAATTTTACCTATGGGTTGGGTAGTAGTGTTGTGGATTATGTGATTTTAGATATCCATGTTTTCAAACAAATAGTGAATTTTGTATTTTTGAATGACCATGAGCCTAACTCTTCATAGACCTTTAACCTAACTCTAAAATTTATCTTGCACAAAACCAGCCTTGAAGATAACTCTTATAACCAAAGACACTTTCTTTTTGAAAAAAATAAATTCGATGTCTTATTAAAGGACTTAAACACTAAATTAAATCTTCTATGATATAAGAACAATATTGAAGATATCTATCATAATTTTAGAACAACCCTCTCTACCTCCATAAAAAATTTCTCTATCGAAGTGTTCTGTAAAAAGAGGAATAGAATTTCCAAACCTTAGTATGATAATGAGTGTTACAAGATTGTTATAAAATCCATTAGGGATTCCTCTAATGATTCATTGAAATATGATAAGATTAATAGATACAAAGCCCTAATTAAAAGGAAAAGAAGACACTACATAAATAAAAAACAAGAGAGTTTTTTACACCTATCTAAGGTATCTACTCAAAGAAATTTTGGAGGAATTTTTTAATTCGTAAAACTAAACAAAATGATATGATTCTCCTGGAAGATTGAAATTCCTACCTTAAAAATCTTCATGAATCCTGCAATGTTCTAGACAACATTCCAAAAGTTTGTATAGAAGATGAAGTTTTTTTCTAGTGAAGACATAAAGTTTGGGGTTAAGCGACTTGCAAACAGAAAAGATAAGGTGTAACACACCCATCCCATAAGTACCCTTTTTAGAGATTGGACATCAAAATTTCTATTTCCTTAATTGTAACATCTCTAGCATCCAACTGGGCTATGCCATATAAATTTTTTTGAACTCTATACAAAATTAAAACATATACACACAAAAAATCTTGTGGAAATTTATATATATAACTTAAAATAGATAAACACATTCTACAAATGCACATATTCATACAGAATAATAATTAAAATACACATGCAACACACACAGAAAAAACATATAAAAGTAAATGCATAAATAATAATGCAGCATGTAATTTAACACACAATTGTCACTTATCTTGGTAAAAATATCACCAACTACGTGCAGAACTTCCCCGAACCTCCCATCTTTAGACCACACTGCTCATGACTCTCAGTAGTGGCTCACCCTCGAGCTGAGACTAAAATCCACCCGAGTAAAGAGATTCCTAACCAGGCTGTTGTATCTTAGACAACAGGAAAAACTTTGTCACAAGTGTCATCTCAAACTAATAGCCTACAGTCCCTCATTCCCTACATGTCTGTCCCACCCCAAGAAGTGTGCCCCTCCTCTTCTCAACAGTCCTTTTGCTTCCCCACCTCCTTTCTAGGGCTTCAGCAACAGGTCGGATAGGAAGTATCAGATCTCTATAGCTGTAGTTTGGCCCCTTTGGGAAATCAATTCTCAAAAATTCTCTCACCTAGAGAGAAATTTATCACAACCCTAACAAACCGCCTCTTCAGTATCCCATGGACCTTACTACATGCCTCTTCAGTCCATCTCCCTAGCTAGCTAGGAACAGATACAGGTACGAGTATGGGTACAAGTACATATATTGATATAGTTATGGGCACAGATACGGGTACAGGAAGGTGCAAAGGACAATTGAATCTGTGAGTGAATGATGATGGAATGATAAGAAAATGAACTAAGTCTAAGCTATATGTATGCATGTTCCCAACTTGCCACTTGTCATGTTGAGATCTACTTTGGTGCACTTGTCCCCATCCTTATAACTTAGGATAAAATAATTATCCATACTTTATACTTTAAGGAATATTAATATAATATTTCTTTTTGGCTTAAGCTCCCTAGCTTAGCCCCTTATCCTTAACTTTTATCCCCCCCTCTCACTAAATAGTGGATTTTAGTCCCCAATACTCTTTTATCATGGTCAGTGTACACGCAACGGTGTATTATATTCATGATAAGATGTATACAAAAATATGTTCATTGGCCTTTAACATCTAGGCTCTCCAACCTAATTCAGCACATAAGCCTTCTAACTTATAATAACTAGCTCACTAGCCTATAAAACACAACATATACACAAAAGGTTGTCTGGCCTCAAAATTGCGTGCACTTAAGTTTGTTGCGGGCGATATCCTAGAATGAGCACACTTCATCATTTTAGTGCGCAGTACATGTGAGCACTATACCATGGAAGGTGCATGCAAAATGATATAAAACAACTCACTAGCTTAATTACATTTGCATTAACAATTTGCGGTTCAGCCTAGGGGTATTACACTTAATTATATAAAATGATCTTTATGGGATCTCCATCCTCTTCTTCTCATCAAGAGATTTCCAACAACTACTACCCTGCTCGAATCTAAGCTCTGGATTGGGAGTTACACCCTTCCAAAGTTTTTAAGGTGTTATTGGTCAAGGGCCACATGGGTCCCTCTCATTCATACCATCCCAAGTTCCCCGAAGTCCTAGAGTTCCCAGCACTCCTACATCTATTGGTGGAAATCCATCCACAGTTAAATCCAATGGCAAAACAACATCCCCATTTAATACATAGGCTTAAGGAAGTTTGCCATTCGACATTGAATGCCTCTTTTTCTTTCTACGTGCATATCCTTTGGAGTCCCTAAACATCGAAATTATACCACGTTGCTTCGACCTTCGGCCTTTTTACGTTATTTAAGATACTACACCCAAGCCTTTGGAGTTCCAAAACCCCAGACTCCTGAAGGGACCGCCCTTACTTTTGATGACACATTAAATGTGAAGGCAAGGATAGGTGGGTCATGAACTTTAGCCAAATTAACCCCAACATCGCAATGTCCCAACTTTCCCGAAGTCCCGAACTCCCAGTGTCCCGGGTACTCCACCCGCTATTAGGCTAAGCGAGTATGTGATAGGGGGGGGATGAAACGTGGCAAGGTAGTGTTAAGGTCCTAACCCGCACATAGGTAGAACAATATATTCAGATGTAATAAAGGTAAATATTAATAAGGCCTTTCAATAAAATAGAATAAGTCGAATGTAAGAATACCTAATAGAAGCTTCTACTTCTAAAAGGATCTTCCTCTAGATGCTTCTTTTGATAGAAATATTTAGTATAAATAGGAGTCGAGGGTATGAGAACCCTAGCTTGGATATTATTATATTAGAGCTCTACTCAACTATAGGTTTACCCCTCAAAGAGGCCCGTGAACATCGCTCTCAGAATCAAAGTGTTATTTCTGTTGTTATTCTTATATCATTTTAGTGTTATTGTGGTGATTGTTTTGGTTATATTGTTGTTATTATGCCATTTCTAGCATTTTATTTTTGTTCTGCATACTTTTTATATTTGGTATATTACAAGTGGTATCAGAGCACTTTCCTCGACAAAAATTGTGGGTTAAATTTTTTTTCAGGGTAGAGAGGTATTCCGGCATCTTTAAGCCATAGAGATGTGTCATTACGCAGATAAACCCATGGCTGAGGGATTCATACATGCAAGAAATACAAGTGGTACTTAAGAGAACATCTGTTGGCCACCCTTGTAACCCCTGTTGGTACCCCTTCGAGAGGTAGTGCATTAGACAACACCTGTGTATGGATCAACCTAGATTACCCAAAGCCCTCTTTAGATAAACAGATCAGCCACCTGGCTGCTATAGTGCCACCGAGAACAACACTCAGGAAGATACTCTCTAGTACCTGGGTATTTGGGTAGTATGGCTAAGGGTACGGTCTACCCTCCTTAGTTAGTGCCCTGAGATATTAGGTCGAGTAATACTGTTGGACCCCGCACAAATATCAAAGAGCTATAGCACAAGGAAAACCCTTGTCTATAGAACCCTTGAATACCTAACCCTTGGGGACAAAAACATAAAAGAATTAAAACAGACAAGATCTATTGCTGCGCAACTATGTTCGGGTTTCCAAATCACTACAAATTTCTTCCTGGTTAAGCATTTGGGCATTTCATCACTACAGTATTCTTTAGACCGTAGTATAACTCTATAGGTGTAAAAGAAAAAAAAATAGTCTGGAAATTTTTGCACCATTATTTGAGACCTATTCCATTGGATTCATCTCCTCGCCCTTATCACATTCATACATATCATTTTTCAGCAAAATTTTTGACCCCACCTACCCCATTTCGCTTCCCTCATCATAATGGCCCATACCCGCAGCCAAGACCTGGAAGCTCACTTTAATACCTTGCAATCTAATTTCACCGAGACCCAAAAAGAAGTGAAACAACTCATTGCCAATGTTTCCACCATCAATACAACCATATAGTCCTCAATGGAGGAAATCAAACAAGACCCAACTACCCAGATTGAATCTATCATTTCGATGCTCTGCACCAAGATGCATATCCCTACAGATAACCCTTTATCTGACCCACCTTCAGATACTAAAGTTGAACATTCCTCTAACATTCAACGCCATCACTTTCAACGTGACCTATGCCTTCCACAGGTGGATGTGACCAAATTTGATGGCTTGGATCCCACTGGTTGGGTAACCAAAATGTAACATTATTTCTCCTTATACGACATTACAGATGACTTGGCCGAACTCCGGTATGGTGTTCTCCATATAGATCAAGAACGTTGGCAATGGTGGCAATGGAGAAAAACTTTTTGTCAAGGGTATATTTCTTGGACACAATTTGTGGCAGAGCTTTATGAACGCTTTGACATTGACACCAACCATTTGGACCGTTTGAAAAAGTTGAAACAATTAGGAACAATGGAAGACTTTAGAGCTACTTTTGAGCGCCCAACGTTTCAGACAGAGGGCATGTCTGATGCATTTTTCCGAGTGTTTTATCAGTGGCCTCAAGGATGAGATTTGGGCCCATGTCCTCATGGCTCATCCTCAAAGTTGGGTGGAGGCTACTAAAAGAGATAAAGAAGCACAAAATGTTGTATCTTCTAAAAATCGGAAACCCTCCTTTATCCCTCGCACTAAACCAGTAAATCCCACTACTCCCTCCACTCCACTAAAGATCCAAAAATTGACCAGGGTTGAAATGCCTGAATGCCAACTGAATGACCATTTTTATAATTGTGATGAAAAATACTTCCTCGGCCACAAGTGTAAGGAACAAAATATTTTTATGGCCATCTTGGAGGATATTTCAGAAGAGGGTGTTGAAACTCCCCTTGTGTCCGAGTCACCTGAAACCACTGACATAACCCCTCCCTCAGACCCTCCCGAAGTAGAACCGATCATTTCCCTCAATGCTCTCACTGTCTTCTCTGCCCCTCAAAACCTTAAGCTAATCAGTTACATCAAGCATAGGAAGATCATCATTTTGATTGACAATGGAAGAACCCATAATTTTATTCATCGTCGCATTGCCCAAGAAACTCATTGCTACATCCATGCCGTCAATAATTTGCAAATCATGATTGCCAATTGTGGCTCCATGAAATGTGGAGGGCATTGTGAAAATGTTCTTCTCCAAATTGGTGACTACCACCTGAAATATCATGTGTTTGCTATCGACATGGGCGGTTGTGACATTGTGTTGGGTGCATACTAGCTAAGGACTTTGGTCCCATTCTCATGGATTTTAAGGAATTAACCATGCAATTCGACTAGGAGGGCCAACAATATAAGTTCCAAGGCATCACCACTGGTTCACTTGAGGTCATTAGTTCCCATCGCATGGAAAAGTTGCTCAAAAAAGGTCATTCTAGTGTTATTGCCCAACTCCATGCCATACAAGCAACAAAGACACCCTCGGTGCTGCAAGACCTCCAATCCATCCTTTCTAAACATCAAGTGGTCTTTTCACTCCCCAGGGACTCCCTCCTTCCCATGGTGTTCATGTTCATTCCATTCCCCTTGTACCAGGAAGCCTTCCTCCCAATATCTCTCTGTATCGTCACCCCTTTTCCCAAAAAAATGAAAGTGAGAAAATGGTCCAGGAACTCCTTAACGCAGGTGTTATCCATCGTAGTATGAGCCCCTATTCTTCTGCTGTGGTCATGGTCCTGAAGAAAGAAGGTTCTTGGTGAATGTGTCTTGACTTTTGTTCCCTCAACAAACTTACCATTAAAGACAAATTTCCCATTCCTGTCATTGATGACCTCTTGGATGAATTGAGTGGCACCCAGTTCTTTATTAAACTTGATCTTTGTTCTAGCTACCACCAGATACATATGAAAGAGGTAGACATTCCCAAGACAACCTTTATAACTCATGAGGGCCACTATGAGTTTTTGGTCATGCCTTTTGGCTTGTGTAATGCCCCCTCCACCTTCCAAAGCTTCATGAATCATGTCTTTCATCATTTTATCCTTCATTTTGTCTTAGTTTTCTTTGATGATAACCTCATCTATAGAAAAACCTAGAAATTCCATCTTGCCCATGTGGATCGAGTTCTCCATCTACTCTCTCAGCACCAACTTTTCCTGAAACAGTCTAAATGTGTTTTTACTGCATCAGAAGTCGATTACTTCATTCATCTAGTTGGCAAGGACGACGTTAGGGTGTATCCTAAGAAGATTGAAGCTATGCAAGACTGGCCTCACCCAAAGACTGTCAAAATATTTTGTGGATTTATGGTCTTAACAGGTTATTATCGCAAGTTTGTTAAGAATTATGGAAAGATTGCAGCACCTCTCACTGCACTCCTAAAAAAGAACTCTTTCACTTGGACTCCAGCAGCTGCTCAATCTTTTCAAACCTTGAAGATGTCCATGTGAACCACTCCAGTCCTGGACCTTCCTGATTTCACCAAGACCTTTATCTTGGAATGTGATGCATTAGGGAAAGGAATTGGTAATGTCTTATGCAAGAGGGTCAGCCTTTGGCCTTTACCAGGAAGGAATTGTCTGAAAGAAATATGGGCAAATCAATCTATGAAAAGGAAATATTGGCTATTCTGCATGACGTTGATCTATGGCGCCCTTATATATTGGGGCAATGTTTCCAAATTAAGACAGACCATCAAAGCCTCAAGTATTTCCTGGAACAACGCATTTCCTCCCCGGAGCAACAAAAGTGGGTGACCAAGCTCTTTGGATATGATTATGAGATCATTTACAAGAAAAAAAAAGACAATGTGGTTTCGGATGCACTTTCCTAAAAATATGAAGATGAAGGATCCCTTTTTTCTCTTTCTTTCATTGTACCATATTGGCTCCAAGCCGTTCGCCAAGAATGGCTACAAGATCCAAAAAGTTCATAGCTAATCCAATAATTGCAGTCCAATGCTCCAACTTCCCCAGGGTACTCTTGGTTCCATGATGAGATTCGATACAAAGGCCATTTGTATTTAAGTAAACAATCAAAAAATAAATCCACGGTACTTTCTGAGCTTCATACTACACCCACTGTTGGGCACTCTAGGTTTACCAAAACCTATGACAGGGTCAAATGCTCTTTTTTCTAGGATGGCATGAAACAAGACATTCTTAATTTTGTCATTGAATGTGATGTGTGTCAACGCAACAAGGGTGAAACAGTCAAATCTCCGAGCACACTACAATCACTTTCGATTCCACCTGCTATTTGGAGGGATATCACTATGGATTTTATTACAGGATTACCCAAATCGGGAAATAAATCAGTCATCATGGTGGTTGTTGATCGCCGTTCCAAGTATGTTCATTTTTGTGCTCTTCAACACTCATTTACAACATCCACGGTGGTTCAACGTTTCATGGATTAGGTCTTCAAGCTTCATGGTATGCCGCATTCTATTGTTTTTTATCACGACCCAACTTTCACAAGCAATTTTTGGCAAGAACTGTTCAATCTACAAGGCACCCAATTGCATCTCATCGCAGCTTATCATCCCCAGATTGATGATCAAACGAAAGTTGTCAACAAGTGTTTCGAAACATATTTGAGGTGTTTTGCCTCAAAAAATAAAAATCAATGGGATCAATGGTTACCCCTAGCTGAATGGTGGTACAACACTTCATACCATACAACTACATGCATGACTCCTTCTGAAGTGGTATATGGAAAAAATCCACCTTTAGTTCTCTCATACTTACCTGGTGTCTCGAAGGTCCAAGTGGTTGAACAAACGCTTATAGTTCGAGAGGATATTATTCATACCCTCAAAGAGAATTTGGTCATGGCACAAAATCTCATGAAGCAACAAGCAGAGCAAGGTCGCTTTTAACACCAATTTGTAGAAGGGGATCAGGTGTTTCTTCGACTGCAACCTTACAAGAAAAATTCCCTCAAGGTCGAGCATTGTCAGAAGCTAGCACCCAAATTATACCATTCTCAAGCATGTGGGATAGGTGGCCTATCAGTTATCTTTTCTGAGTCAATCTAAGCTACAACCTATTTTTCATGTTTCATGCTTAAATAAGGTGATTGGAACTAAGTGCCAATTTCAATCCAACCTTCCTGAGTTAGCCGAAGAAGGATCCATTTGACTACAGCCACAAGAATTTTTGGACCAACGTGAGCGTTGCCTGCATCAGAGAACCATCAAGGAAGTGTTAGTCCGGTGGAAAGATACAACTCCAACATATGCCACTTGGGAACTAGCTACCATTCTGCAAAATTTTCCACATCTCAAGCCTTGAGGAAAAGGTTGTTTTTAAGGGGGTGGACATGTTAGGGTCCTAACCCGCACATAGGTAGAACAATATATTCAGATGTAATAAAGGTCAATATTAATAAGGACTTTCAATAAAATAGAATAAGTCGAATGTTAGGGTCCTCTAGATGCTTCTTTTGATAGAAATATTTAGTATAAATAGGAGTCGAGGGTATGAGAACCCTAGCTTGGATATTATTGTAATAGATCTCTGCTCGACTAGAGGTTTCCCCCTCGAAGAGGCCCGTGAACATTGCTCTCAAAATCAAAGTGTCATTTCTGTTGTTATTCTTATATCATTTCAGTGTTGTTGTGGTGATTGTTCTGGTTATATTGTTGTTATTCTGCCATTTCTAGCACTTTACTTATGTTCTGCATACTTTTTATATCTGGTATATTACAGGCAGAGATGACATGTGGCCCCATCAGTGGGTGACACATGTCACGTTCTAATGAGCACATAGGGTCTGTAAAAAGAACAAATTAGGGTGACACGTGGCATGTCAAACATGGGTCCACATCACCCTGGGTGACGTTAGTGTGCCACATCACTCTAGTATGAAATCCTTCCAACGTCCCTTATATCCTACAATCGAGATGTGTCCATGTAGATCCATAGATCTACAACCTTCATTACTTCGCAAATTCGAAATTCGGGGGTTTGGTTGTGCAATTTCCTTTCTACTCTCGGAGTAGGTCAACATTGGAATGACCCTGGTCTAGATAGAATGGTCATGAGAGATCCCTAAGTTTCTTTGAATCGATGGTCCTCAATTCTTTGTGACTTCAAAGTTCAGGGGTTTGGTTATGTATTTTCCATTATACTCCTGGAGTTGTCAGCACTGGGTTGACCACTGTCTAGATCCAAAGATTAGGAGGGATCCCAAATAATCCTCCGATCGACGGTTCATGTTACTTTGCGTCTTTTACGTTCGAGGATTCTACCTATTTGACACTCCCTTTCTCCTGGAGTGGTCAACGCGGGACTAACCGCAACTTAGTTCCAATGACCAGGAAAGGTACCGAAGTGTCCTGAGATCTATGACTCTCATCACTTCATAAGTTATCCATTTGGTGGTTCTACCTGCTTAATACTCCTTTTCTCATAGAGGAGGACTTTACCGAAGTTCTTATACAAAAATCCTTCCACTGCTGGGTCAGACGGTTTGGAGGAGTTCTAAATTGACTCCCCAGATCCATGGCTCACATTAATTCGCAAATCCGACATTTGGGGGTTTTGGTGTTATGAAACCTTTGTTCTCCCAAAGTGGTCAACAACATACTGACCATAGTGTAGATCCAATTGTCAGGGAAGATCCTGAGAATCCTCAGATCTACAACTCACGTTACGTCACGGTTTTGGTAAGTGGGTTAGGTTTTAATGGTGGGACAAATTCCATGGTTACGGTTAAGGGAACCACCAGATGTTGGTAAATCTATCCTATAACCACGCTAACAGGTTACCTTTAGTTGGTTTCGAAGGTTTGTAAAGTCATAGCATCCCGGAGCTCTGAACTCCCAGAGTTCCAAAGACAAAATAACTTATCTCTTCTCGGACCTAGCCAAGGGTTCTAAGTTCCCAGTCATATGGAAGTTTATTGAGCTCCAAAGGCTACACTCATATTTCTTAGCCAAGATTTGGTCAAGGTCATGGGAATGAACCCGTGGTCTCTTGGGTGATTGGTTTGAAGGAAGAACCTCCCATTTACAAAACTTAAATTTTAAAACAGGGAAAGGCACCTTTCAAGGGATCAATGAGACTAAAATGATCCAAAAAAGTTTGCCCTAAGACTAAAACACCTTAAGAATTTTCCATCCATCCTAGAGGCCAAACTTGTCACCTTACAACCGTTCAAATGCAACAGTTTATAGGAGGACAATAATCATTATTAACATTAATTTCACGTGAGGCACAATTTATCACAATCACAGACATTCAAATCATGCACTCCAATTTAAGTGCATAAGGTATATGAAGTACTTATCTATTACAAGTTGAAGCCAACCAACTGACTGTGGGTGTTCACCTTTCCACCCAACCATAGGCTCAGAGGAATTCATTCTTAGCTCTCTGTTGACCCCCATGCCAAGCCATGATATCACTAGGGAACTTTTACAATTTCTAAGAGATTATTTCTATATCACAACCTCTGCGACGTTTATCATATGATCCCTTAGCATCAATCTCACAACCTCCTTCTCAGGTCATCTTTTCTTCATTCTCTCCAGTAACGAGATCAACTTTCTCTTTTCTGTCTTCTTCTTAGCATATCCAGGTCGCACACCCCTGGTGGGCATGGTCTCCTTCTTGTCTAGAGAGTCGCATGCGCTCTCTCCTTCTGAATCATATCCTTCTTCTCTTGCATGCCCTCTCCTTTTCCACTAGGGAGGTTTAGGACCTATCATGTTCCTTCTGTCAGAAGGAAGTCGGGTAAGTCTGGGCCTACAGGAAAATTGCACTCTGTGGTACTTTGGGCTGATAGTTTTATGCCTCTTTAGTCAGACCCTCCATGCTCCCATTCATTGGGGTAGTTGATTGTTTAACCACTAGTCCTTTTCCCATTAACTGATTTTTCCACTATTGATATCATGGGGAGTACCTCAAGGCTTCACCCCCACAGTCATTTATTGAGAATCCAAACAATAATACATTTACATTGTTCAGATGCCATAACATGGTAATCATAATTAATGATTAATTACAAGTTGCGGGAAACAGGGGTGTTACAATCCCCTCTGCCTTAAAAGGAACATCGTCCTCGATGTTCTTTCTTAGTAACTCTTTTCATTCCTTTTTCATTCAACTAATTCAAAAATCTTGATCCTCTTTCTTGGTCAGGTCCCTTCCAAACCCTTGGCATTCATCACATGCCTTCAATAATTTTGTACAACAAGCATATTAATCACAATTTCATGCTAAAACATCTCACTGTTGTGAAAAATTCAAGAGGAAATATTTCATAATCTAGCACAATGCTTATCTGTACAGTTCGTGGATTTGCATCCATATGACTATCTTGTTATCTTATCTCACTATTTTTCCTTGGCATACCCATTGTGTGCATGATTCCAATCAATATTTTATAAAATATTATCAAGTCTCCTCTTCCATGCGGCCACTCACCCTCCAGACCCAGCTCAGGCATCCCCTTCTATGCTATACAGTCCCTCAGGTGACCTACATTTCCTTGCCAAGTATTTCTCACATAGGAAGAGTTATAAAAACTTCATTGACCCTTACAGTCAAGGCATCCCTCAGACTTGCTCCGCCGAGGCATCCCTCCGGCTTATGTTTCCACAACACAACATATTCTCATGCGATCATGACTTACCATAGGGTTCTCATGTCTCAACAATAACCTTTTTCATTCCTTCCATCTTGACATCCTTCATCTATCCTCCCTAGAAAGATATTTTTCGTCTCACTTACATCACTGTACATAAATTATGAGATATTATCATGAATTTCAAATCCAAGATTTTCCTGTAAGTCTGTCATCCACAGATTTCTAGATTCCACATTTATTTTCATATTTGTTACGCACAGGAACCAGATTCACAGGTATGAGACTTTCCTTCCCATAGCATTTTAGCTCAGTAGGCAATGGATCTTCCTTATGGGCTTACAAGACTTCCATATCCAAGACCCTTTTATTCCTGCAATTTCAACATTCTTGAACCAAACAAATTGTTATTTTTCATGCACATTATATTTTCAAAACTATGTATACTAACAGTCCAAGTCATTTTCATCTATTAAAGGGTATTGAGAAAAAGGAAATATCATTATTTACGCATGCATCATTTCAACATACCAAAATTTTCAAATGTAACTCAAATATCAGTTGACTTTAATCAGTGTGCCAATATTCATGGCCGCATCCATACCCAAGCTAACCTTACAATGAGTTCATGTTTTCCATACTTATGACAAGCACCTTTCCATGTGTTTTGGAGCTCAACCAACCTCTTCACCATATGGCTTATTCACTCTCATCACTCTTATAGCAGGACTATGCTTCCTACTACAAGTTGATCATGATCCCAAAATAGCACATATGAAACTAAAAGTTCCTATTGAATTCACCCAAGCATTCTTCCTTCATCAGTAACTAGGGTGTCAACACTCATGGCCACCCAAAGTTTCTTTTCTTTAGCACCTCTACAATTAAATGTAGAGTATTGGAAGGTCCTCCCTCCTTAATGGGAATTCCATGCAATGCACTAACTATGAGCACCTTTATTCCCAATCTCCCTAGATTGGTCATTGTTCTCATGGTACTCCTTACTCATGCATTCTCTTGCAAGAGTTATCACTCATCCTTGATTGGCATAGACTTCTCCTCTCTATTATTCAGATTATTCCTTCCTGAATATTACCCTGCTTGGGTAGAAATGGTATACCACAACCACTCAAAATTATTTCCATGTCATTAAGATAATGAAATATTTTCATAAGGGGTTCTTACCAAGTCCCTTCATACCTTGTGCCACACAGGCATGAACATGCCTGCTATCACTTTTTTTCTAATTTTTACCTCGTCGGTAGTGCTCCATGGTCTCCCAAAACCCCTTCAACAATATTTTAACAACAACCTTCTCATAGTCATCCTCTTCTTGGGGTTTTCTATCATTGGCAATGGTCTTTCTCAACAAATCCAATTTCTTTCTACCCATGACATACATCACAAATATATTAGTCATCATGTAAAAATAAAAATGTTTGTATTATAACATTCTAGTGAATAAAACATTTCCGGATATGTCCTAACATATCTTCATTCACTTCATAACATTCTCCATAATGTTTTTCATGAGTGAAACACCAACAATTCTCAATGGTTTCTTCATTCATACAACCATTATCACTGTGGTGTCAAAACATTTAGTTTCATCATCACACCAGTTTCTCATCCCAAGGAAAACATAATATACAACAAGAAAGGAGTTAAGGGCTCTTCCCCTTTTCCAAATCCTTCTAAACAACCTGGGACTTTTAGTCCAGCTGAGTTATTCCAAAGCCTCACTTTCTTTACTTAAAATGGATTAACCAAGCCTATTCATTTAAGCATACTCGTTGTTTTATTTTCCTTTGACCAGTTGTATTTGTGTTCACAATTGTTCATTTAAGGCTTACAATTTTGTTAAACAATTTAGAGCTTTTAAAGTGAGACAAGTATTCCCCTTTTTTCTCCTTATTTTCTTATGCAATCTACTCCTTGCTGGGATCTTCCTGCTCCTTTCCTTGAGAATCCTTGGTTAGGATCACCCTAACCTATTGGATACATCAACATGATCCAATAGTATACTTTTTGTCCATAATGAATCATGAGCCTGTGCATTCTTCACATTATCATTTAATTATCGGAATGGTCAACATTCATTTGGTAGTCTTCCACTCATACATTTTGTTTTAGAATGTAATCCAAGATTTTTGTATATATATATATATATATATATATATATATATATATATATATATATGATTGCAACCCACTACTCAATTATCATCAGTCATTAAGGTGGTGACTCTGTTCTCCTGACAGGCTCTTCACATAGTTCCTCCACAAGGAAATCCTTCAGCATGCAACTTCCTTATTGCATATCCATCACTATCTATGATGGTATCAACCTTGAGTCAACTTCAACTTTACCCTTTCAGTTATTTACCAAATAATCCATAAGGAATATGAATTTTCATTATGAATTACACGTGAACATCATCCCAAGGTGATTTTATGTACAATTCTCCTCTTTGTATGATTCAACATACCATGTGTCTACTATAGGCACTCCTATAGTTTCTTTTCTGTATCGATTGAAAATTGTTTAGTTCATGATTGTTCACAATCATGTACACATGGTCCTCAAAGTTGTATTCATGTTGTATTTTATCATGAAAACAGAGTGTCCTTGCTCATTTACTCTTTCATCTATTTATACTAGCTTTTCCCAAGATTATTGTTAGGATATTTAGACACTTAGGAGTTAGTAAGATCCACTTGGTCTATTTTTTCGTTAGGTAAAAGTGTGTTTTCTAGTGTGTTTCTTTAGTATGCATTAGTATGCATTTGTAGTTAGAAAATCCGACAGTCACGATATGTTCCTGACATAGAGTGATCCAACGGTTCATACTCTCCTTGATCTTAACAACCATTGATCCATGGCTTAACACCCGATTGGTCCATGATCTCTATTTAAATAGCATGGAGGGTCATTTGTCGATGATCGATTGTGAGAAACTCTCTTGTAAAATCTCTCTGTAATCTTTTTCTTTGCATTAATAAACTGCTCCAAGTGGTCGCATTGGCTGGGGCCATGGATGTTTCCCCGTAGGGGTTTTACCACGTGAAAACATCGGTGTGTTGATATTTGATCTGGTTATGTGAGTGGTTATTGAAGGTGTTCGTCCTCTATTGGAATACCTATGTAGTCGAACATAACCATGGAACATAACATAATCTACATGGAACAACCTCCTGGTTATATCCAGAATGACTCTAGCCTTGTTTGTCGCCTTAAGAAATCTCTTTATGGTCTCAAGCAAGCTCCCAGAGCCTGGTATGCCAAAATGGATAGCTTTATTATTGCCACTGGATTCTCTAGATGCCATTCTGATCCTAATGTCTATACCAAGAAAGTAGTAAGCCATCTCATAGTCCTTGTCCTTTATGTTGATGACCTTATCCTTACTGGTAGTGACTAAAAACTTTTAAACCATGTGAAAACTAGCCTTAAGAAGACATTTGAAATGACAGACCTAGGAGTTTTTCACTATTTCCTTGGCCTCCAAGTTTTGCTAACCAATGAAGGAATTTTTCTTTCCTAGTCTAAGTATGCTTGTGAACTTCTTTGTTTCTTTCACATGGACGATTGTAAACCAACCCCTTCTCCCTTCCAGTCTGGAGTCAAGATTTCTGCCACCTGTACTTCTCCTGAAATTGATGCCACCTTGTATCGTCAATTAGTTGGTAGCCTCTTATACTTGACTCATACCTGTCCTGATCTTTCCTTTGTTGTTGGTCTTGTTGCCCGATATATGCAAACACCCCATGAAATCCATTGGAAAGTAGCTAAAAGGATACTTCACTATGTTCATGGTACAGTTCAGTTCAAGATACATTACAGTTCAGGGAGGACTCCTTTATTGGTTGGCTTTACTGATTTAGGTTAGGATGGCGACCCTGATGATCGGAAGTCTACTGCAGGTTACATTTGTAGCCTTCATTTAGGACCTATCACTTGGGCCTGTAAGAAACAACAGGCTATTGCACATTCTTCAGAAGAAGCAGAGTACCGAGGAGCGATAAATGCAAGTCAGGAAGCCCTGTGGGTTTGACATATCCTTTCAGAGTTTGGATTCCAACACCAGCATCCGACCAGCCTTTGGTGTGATAATCAGAGTGCCATCAAGCTCGCCAAATACCCAGTTCAACATCAGTGTAGAAAACAGATCAAGCTACACATGCACTTCATCATAAAGCTCATTCATGATCAAGTTATTGAAGTGCTCTTTTTCCCTACAAAAGATCAAGTTGCAAACATTTTCACAAAGTCTCTTACAGAAGCAAAGTTTTCCAAACTTCAATCTATGTTAGGAGTTCAGGAAGTTTCATTAAGGGGGGATAGTCTCTAATGCCTCCTTCCTTCTCCTATTGTGTCACTATTGTAAATCCTTCAATCCTATCCCAAGTTGTTCTTAAGGGGGGATGTTAGGATATTTAGACACTTAGGATTAGTAATATCTACTTGGTATATTATGTCGTTAGGTAAAAGTGTGTTTCTTTAGTATTCATTAGTATGCATTTGTAGTTAGGAAATCTGATGGTCACGATATGTTCCCGACATAGAGTGATCTGACGGTTCATACTCTCCTCATTCTTAATGACCATTGATCCATGTCTTAACACGCGATTGTTCCATGATATCTATTTAAAGAGCATGGAGGGTCATTTGCTGATGATTGATTGTGAGAAACTCTCTTGTAAAATCTCTCTGTAATCTTTTTCTTTGCATTAATAAACTACTCCAAGTGGTCACATTGGCTGGGGCTGTGGATGTTTCCCTGTAGGGGTTTTACCACATGAAAACATCAGTGTGTTGATCTCTACTCTGGTTATGTCAGTGGTTACTGAAGGTGTTTGTCCTCTGTTGGAATACCTGTGTTGTCAAACAATTATCCCTCAAGCTATTATTCAAAACAAGAATTTCATGACTCTTCAGAATAGAGTCAGCCATGCATACATGGTATTCATTCAATCTTGGCAAGTGCAATTCTTGCCTTACATTTCACTCATACATCATACATGTGCATATTTTGCATGTTTAACATCATTCATTCATATCTATTCAATCTTAATATCATTCCTTATATCAAGCAACCTTACGATGCATTAAATCCATGCAGTCAGGTCTAAATAAATACAACTAAACATCCATCATGTAAGCTCATTGATTGCACCTTTTCCATGTCACTCATACACATATATCAGACTTCCAGATTCTCCTCCCAAGGATCTTGCTGCCATTCTTATGACAAGTCTCATAGAGATACTCAAAATTGAGTTGCTCTCTCTAATGAGAGCTTGCAGTCATTCACATGATATCCACATGGCAAGTTTAACAAACACGATCATAACTATGTCCCCCTTTCCATATGAAAACAACCAGTAAGAAGAATTTTTTTCCTCAACAAGTATAAAGTTATTCAACACTCCAGAAATACTATCTTGGAAATTCAAACAATGCCCAAGGAATAAAGACAACTTATCAAGCTTCTTTTTCATGCCTAAAACCATTTTTGGTTAACATACATTTTTATCAAGGGAATCCTTTTCTAGATTCCCTCTCACTACTACTTGAGTATAACAAGCCATACCTTATATTAATACCATCCACTTCTGGATGTCATCCTGACCCACTGGTCATCTAGAAGTGTCCCAACACTTCCTTTACCACATTCATGATCAACATTTCATTAATCCTTCTACCTTATCCTCATAAGGCACTATGTACTCAAGATAATCGACCCTTTACTTATGCTTCCATAGTCAGATCATAACTAACCATATGATCTATGACATAACCATATTTTAAATTAAATGATAGACTATGATAAGTATATATGCATGTCATATGCATGCTCTTTCTTTTATTTTACAAGGGTGGATTATACCAGTAGGAAGTTTTTCAGTTATGACAGGCCAAGTAGGTTTATCTCACCTACTTTTATAAGGCCTCTAGACATGGAGGATTTTACTCCCAATGCCAAATTCTTCATTTAATCAGTACTTTTAATTAAGAGAGGCTTCGTAAGTCCACTTTTGTAGGACTGGCTATCATTTCCCCAAAATATATGATAGGATTCTTTTGCAAAAGTCTAGCATGATTCAATCTCGTTGGGTGAAATCCAAATTGAATTTTAATCTGCATCCTTCTCCTCAAGGAACTCATGCAGATAATTTTTGTACGACAATAATACTCTCAACAAGCTCATCTTAGCCTTAGTAAATAGTCTTATGACTGGTCTCTGGCCCATCCATGCCTCTATTTGAATCATGCTCTACTCTATGGGGTAGGGTAGGGTGCCCTCTCCCTTAAAGTCTTCTAATAAAGAAAACTATTCACTTGAATCTTTCATGAGCCCAAGCATGCCAAGTGTTATTTCCCGCTCTGATACCACTTTGTAACACACCTGACCCCTAAGTACCCTTTTTAGGGATGGGGCATCAAAATTGATCTTTCCTTAATTATCTCAAATCCTCTTTCCGAGATCTCCATCCTACCAAGCATGCGAAAAATCATCCTTCCACTGGTGGGTCAGGCGGTTGGGGGGAGTTCTCAATGGACTCCCCAGATCCACAACTCACATTAATTCACAACTCCAACATTTGAGGGTTTTAGTGTTATCAAGCATTTTTTCTCCAAAAGTGGTCAACGTCAGACCGACTACAGTGTATATCCAATGGTTAGGGAAGATCCTGATAATCCTAGGATCTATGACTCACGTTACTTTATGAATTCGGTAAGTCGTTCAGGATTTAACAGTGGGAAAACTACCACTATATCAGTTAAGGGAACCATTATATTTTGTTCAACCTCACCGGTAACCCCACTAGAAGGTTACCTTCAATTGCTTTCGAAGGTTTGTAAAGTCATAGCATCCCGGAGCTTCATACTCCCGG
This sequence comes from Picea engelmannii, assembly GCA_009831015.1. NCBI lineage: Eukaryota > Viridiplantae > Streptophyta > Pinopsida > Pinales > Pinaceae > Picea > Picea engelmannii. Next base: position 661,439 of record ML778947.1, read on the forward strand.
AGTTTCGAAGCCAAAATAACTTAGCTCCTCTTGGACCTAGCTAAGGGTTCTAAGGTCCTGGTCATGTGGAACTTTATCGAGCTCTAGAGGATACACTCATAGTTCTTAGCTAAGATTTGGTCAAGGCCGTGGGCATGATCCCATGGTCTCTCGGGTGACTAGTTTGAAGGGAGATCCTCCCATTACAGAACTTAAATTCTAAAATAGGGAAGCACACCTTTCAAGGGATCAACGTGTCTAAAATGTTTCATCAAATTCTTCCCCGAATCTTACCCTGTGAGACCAATCCTTGGGAAAACACCTTGAGGATTTTCCATCCATCCCAGAGGCCAAACTTGTGACCTTACTGTAACGACCCCCTTCGTTATGTCTATGAACGGCGAAGTGCAATAGGAAATAACAAATAAGAAATTAACAACATCACCTAATACATATAAATGCAAACCCATGACATCATAAATACGGTGACACATGATTAGAATATAAACAAACTCTACCATATCATTGCGGATCGAAATTGCAACCATAATGCCGACCAATCTCATCATATTATCAACTATAACAATCATTTTGCCGAATATAAAACTACTTTCTACTTTACCACTAAAATCATACCTTGGCCACACGCCCGCTTCGAAGACGTCCCTCGTGCTGTGCCACTTCCCTCGCTCCGTGCCGCTTCTGCTTGTCGACCAAAGAAAGCTCACCGGTACCTCCCAGCCAAACGCTAGGGGTACTCTTCTTCCCCCTTAGCCCCCCGAGCCGCAAA
>ML778947.1:683883-697263 GCA_009831015.1 Picea engelmannii
CATCCTCAAGGTCCGAAACCCTGCACACTCAATGAAACTGAGTTAATAGCACCTGTATATAGCAATAGTAAAACATCATGTCATCAATCATGATGCATCATCATCAAGGTTAAGTGGTTCATCATCATAAGAATCCAGATCACGTGCGAGCAAGTGTCCTCAAAGAATAAGTTTGTCAGTGCACCAGAGCGGGATGTTACACTTACAACCATTCAAATGCAATGGATTACAGGAGGACAGTAAGAATTATTACAATTAATTTCATGTGAGGCACAATTTATCACAATCACAGACATTTAAAGCACGCATTCTAATTTAAGTGCACAGGGTATATGAAGTACTTATCTATTACAATTTTCATCCAACCAACTGAATGTGGGTGTTCACCTTTACACACAACCGTGGGCTCAGAGGAACTCATTCTTAGCTCTCTGGCCACCCCCGTGCCAAGCCATGATATCACTAAGGAAATTTTGCAGTTTCTCAGAGATTCTTTCTCTATCACAACCCCTGCGATGTTTATCATATGCTCCCTCGGCATCAAGCTCATGACCTCCTGCTCAGGTCAGGTTTTTTGGGTTTTCTCTAGCAAGGAGAGAAACTTTCTATTTTATTTATTCTTCTTAGCATATCTAAGTCGCACACCCCCAGTGGGCATGGTCTCCTTCCCATCTATAGAGCCTCGCATGCTCTCTCCTTCTGAATCGTATCCTTCTTCTCTTGCACACCCTCTCCTTTTCCCCCAGGTAGTTTCTGGACCTATCCTGTTCCTTCTATCAGAAGGAACTTGAGTCAGTCTAGGCCTACAGGAAAACTGCACTTTGTGGTACTTCAAGCTAATAATTTTCTGCCTCTTCAGTCAGACCCTCCATGCTCCCATTCATTGCAGTAGTTTATTGTTCAACCACAAATCATTTTCTCATTAACTAATTTTTCCACTAGTGATATCATGGCCAGTACTTCAAGGCTTCACCCCTACAGTCAGTTATCATAAATCCAAACAATAATACATTTACATTGTTCACATGCCATAACATGGTCATCATAATTAATGATTAATTACAAGTTGGGGGAAACATGGGTGTTACATAAGGACATCAAAATCTACCAAGATGAAAATTTGAAAATTTGAGGACCTATTTCGATCCCTCACATACATAATCTCTTCAATTTAGAATTCAAGTAGAGCTTCCCTAAACCATGGACTCAAAGCCTCATTGTGACTATTTTTAAAATTAGGGATAAAAGTCATACCTCTAATTATAGGACCATTATGATTAGCCCCATTTTATCCAATCTATATGGAAATATTTTGTAAAAGAAGAGAAACATATGGCTAGAAATACACATAAAAAGAAATAAATTCCTAGCTAGTTTTATGGGTTATCATTCAACCATAGACCACCTTGTCACACTTAGGATCATAACAGAGGAGTGTCACAACATTTAAATCAATGTCATTTCTTTTTTTTATTGAATTTAGAAAATATTTTGACACTATGCCTAGGAACAACCTTTGGAATATGTTATAAGAGATAAATATTTTGACACTATGCCTAGGACCAACCTTTGGAATATGTTAGAAGAGATAAAATTTTCCTTCGAGCTAAGATTTGTTGTGGTAAGAATGTATGATAATGTTATTTCCAAGTTTATGAGCACTAAGGGTTGTTAAACATAAATTGATTGCACAACATATTTTTCAAGCAAGGCTATTCCCTATCCCTTACCCTTTTTGGCATTTACATTGACAAGTTCGAAGGTTGTCTTGAAGTTGTAGGTTGTGTTGGACCAACTCTTGCTAGTATAATGATCATCCTTAATCTCCATCTCATTGATATTTTTCTTATGACAAGGAATCCCAATGACCTTGATAAGTAGCTTACAATTCTCAAGGACTGGTTCTCTAGTACATGAATGATTGTGGACACTCACAAAATGAAGTTTATGACAAATAAATCCAACAATATCACCTATGATACATTTGTATGTGACAATAATACCTTGGAGAAAGTTCCTTCGTACACATATCTTCGAATTGATATTCATGAAAAGATCAATTGGAACTATAGCATTGAGAAATGTTATTATGGGCTTGAAAATAACTATAAATTAGCAGACCTTTGGCTATAAGATATGAAAAATATCGTCTTTAAGAAACTTGTCACTCCTATTATATTGTATGGATGTGAAGTTTGGGAATGAAGTATCTCTTGAGAATCATGGATAAATATAGAGCATATACAAAAGAATTTTATAATTGATAATCTCAAAATTAAAGGTAATACACACTATCCTATCCTCCTCATAGAAGCGAGGCTTTCCCCAATTGAGAGAACAAACATGATTAGGTACTTAATGTAAAAAAACAATATAAACAACATGGATACAAATATTCTCCCCAAAACTACTTTAGACTCTAGGTAAAATCACCAACGACTCAAGCTAGGATGGCATAATGATGTGAAGTCTTGGATAAATCATTGGGGAATAAAAGAAGAACTTATTATGAACAATACCAATGATATTAAAAATATTGTTCAATGCGAATTTAAGGAGAATCTATGGTGTGATAAAGAGTTAGAGGATAAAAAAAAATTAATGTATTCTAAGGAGGAGGTTAACCCTAATCTTCAAAAGTATCTTTGTGTTTTGACTAGCCTTAAAAAGAGAATCAATATTGCTAAAATTATAACTAATTCTTATGAACTACATAATGAGAGTGGACATTGGACAATCCCTAGAACACCATGGCATGAAATAATACATCATCTTTGTGACACAAAGAAGGTTGGAGATGAAAATCATGTTATCCTAGAGTTCCCTTATTATACCCAAATTAGATTTCAATTTTAAAATATATGTCATAATAACGACCTTCCTAACCTTCTAAATCAACGACACTATAGTGAACTTGGATGCTTCTCCTAATTCCTTTTTAGCATCGAAATATAATTATGAAGAAATCTGAGTAATCTCTTACCTTTATTAAGGTCTGATAGACCAATGTTGGTCTCAGTGGATGTTAACCATCATCATCATCATCATATTTCAATATCTTCAAACAACCTGGGTGGGCATAATGGTTAAGAACATGTATTGCCTCCTTGGAGGTCACAAGTTGAAATCCAAAAGGGGAAGGTTATGTATACCTCTGTAGACTTTAGCAGTCGAATCCTTTTATGGACAGGATCCCTTGTCCCTCAAACAAGGTGGTCTCATGCCCCAATTTGGTGTCAATATTGGTCGTGACCTTAAAAACTAGATTTATATATAAAAATACATAGTAGTATACGTTATGGTAACATGAGACTCACCCTCTCTAGGGTTTTCTCTATATTCTAGTTTGGGTCTAGGTTCGGGTCTTGGGTCCACCCCGCAGGACCCTCTTCCTCTGGAAAAAAATTGGAGACTCCAGGTTTCTCGTTCCTCAGAGTCCCACCCCATGTGGAATGGCCGCATTATCCTTTTTTCTTAAGAAAAACTCTAGAGAATCCTTTCTTGTTCTTGGTTTGATGGATTTAAATCCCTTGTCTCATTCAGGTAGTAGGTTCGATGTTCCTTTAATGCATCCCTCCTCTAATTCTGGTGAGGGGCCATAAGAGAGGTCGACGACCATTTTTCCTATTGGAAACATTCCTTCATGTGCCAACAATAGTGGTGTTTTGAAATATCCAACTTGATTCATAAAATATTTATTGGAAGAGACACCAAGTTGTGAAAAAGAAGAAGGGTGAGGGATTGAGATCTCCCTCCCCTAGGCTGCCCCGAATAGTGTTTCATCTCCAAGGAAAAAATCCCTAGTTGTTGGTGGTCCTCATGCATCGAAAAAATGCATGAAGAATAACTGTATAAAGACAACTAGCCAAGAAATTAAATTGTTACTGGGGAAAGATATTTTGATTCTGGGGTGATCGATATGGTGCCTACAATGGTGTTTGGGAGGGAAAGAGGTAGGCAATTTAGTGCCAAAACCCTAAAATACTGGGTAGATAGCTCTTGGTCATAAAAAAATTCACCACTCCCCAAGGTAAAATCCCTTTCAAAGGGTTGGTTTCTTCAAAAATTCTCAAAGCAAGAGGATGTAAATTAGGTTTTGAAAGAACTATGGAGAATTGACTTGATGCTGATTTTGGTGAAAAAATAGTCCTCGATGTTCGATGCTAGCAAAGAGAAAAATGGATTTCATTTCAATCTGGGTTTGTCTACCCAATCTACGTGTAGAATTTTGGACCAAAGAGAGTTTCAAGGAGATGGGAAATGTATTGGGTACTTTCATGGATACAATCATGTATGTTTCCACAACATGGTAGATAGCTCTTGGTAATAAAAAAATTCACCACTCCCCAAGGTAAAAACCCTTTCAAAGGGTTGGTTTCTTCGAAAATTCTCAAAGCAAGAGGATGTAAATTGGGTTCTGAAAGAACTATGGAGAATTGACTTGATGCTGATTTTGGTGAAAAAATAGTCCTCGATGTTCAATGCTAGCAAAGAGAAAAATGGATTTCATTTCAATCTGGGTTTGTCTACCCAATCTACATGTAGAATTTTGGACCAAAGAGAGTTTCAAGGAGATGGGAAATGTATTGGGTACTTTCACGGATACAATCATGTATGTTTCCACAACAGGGAAGATGTCACTAGCCTAGATTCTGGCATTACTAAATATAAGGAAAGGGATAGAAAAACAAATGGATTATGTCTAGGAAGACAAACATTATCTCCATATGTTGGACTATGAGGGTATACCATTTCGTTGTCATCGTTGTCATACACATTTTCATAATGCAAGACAATGATAATTTCCTTTTAATTGGTAAGGTGGAGGGAGCTAAAGATGGACAAAAAAAAAGAGCAGTGACTTAGGTATAGATGGATATCTCTTCCCCTTCAGGAATTAAAGGTAGAGAAAAGGAATATCACGAGAGTGATACTTAAAATGAAGAAAAAAAAATGCAAGAACCAAATGAAATTTCCTTTCATATTTAATGGTATATCCATATACAAGTGAAGAGTTAGAACAATCATCAACAATGCGATCAAAGCCTCAATCTTTCCTTCATGGTATCTCGTCTCAGCTGGGTATGCATTTCTCTCCTCCTCCGTTCATTAATAATTTTACTAATGCATTAACTCTGTTGGGAAAAAATTAACTAGTGTCCCTCCAAAACATAGTATCCTTCCTCCCCAGGCAATATGGTTTTTCCCTCTTTGTCTTCGTTTGATTCCTCACTAGGCCATTGCTCCCTTTCCTTGGGAAACCTGATTTCCACTCCCCAAATTTTTTTGATAGAGTCAGAATCCTCCAGGAACTCAGAGGAGGAAGTGGTTGATTATCATCTTCGGAAGAAACCCATTCATGTTTTGGGATCCATTGGTAGGAAGGTAGAGGGATTGGGAAAAAATACAACTCTTCCTCAAGGAGGCAAAGGGAGAGGAAGACAATCTCATCTCTCGAAGGTGCAAAATAGGGCCTTGATAGACATGGAAACAAGAAAACAAATATCCATATTTGGGGCACTTAGCGCATCAAATTCCTTAGAAGAGGATTCCTAATGATGTTTCTCTCTTTCAATTGTCCAAGTGTAGTGAGCCCCTCCAAAAAAATGGTTCTCCATCGATTTTTGGAGTCAAATCAACTTGACATTATTTTCCTCCAAGAAACTTTGGGAAGTGAAGACACAATCATACCAATCCTAGAGTCTCTTTTAAATCAGTCGAGGTTTATAGGATCATATGAAAAAAGAATAACATGGGTTATAAACATTGGTTGGAATCCCCACTCAGTAAATATCCTAAATTCTTGGGGTTTTGACTCTGGTCTGGGGATGAAAATATTCTCCCAGGATTTAGGAAGAGAGATAATGGTGACAAATGTCTATGGGACTTACCTAGAATGAATACATTTCTATGATTCTTTGCTCAATAAATCATTTTTTAAGGATGATAACCTTATCTTGGGAGGAGATCTAAATTTCTATTTTGGGACAATAGAATGCTAGTGTCTAAAAGCCATTCTAGGCCCCCTTCTGAAATTTTTATTTCAAATATTAGGGGAAAATGAATTGGTAGATGTCACACTGGTAAATCTCAGGCCTACCTGGAGAAATAATAGGACAGGGGATGATCAAATTGTTAAAATAATTGATCATTTTTTATTAGCAGAAAAATTATGGAGCTCCCTTTGCAGCTAAGACAATGGGTGGGAAATGGAGGTGACTTAGATCACTTCCTGGTTTTATTGGAAGTAGTTAGAGGAATAAAAAAAAATTCCATCCCCTTTAAATTCAACCATCTTTGGTTGAAGGAGGAGAGCCACCAAAATCTGGTTAAAGACCACTAGGTACCCTTTTCCCACAATGTTGACATTCTAGTTGCAGTTCAGCTTGTAAAAAAATTTAAAAGGATTAAAAATGAATCAGTTGAATGGGAATGAGAAAATAAATTGAGGGATGAAAATGAACTAAAGGACATATAGTCTCTCTTAGAGGAAGTCTATGAGTCAGAAGGTGGAGGGTATTTAAATAATAAAACAAAAGAATCTCTACAAACCCTGAATAAGAGAAAGATACAGATGTTGGAAGAAAGAGAAGAAACTTGGAGACTGAAAATTCGTGCCCTATGGTTGCAAAGTGGGGATGAAAACACAAAAAAAAATTCAGGTCTATGAAAAGGGAAGAAAAATCTCAAACACTATCTGAAGTTTATCTAACTCTTTAGGTAGATATGTCTCCTCTTTTTATGGACTATACCATCTTGGGAAATACCATTTCCAAATCCTATTCAAGGAGGAAGAAGGAGCCCCCATTGCACATGTTTTCATAATGGCCCTCCATTTTCCAATATTTTCAAATGAAGCGAATAATAGGGACCTTATGGTAGAGATTACAAAAGATGGGTTGAAGGAGGTTCTTCATAGTTTCTAGAAGGACAAGGGTGTGGGCCCTGATGGCTGGACTATTGAGTTCTTCTTAGGTTTCTATGAGCTCATTGGTATGGACATTATGAAAGTGGTAGAATAATCCCTCTCTCAAGGCCACATGCATGCCCCCCTAAATGCCACTTTTATAATTCTAATTCCCAAGTCAGATAACCCCACTTATTTAGAAGACTTCAGAACAATTTCTTTGTGAAATTGTATTTATAAAGTTTTAGCTAAAGTAATCGAATGAAGAGTAAATTCTATTCTATCATAAAAAAATTGCAGAACAAAATTTGGCTTCCTAGAAGGAAGGAAGATCCAAGAATCTATAGGGGATTCTTAGGAAGCTCTACATAGCATAAAAACACAAAGAGTTAAAGTTGTTGTGATAAAAATTGATCTTTCAAAGGCATATGATAGAGTGAGATGGTTATACATCAGACTCTTATTAACACACCTTTGATTTGAGGTGCCTTTCATCAATTGGGTAATGAATTGTATTTCGACTGTTTAGTTTGTGGTTCTTATTAATGGGGAAACATCAATATTTTTAAATTATGAATGTGTACTTAGACATAGATGTCCCATCTCCCCTCTCCTCTTTATTTTGTTATTGGAATGTCTAAGAAGAGAAATCGAAAGTGCAAAGACATAGGGGGAGTTTCATAGAATATCTGTTACCCTTACTCTTCGACTAACACACCTACTATTTGTGGATGATGTTCTTATCCTCTGCAATGGTCTAAGGGGGGATACCAAAAATATGGCATCAATTTTGGAGATATTCGGATAGGAAACATGAATGAAAATAAATGAGAGAAAATCCATGCTCTCAGTTCAAAAGATGGTCGAGGATGAAAATATACAATATCGGTTTGCAAATGGGATATGTTGGTAGTCCCAAGCATGCTAGGAGGATGGGGATTAAAGAATATTTTCATGTTCTCAAAACCTATGGCTACAAAATCTAGTTGGAGTTTGATCCCTACAAACAGTTTTTGGACTAAGGTGATCACTCATAAATATATCTACCCTTTGTCTCTGGAGGAATGGATAAGGGATCCATTAAAATAATGCTCAAATTTCCCAATCATTTTGAAGGCGTCCATAAAGTCTTTCCTATTTATTTGAGAAGGACTAGCATGGAGAATTAAGGTGGACACTAAGGCTTGCATTGGAATTGACGCATGGCTAGGAAGTGGTGAGAATCATATTCTTCCTCAAGCACTCATCCAAAAGATAAATACTCAAGGATTTCACTTCCTTAGTAAAATTTTTGATCCAATCCATACAAACATTTTGAGTCAGAAATGGAAGGGAGAACAACTTCTTGGATTAGAAGAAGGCCACTCATATTCTTGGCTATCTTTTATGAGTGCACTCAAAAGAGCCCACATTCATATCATAGAGAGAGAATATGAATTAGTTTGGAAACGTGCTCCACATGGAGCATATACTCCAAAATTGGGTTACATTCAAATAAACATAGACATGCTTCAGAGGGAGCCAATATGATGGTGGTGGTGTTTGTGGAAAGTGAAATATCTAGAAAAATCCACCATCTTCATGTGGTGTCTAATTGCAAACAGGGTCCCTAACTAGGACATAATGAAGAAAAGGAATGTAGAAGGTTTGGGATGGTGTTGTTGAAATGTACACTTGACACTGAGAGGGGGGGTGAATCAATGTCACAAAAAATTGGACAATTTTTCACTTTTCATAAATTAATTGAACAACATATATTTATTTCAATTTCTCAACCAATATATAACAACATAAATATTTTATTTATTTATTTAACTTGAATGAATACATAAGATCAATCTTCATCTTCAAACAATTATGAGAGACCCAACTCTCTGTTACAATACCTAGCTTGTAGTTCTCAAATCCAACTGAGAGATGAGGAATCCAACCCTCATAACAAGTCCTAGCATGTTGATCTCAAATCCAACTGAGATGTGAGGAATCCAATCCTCATACAAGACCCAACTTCTAAACATGCACCAACCTAATATAATGAACCTTCATTCAATCCATTATATATAAATATATATACTTCAACAAAATCAACTTCACATTTTGTTCACCATACTTCTTTGTTTATATAGTCTCCCAATAGGTATGCATTTGAAGCATTGCATCCCTTTGTTTGAACCATTACACCTCTTCATTTGAATTAATAATAATAATTTCTATTATTATTATTATCATTAATAGTTTAATTTAAAGACTTCAAATCCCTTGTTTTTCATTTTTTCTATTCTAAAAACCTGTCATTGCAAATGTTGTAGAAATTAAGTTTTGTGGAGGCACTTCCTTCAAACCATGTTTTTAAGCAATGCCTCTTCTTTCACCCTTATTCCTCTATCATGAGACCAATGTTTTGTGCTTCAAAATTCTTCCCCTTTTTTCTTTTTATCCCCCATATGTCCAGTGTTGGGACCGTGTTCTTTGGGCTTCGACAGTGTGGAACTTTTCTTCTCTTCACCAAATCTTGTTATCTATGAATTGATATCTTTCAGAGTGTTATATATCGAGAAACTTGAATTCATGTTTTTAATCCTCATTATTGATCACGATTTTAGATCAATGGTCTGATCATTCTTTTAAAGACTCATTACTTACAATTTGTTTATCCTTATCTAATTGTTGGGATTCAATTGTGATATGGTCGATTGTTGTTTCCTCCGGTACTTTGCAGCTTCAGGAGTTTTCTCTTTTTATAAACTTCCAATTCTCCTGGACTAAATTTCACCAAAGTGTGTATACTCTATTAATATTGAGTTGACGTGTGTCCATAAAATTCAACAGTCTAGATCTTATTTCAGAGCTTTGGTACTCCATGACTCTGGGTTACTAGAACTATAAAGTAGTTCAATTTCTTTAGAGTGATAACCTACTGAATAATTCATAAATCGGTGGTGACCTCTTGTTGTCTATTAACACCTCCACTTATGTTATCCTTCCACTATGCTTGATCAATGGTAAGTGTTACTTTGTGATTTACGATTACTCTATTCTTCCACTATACTTGATCAATGGTAGAGAATTCTCCCGAATTAGATCAATGATTAGCGTTACTTCATGATTTATGCTTAGTTTATCCTTCCATTATACTTGATCAATGGTCGAGAATGCTCCCGACCTAGATCAACGATTAGAGTTACTTCATGATTTACGCTTGCTCTATCCTTCCATTGTACTTGATCAACACTCAAGAGAACCTAGAAGATATTAGATCAACGACCATAATTAACTTTGGCCTTCGACACTTCAGGTATTTGCTGGTAGTAGAAACTAGATATCCCCGAAGGACTTACTCTCATAGTAACGTAGCTTGATGACATCACTGTTGACATGGAACTCGTTGTGTGACTGCCACATTTCACCTAGATTTGTGACTTTCATATACCTAAAGTGACAAGTAGACCTTGACACCTATCACCATATGAATGCACCACGTGTCCTTAACGACGTGGGATATTACTGTGTGTACCACGTGTCTTACTTCATGATTTCAGAACTTTGGCCTTCGGATGAACTTACATGTTCTAAACACTTTTTCATTGAAGTGGTTAACGTTGAAGTTGAAAGTCTCCTTGTGATCTAACTATTCTTATGTTTTAATCCATATCAACAGTTAACGTGACTTAGAGGCTTCAGGCTTCGAGTAATCTTACCTATTCTTGGCTTCTTTTCGCTAGAGTGATTAGCACCGGAGTTGGTTGTTTCTACCCAAGTCTGATATGATGACTATAATATTACACTCTATATTAACACTTGTCATGACTTCGGGGCTTCGAACTTAGGGTAATATTTCCTATTCTAGACTATTTTTCTCTAGAGTGGATAGCACTGGAGTTGACCATTTCTACACATATTTAATCCAACGACTGAGATCTTTCCTCATTCTATCTAATGATTTTAATCAGGAACTTCATGTCTTGGTCTTTCATATCCTATCCTTCCAATTTATTTTGTTCGGACGATCAATATTACTCCCAAAATTGTTCTGATATTGGACGACTCATGTCCACTTTGGGGCTTCGTCTTCGACTAAAATATTTTTATTTCGGGTAATTTTATCCAAAGTAGTCATCTCTGAATTTGACCATTGTTCCTCCTACACTGTCTGACAGTTTAATTCACTCCCGAATCTTCAATCATACGACCACGATTCTCTCCTTATTTACACATGTTTCCTCTATTATCCAATGGTCATATTTACATACGAATTCTATATGAATGACTCCAGTTGCTTGATTTTAATAAAGGTTTCCACTTATAAAAATTCTCTTTCTGAAAACTGATCTCCTATGCAATTTCAAAAGAATTATCTCTTCTAAGACTTGGAAAATTTACCTGTGACAAAGATCATCAATCCTTGATAGTGATCAAATATTACATCGATGAAATTTACCATATGCTTCTTCTCCTGAAATTTAGCATTGTTGCTATGTTGCATTCTCTTTCCATCAATGACCCTTCATTACATATGGACAGACCTTATTGTCCATCTTGATGCTAATGCAAACTATATAAATTTGTTCATGACTGATTCATGTTGTATAACTTTGTTCATGACTAATTCATGTTTCCATAAATGACAATACATAATCAATGATGCCGATAATATCCCCCTTTGTCATTGAGGGAAACATATCTGTAAAACAAAAACAATTTCATACATTTTATCCCCATATCACTGATATTCTTTTCTATCTGGTAACAAATTTGTTTTCTTCTTAACTTTGTTTTACTGCTTCTCTCCCTTTTTGACATCAATGACAGAGAGTGAGGCTCTGACTATTTTTCTCCCTCTCTGAATTTACTAACTGCTTATCTCAATTCATTGGGATATTTTTGTTTAAATAAGTAGTCTTCTTGATACTAAGTTGTAGTGATACCAATTTATATTGATCAAGTCTTTTAAACCTAATCTAATTACTTTCTTATTTGATAACCAAAATACTCCCCCTGAGTTTTTACTGTCTTTCCTTTTTCAAATAGGACAAGGGTATGCATCTTACTGATCTTCTTAATCTGGTTCTTATTCTTCTTTGATATTTCATAGGAATATCAATTGAGGATTGATACCAATTGATTTAATACCAATTTTTTTATCAATTAATCTTTGTTGATTGATACCCCTTGAACTTCTCTGCAACTTTTTCTCTTCTCCCCTTTTTACAAAAATGAAAAAAAGGATATTTTATTGTTCCCTATGAGGTTATACTCCCCCTAAGGTGATGCTCTCATTTATCCATTTTCTCCTTCTTGTATTCTATAGCTCCCCCTATCAATGATTTTTCTTTCTTTGGCTAAAGGATTAGCACATCATCAGGATTGTGTCATATTCTTCTATAGGGACTTCCCTTTCTTAAGCTTGTTCTATTTAATATTGAATTTCACATTCCTTATTAGGACCTTCACCCATCATTTTCTTGTTATTAATTTTTTCATTTTCAGGTGCAATATCATCTTTCTTGCTTTCTCCTTCAGATTTTATTCTCCATACCTTTCTATGAGATATTCTACTTTTTGGACCTTTTCTTTCTAATTTTGTTTTTGGAGATTTGTCATCTCCTTTCTTCTTCCAAAATTTATTAGGTTTTCTCCATGACTTGAATGACTTATTTAAGGATTGAATTTTTGAACTCCTGCAACTTTGGGATTTGTGCCCAAACCTATCACAGTTGTAACATCTCATTGTATGACCAAATTTTTCTATGTGCCCAACAAACGCATCTCCAACATCTAATTGAGTTTTTGGATTTTCCTGCATATCCTTTCTCTAGTTTCTTGCAGTCCATTGCTTTATGGCCAAAGTTATGACAAAAAAAGAAATAGCCATTGAAGTTGCTTCCATTCTTGAATTTATTTTGGCCTGAGAGATTTTTCTTTTTATTTTCTTGTTCTCTTTTACTTCTATAGCTTCCTTCCTTAACAAAGTTCATGATTTGTAATTTCTTCATAATTTCAACTTTTCCTTTTGAGAAGAATGATCCTTTCTCATGTTTTTTAATGGTGCTCCATTTGTCATTGTCTTCTTTTTTATTATATCCAAGAACAATTTTGTCATCAACCAATATTTGAATATTCCAAATCTTATCTAGAATAGCTGCGATATTATGGAATTTGACAGATTTATTTGTCTTTTCATCCATCTTTTTGAGATTGACTATTTCCAATTTCAACATGGGACATGTCTTTTCCTTTTTAGTTAACTGAATCTTCAGGTCTTCTTCCACTTTCTTATCATGTTCAAGTTGAGTCTTTAGATTGATGACTATTTCTTCTGTCTCATCCAAGAATTCTTTGCATTTAATAGTTTTGTCATATGTCTTCAATTCTTCCATATATTTTGTTAGATAAAAAACTTTAGTTTTCAATATTTTTATTTCTTCCTCGTTTTCTAGTTGAATCCTTTTGAGGTTGATGGCTTCTAATTCCAA
>ML778947.1:702855-725219 GCA_009831015.1 Picea engelmannii
AAATGTGAACGAATTTGTTTCCTATAAAATTTATCTCATCAATAAAAATATATTTAAGATATCACATCTCTATTGGTAAACCATATCGTTTTTGTTCTTCCATTTATTTATGAGATTATCATTTTTATATTTACTAACTTATTGTAACACCATACTTCTTTATTCTTCATTCTAAAATTATTAATATTTTCATTAAAAAAACATATTGAATATTTTATTTCAAAAATATTCAATACAATGTAAGAGAGAATATTGCCATATTAATTATTACATGAAAATCAATGCAATGTGAAAATAAAAATTATAACTTTGCACTTCAAGAAGAAACTCATAAAAATGATAATTAAATTAATACACCCTAAAAATAATTATATTAATTTAATACTATGCGATCTAAAATGGAAAATAACATATTAAATTTAATTTTCTTCATAATAAAACTAAAAAATATTATTAAGTTAATATATAAATATATTTAATATTTTAATTAAATTAATTTTTATTTTTTTAATTGATAGTGGTGGTGATGATTAATGTCTAATGAAATTAAATCTAGTTTATCATAGTTAAAGAGTTATTGGATTTCCTTTAGAATTTTATTTTTATGTTTAAAAAAAAATAAAGGAAGCTTCTCTAAATCACCATAGTTTTGATGAGTTAGAGGATTATGAAGATGGATATTGCAACAAATATTTTGAAATTGTGACCTAATGTGGCTGTAAGCATGACATACTAAGAGAAAGTGCTTTTTATCTTCAATCCTCTTAGTGTCATAAATATGACAAATCCTTCCACCCATGACATTTTGGGAATTTCCCAACACCATATTTCATTCTGGAGCTCATAGGACTTTGCCTTTATTTTAACAATTTTGATTTTCTTCTTTAAGCTAATAAAAACAAAAATATACCTTTTATCTTCTAAAATAGGGTTGATCACCTCCTTTTGGTATCTTCATTTTCTTTTAGCCTTTAATTCTTTATCGCAAAACAATTTGTCCTTAAACTTATATGTAATAGTATTTTTGATTTATCATTATTCTGTAGAGTGACCTCTTCCTTTAATTCCAAATATGTTACCCAAGGCTTGGCATCTTTATGCCCTTCTTGCTAGAAGTGTTTTTTAACTCGAGTTTGAAACAATCTTAGGAACCCTATTGTCTTCAATGTAGTTTATATTATTTTTGTACAATAGGTACCTAGTCACAATTGTGCTTTCAATGGGGAAAAAACTCAATTATATGAGGAGGATATGATAGGGTGTATTTCCTTTAGTTTTGAGATTGCATGTTATAAAACACATTTGAATTTTCTCTATCTTTCTCCGTGATTCTCTAGGGAGATTCCAGCCTTGAAATTTACAACCATATAAGACAATAGGAGTGACTAGAGTTTCAAAGAGAAATTTCTTCTTATCTCATAGCCAAATGTATGCTAATATACAATTATTTCAAAGTCCATAATAAACTTCCCATCCTCCATTTATCTTTTTCTCAATGTTACAGTTCCAATTAAACTTGTGATGGAGATCAATTCCAAGATATTTGTACAAGTCAGTTCCTCCAAGTTATTGTTGTCATACATGAAACTAGCAGAACCAATATTTTTGGATTTAATTGTCATATCCTTCGTTTTGTGAGTGTTAACAATCAAATCTATACTAGTGTAACATCCCGCTCTTGTGCGCACTGAGCGAACTTATTCTTTGAGTACAGTTGCGTGCAAGTGATACGAGTTATTATAATATTGGTTTCTTTGATTATGATTATGAGATATTGTGGATTTGATGATATGTTATTTTTTTGTATTTACATAGACAAGTGCTATTGAATGGGTTATCCTGAGTGTGAGGGACTCTGGACAATGAGGATGCAAAGGCATCAATGAAACCCCTTGGACTCTAGATCGAGTCAGGGAGTGGACTGTTAGGGTTGAATGATGTTTATGTGACATATGTACATATGATTAGATGTTATGATGATTGATTATTATTGCTGACATGATTCGTTGATGGATGCAAGGTGATGATTGTAACATCCCCATCTGGTACGACTCCTACAACGTACAACCGGTAAAATCACCCTTAAATTTTTTATTTTATTTTATTTATTTATTTATTTATTTATTTGTATGTGTAGGAAGGTAATAATGACATTATAATCAACATCGCAACACAAAGAAGACACAACGAATGCAACTCATGCAACAACAACATAACGACCTAACATAAAAGCACATCAAGCACCTGGAAGCAATGTACAATATTCAACCAGCGAAAAATAAGAATGACTGCCCGCCCGTCCTACCCTGCAATGGTTAGGACCTCTAGGACACATAAGCAATGCTCAAGCCTAGGTTCCCATCAATTTTGACCATTTAAGGTCTTAGGGATGGTGACTATTCTGAGGAACAAGAAGGTGTCTACATCCCACCTGACACTAGCACACCAAGCCTACTAAGCTAAGGACAATCATCCTAACAACCCAAAATTAATTACACAAGTAACTAGAACCCTTATAGTGAGCAAAACTAATCACATTGAACGTTTACAAAACCACGTACAAACATTAATTAATATTAAACAACAACCATTAATCAAGGCTAAAAGGTCGTTATCTATGACTTAAATTGGCGTTAATTACAGATCAATTAACCAATCTAAATTCCATCAGTTAACAAGTTACCCACTGAACTTAACATGAATTACGACTCAAATTTAGCAAGTCTGGGTTACCAATTAGGCGATATCTATAAATCCAACTAACCATAAACTTGAATAACAACATTAACATTCTTAAAGTGGAATTCTACCTATAGCACTTATGAACAGTTAAACCTCAACATTAGTCTAGATATAATGACTGAACTAACCACACTATCTATTTATTATCATTGAGGAGGAAACTGCCAGCTAATAACATTGTTGTAGCAAATCAACAAGGTAATTACATATCTGTTACATAACAATTTATTACAATAGTTAACGAGGAATTTAACATAATGATTAACATAATCAATTAATTGAGCAATAACAGGGTAGTTTGCATGAGTATTTTCATAACAAGTATTATAGCACTAACAAGGTGATTATCATGTTAATTAACATAAAAATTAATATAATAGTAGCAAGGCAATTTATATGACGGTTAACATAATGATTAATAGCGCAAAAACAAGGAAATTTACATAATTGTTAAGCATTTAACTCACTGCGGCATTTAATCAATAAGTAGGAATCTGCTGACCATTCACAGTGTTGTAGAAATTGTTCTGGCATTTAGTAAGGAAATTAATATAGCATTTAACATTGCAATTAACAAGCTAATTAACTGTAGCAATGGTTCTGGTAAATTCATGGTCATTCCAACAAGCTTAGTCAACATTCTAAGGGCACAAATCATGGGTAATTACAACAAGCTCTGGCAACATTCTAAAGGAAAAATCATGGGTAATTACAACAAGCTCTGGCAACATTCTAAAGGAAAAATCATGGGGATTTAAACAACAATCAAATTCAACTTTTTTAAAGGCAATAATTGTGGGCATTAAACAATGGTCTTAGACAGGTTTTGAATGGCGAAATGTGAGCATTTAAATAATGATCTCAGACATGTTTTGAATGGTAAAATCGTGAGCATTAAACAATGGTCTCAGACATGTTTTGAATGGTAAAATTGTGAGCATTAAACAATGGTCTCAGACATGTTTTGAATGGAAAAACGTGATCATTTAAACAATGATCTTAGACATGTTTTGAGTGGTAAAATCGTGAGCATTAAACAATGGTCTCAGTCACGTTTTGAATGGAAATTCGTGAGCATTTAACCACAATCTCAACCATGTTTTGAATGGAAAAATTGTGGGTAATTAATCAGCTATCACTGTCTCATTTTAAAAGGGAAAAACATGTATAGGGACACACTAGAAGGGCATTCATGGCTATGCGTAATTAAAATATGCAGAATGATGTGCCCAAAATGCACCAGAAGGAACTCCATGTTGCCAACATCATTTAAAAGGGAAAAACACTGGCAAAATGCAAACATGGAAATTAATTCGTTTTCCATTGCTAGGATACCAATGCCACACAGACAGGAATACAAAAAAAATGTTTTTCATCTCCCGGACACCAATATAAAATGCAGATAGGAAATCAAATGTTCTTCCCATTGCCAGAGTACCAATAAAATGCAGACATGAATAACAAATAAGAACATTTTTCCATTTCTAGGATACCATTATAAAAATGCAGACCTAAAATCAATTTGTTTTTTTTTTCATTGCCATAATACCCAAAATTTGCAGACCGGAAATCAATTCATGCTTCCAATGCTATAACCCCAATACAGCGCAGACAAAATTAAGAGAATGCAAGGATCCGATGGTAAAGGTCATGGAATGATTGTTGGGGTTTCTATCAGTCAAAGCATAGAGAAAACCAACCAGGACACAAGATAAACCACACATAGAGGTCATTTCCAGATGGTAGAATCAACAATCAGCCAGGGACAAACATCAAGGGTAGCCGGCTAATAGGTTCGTCCTTCGCTCATCATCCTCGCACAAAAAAGCAGGGCATTGAGATCCATAGGTCTTTTAATGCTAAGGCGATGACCATAGATCAGGCTTCTGACCGACTGCTCAGGAGAGGACTGGTGAGCTAGGGATAAAGGCTAAACAACCACGAAGGTCACAATCAACACAACAAAGTGTTCAAGACATGCGGGAAAACGAAGGCCATCGGAGTCAACAACCATCGCGCTAGGCTAAGGAAAGTTTCAATCACCAATTTAACAAAAAAAACATCATTTTACTTTTCCATTAAATGAGCAGATCCAAGCATAAGTCTTAATACATTCTACCATACAAAAATGAAGAGAGCGTATCTTTTCCTGATCGCTCGCTCCAAATGACGTCTCGCGCGCTCCGTGCAACTTCCATTCGCCGACCGTCAAGACTTCACTGGTACCTCCCATCCAATGCTAAGGGTACTCTTCTTCCCCCTTAGCCCCCCCGAGCCACAAAAGGGCCACACACTCACAATCCAGAGATTTCAACTAGCTCCCAGCTCACCTTGCAAGGTCGATCTACCACTCCCCACCGAGCTAGGTATCCCAAATCCCACAAGTGACGCAGACCTATCGGCCCTCAGGCTGATATCCGCTCACTGGATCATTCTTTATCTCCCTCGAACTGAATTGGCTCTTTAGATTCCCTGCTAGAATCACAAATTATCGATCCACAAGTCCTTTTTGGTAGCTTCCCTGTGTGAACAACACTATGCGCAAGCCCCCCTTCTCCGTGCGACCACAGTGTTGTGACCAAGGGCCAATTCCAAAGGCGCTTGTCACAACTCGCAACTCGCGAGTTCGTGAGTCGAGGCTCCCGACTCTTCTTTTCCAATCTTGTGATTCCCGAATGCTGATACGAGTATGGCTCTTCCTCTGCCAGTGCCTTATTCACATGACCGTCGGCTAGGCTTAACGCTAGCTTCTCTTGCTACTCGCCACTTTGCAAGTTGTGGTGTCCAACCTTGACACCTTTTTTTCACGAAACCCCGAGAAGCGATGTTGACCTTTCTCCTCACGTTCTCACTACTCGCGACTTCGCAAGTCAAAGGGTTGAACTCTCGTTCCCTTATCTCACGAATCTCTGAGATGCGAGAGGTCGACGGGTGTTGACTCCTTTCAATAGGTGACATGTGTTCGCCTGTCTATTGCACGGGCCCACCTTGTGGTTCTACCACGTGTCCCTCGTGCCCAGCTTCAACACTTCGCGACTTCGCTCCCCGAAGCACTACCTCCTTTGTACCCCGACACCCAAAGTGTCGAGATCCTGAACTCCTCCCTACTCCTTATTGCAACTTGCAACTTCGGAACATTTGAGACAAAATTCTTGACTACCTATCCGCCGATATGCCAAAATGTCGAAATTCTGACATGTCATTAACGCGGGTCCCACAATGGAACTTCCTACCTTTTGGAGTTTTTGGACTTCACGACTTCGCGAATCCTGATGCTAAGCTTTCGGCTCTTCAACCCACGAAACCCCGAAATGAGATTACGTGAGTGATCCAATGGCCCCTATTGGCTCAAATCCTACGACTATTCTAGCTCCTCGCGATATCACCACTCGCGACTTGGAGCACCCAATCTTTGGACTCTCACTTTACGAACCTCCAAGTTTGTGAGATCCCTTGATCTTTGCCACCTGTCCTCCTCCAATGGACGACTGCGATTCTCTTGCGACTTCACCACTCGTGAAGTTGAAGGGCTTCTCTTTCTGACCTTCGATCTATGAATCCCCGATACGGGTGATCTCGTGACACATGTCCTCCTTCTAATAGACAACTTAGATTATTTCGTGGTTTCGCAACTTTTCCTTTCACAACCTCGTGAATATTTATGCAAAGGTTTTAAACCGTAACTCCCCTGCTTCTCTGCATGATTCGACGGTTCTCGGGACTTCGCAAATTCTCCATGGAGAATTTCGACTGTCCAATGCCTCCTTGACGACTCTTGTGAAGTGAACATGGTATTCCTTTGGAACTTATCTTCTTGCAAGTAACTTTGTAATGCCTCCCCTTCGAACGCTTCAAGGTACTAAACCTCTTGAGATTTTCTTCGACAACTTCAAAGATCCTATCCCTCCTGAGCTTGATTGAAAAATCCTCAAGTTCTTTGGGGAAAATTCCTACACGCACTCCTTGCGGCACTTCTTCAAATACACTCCAAGTATTTGAATTCTTAGACTCTGTGCACTCTTTTTGCAGCAATAGTCCTTCAATTATTCCCTCAGGTTGCAACCTCTAAGAATCTACTCAGCCTGCACACACCTTGCATGGCCTCTGTTCTTAACTTGCTCTTCTTCAAGAATGAGAACAATGTTATCCCTCCTGAGCTTGCAGAGACGAACTCTGACTTCTGTCAACGCACACCTTGCAGACAATTTCACTGCACTCGTTGCAGGAAAAATCTTACTCAGATAGAGAAACAATTGAAACTCATTCCTTACTCTCCCTCTCTTCAGATTTCAGACATTAAATATGAAATCATACATTCATGCATCAAAGAAAATGCATAACAGAGAGTAACAAGCATGCGCATAACATTCAATCATGCATACACATAAAGTATTTGAACACCATGAGTCTGAATCAAGCTTCATATATTAATCTCAAAACTTTTGTACATGGGTTCTTTTACACAACTTTCTGCTTCTTCTTCTATATGCTCTCTTGATCATGCTAATAATACAATGATACAAGTGAGGGTGTCTATATATGTTTTCCCTCCGGCTTCTAAAACTATCTAATCTAAGAATTTAAAGCTACCTACTTACATTTACTAACATAAATGCCTCTTAATCCTTCAGACGAGAGCAGGACGCTCAAGGTTTGATTACTATCTACAAGTACGCCCTTTCTTAATTGTTTCATTTATGTTTGGCGTATCAAAATTCAAAACATTTCAAACAATTCATCATGTGCCAAAATGCATTGGTGTTTGTCCCCTGCTCGCTTGTTGTTGGCGATGCTCCTGCATCATACTCCCTCACTTGAAAATTTTCATGGGCTCTTGTCCATGAGATCTCACACGGTCTGTCCATGCTTCTGGATCTCTTCTTCATTCTCCTAGATGGCATCTTCAACTAGATGTCCCTTTCACTTGACCAAGTATTCAAAATATTCCTTTCTTCTAGTCCTTTTGCTAATCCTTTTGTCCAGTATGCTTTCCATCCATGGATTCTCTACAACAGGCATATGTTTTGTCCATTGAACCTCTAGTTGCTCATTGTCTGCTCCAGCCTTGTATGGGTACAAATGATGGCGATGCAGCCCCTTCACAACCCGCAGATCGTAAGGTCTATGTGCACATAGGATTTTTCTTTCACTACTGGCCCGAATAACTCTGGTAGATCTTCTATTTCCCTATCGGGAAATCTGCACCCACAACAATATCCATGGGATCCCCT
This sequence comes from Picea engelmannii, assembly GCA_009831015.1. Lineage (NCBI taxonomy): Eukaryota > Viridiplantae > Streptophyta > Pinopsida > Pinales > Pinaceae > Picea > Picea engelmannii. Next base: position 710,829 of record ML778947.1, read on the forward strand.
CTTTGTACTTAGGAGATCATATTTTGCAACTTTGCGAGTCTAGTGGTCGAGCGTTGGTTTCACGAATCCTCGAAACCTGATACAAGTCAACGCTGACCTTTCTCTTCCCTTTCGGAATTTTCCTTATCACGATTTTCAACAATCACGTTGTCAAGAACCTTGCTTCCCCGACTCTCAAATCCTGATTTTCTGAAACTCCGATTCCCACATGCACTTTGACCTTTCAATGCTACGTCACCTCGGTCGGGATTTCGGACTTCGTGGTATCACGAATCCTAATGCAGATGTTTCAGGACTTCACCACATGAAACTCTGAAACAATGAGCCACCTGTCCACCTTACTGACCCTTGTGGCCCACACAATCCTCTGGGCTTTCGGGATATCATGTTTCGTGATATCACGATTCCTGTTGCCAATTTTACGGGACTTCAACCCACGAAAACCTGATACAATATCTATGTGTAAATCCAATGGCCCTTGTGGCTCAGATCTATGGTCCTGCCCCTCCTGAGCTTTCAGCCTCTAGGAAATACTCACTGTATCTCCCCTGTTCCTCCATGAGATCTAACAGTTCATGAAACTTCGCAAATCCTCCACAGGGAATTACGACCGTCCATTCCTCGTGATGATTTCCTCGAAATGAACCAAGTATTCCTCCGCGAAAACTTGTCCACCTGCACGCAAACTTACGATGCCTTCTTAGTTCTTCCAGGTACAATCTTTCTGCAACCCCTTGCAAATTACTTGAAGGTCCTATCCCTCCTGATCTTTCTCCAACTCTGAACCTTTCAGAAGATCCCTACATGCACTCCTTGTGGCAGATTTTCAAGAACTTCAAGTGCTTGAATCCTTTCAACCCTGCGCACTCCTGCAGCAGCAGTTTCTCAATGCTTCACTCAGGTCCACAACCCTGAGACTTTCACTCGGCCTGCACGCACCTTGCATGGCTCCTGTGCCCAACTGCACTTTTGGGTGAATGAGAACAAAAGCTTAACTACCTGAGTCCTTTGTCAACACACTCCTTGAGGACACTTCAACTGCACTCCTTACAGGAACTCTTACTCAGATAGAGAAACAATTGAAACTCATTCTAACTTCCTCTCAGACGTCAAACTCAAAACATGAAATCATATACATATAGCATAAAAGAAAATGTATAACAGGAAGCAAACATTCATGAGCATATCATTCAACATCAATACACAGAGAAGAAACACGAAACCATGAATTTGAATCAACCTCTTCTATTAATCCAAATATCTGTACATGGGTGTTCTTACACAGCTCTTTGCTTCTCTTCTGTGCTCTCTCAACAATGTTGCTTCAATAATGTTACAATACACAATGAGGGTGTCTATATCCTGTTTCCCTCTTGTGCTCTAAAACTTTCTAATCTAGAATTAAATTCTATCTACCTACATTAAGTACTATAAATGCCTTCTATCTACTAAGGACGAGAGCAAATTGCTCAAGGTCCATTTACATATTACAAGTGCCCCTTCATTTAATTATCACATTTACATTCGACGCATCAATTTCAAGGGAAAATTCAAAATGTGTGTTGGCTTGTCCAGCTGTCCTTTGCTTCCGCGCTGACTCACTTGATGTTGGCGATGATCCTGCATCATAATCCCTCACTTGAAAATTTTCATGGGCTCCTGTCCATGAGCTCATGCATGGTATGTCCATGCTTATGAATCTCCACTTCATTCTCCCAACTGGCATCTTCAACTGGATGGCCCTTCCACTTGACCAAATATTCAAAGTATTCTTTTCTTTTGGTTTTCTTGCCAATTCTTCTATCTAGTATGCGCTCCATCTGTGGCTTATCTGCAACTAGCATCTTCTTTGTCCACTGGATCACTGGCTGTTCATTTTTTGTTCCTGCTTCCTCAGTTTTGTATGGGTACAAATATGAGATATTGAATATCGGAGAAATTCCGATCCCATCAGGTAATTCAATCTCATAAGCATTTGCCCCAAATTTCTTCAAGACCCTACATGGCCCAATTTTCTTCATCTTCAATTTATTATATGTTCCTCTCGGGAACCTTTCCTTCCTCAAATGTTCCAGAATCAAATCACCAACCTCAAAATGAATTTGTCTTCTATGCTAATCTGCTCGACGCTTATACTCCTGACTTGAATTCTGCAATCACTCCTTCACCTGGCTGTGAAGTTCTTTCATCACCTCTGCGAATTCTTCTGCACTAGCGCTCCTAGTCACAGTCTATTCTCAATCCCTTAACTCAGAAATTCCTCTCGGCTGCATGCCATAGAAAAACTGAAATGGACTCTACCCTGTGCTCCTATTAACCGAGTCATTATAAGCAAACTCTGCCTGTGGTAATATGTGGTCCCACTGGCTATGGTGCTCTGTCACCAAGCTTCTCAACAAGTCTCCCAGACTTCTATTTACCACTTCCATCTGTCCATCCATCTGAGGATGATAAGCTGAACTAAACAACAAGTTAGTTCCCAACTTCTTCCATAAGGCCCTCCAAAAATTCCCTATGAACTTTGTATCTCGATCTGAAACTATACTCCTTGGCAAGCCATGAAGTCAAATGACCTCTTTGAAAAACAGATTCGCAATGTGAGTTGCGTCACTGGTCTTCTAACATGGAATGAAGTGTGCCATCTTGGAAAACCTATTCACTACCACAAAGATTGAATCACAACCTCTTTGTGTTCTTGGCAACCCCAATACAAAATCCATGTTGATTGCATCCCACAGCCTTTCTGGTATGGGAAATGGTTGATAGAACCCCACATTCTACCTCCTTCCCTTTGAATGCTGGCAAATTTTGCATCTGTCCACGAATCTCTTGACGTCTTCTCGCATTCCCGGCCAAAAATATGACTCATTCAGCTTTTTGAACATCTTGTCGTGACCAAAGTGCCCTACTAATCCTTCACTGTGTTTCTCCTTTAACAAATTCTCCCTCATGGAGCATTTCGGAATACATAGTTGATTACCTCTAAACAATAACCCTTCCTAGATCATATACTCTTCCCATTGGCTTCTATCTCTGAGAACTGGATTCTCAGTTGCTTCATACGCTTCCTTGAAATCTTGATCATCTGCGTACATGTCCCTGACATCATCAAAACCCAACGTTTTGACTCGGAACTCCTGCAACAGCAAACACTTCCTGCTCAAAGCATCAGCCACTTTGTTAGCAATACCAGAAATATTTTTAATCACAAAAGTGAAATTCTACATATACTCAACCCATTTGACATGTCTCTGATTCAACTTCTCTTGTTGAGTCACAAACTGCAATGCATGATTGTCACTGTATAAGACAAAGTCTTTTGGGATCAAGTAATGCCTCCATTTCTTTAATCCTGTACGATAGCATAAAACTCCTTATCATAAGTGGAGTATTTCACTTTCACTTCATTCAGCTTCTCACTGAAGTATGCTATTGGCCTGTCTTCTTGACTCAAGATTGCCCCTATTGCAAATCCACTTGCATCGCATTTCACTTGAAATGTCTTTCGGAAATCCGACAACACCAAAACTGGTTGTTCCGTAATCTTTCTCTTTAATAGATTAAAACTCTTCTCAGCTTCTTCTGTCCAGTGAAAAGACTTGTGTCTTTTTTTCACTGTGTCCATTATTACTGCACTAATTCCACTGAAATTGCTGATGAACTTTCGGTAGAAACTAGCCAATCCATGAAAACTTCTCACCTCGAAGATATTCTTTGGTGATGGCCAATTCTTGATCACTTCCACCTTATCTGGATCCATCCTAAACTCATCTACAAAAATAAAAAATCCCAAGTAAATGAGCTCTGTCTTCATGAATGAGGATTTCTTCATGTTTATCAACAACTTCTCTTGATGTAACTTCTTGATTACTATAGCCAAATGCTTTAGATGCTCCGCTACTGATTTACTGAAAATCAGTATGTCGTCCAAATACACAATGAAAATTTTTCCGATGAACTCCCTCAGGACTTCGTTCATCAACGTCATGAAGGTACTTGGTGCATTTTTTAAGCCAAATGGCATAACAATCCATTCATATAACCCTTCGTTTGTTTTGAATGATGTCTTCCACTCATCACCTTCTCTCATGTGGATTTGATGATAACCGCTTTTCAAATCAATCTTTGAAAAGTATTTTGCTCCACTCAAGCAATCCATCAGATCATCCATCCTTGGCAATGAAAATCTGTACTTGATGGTTATCTTGTTAATCGCCCTCAAGTCAGTACACATCCTCCAGCCTCCATATTTCTTCGGACTGAGTACTGTTGGAACAACACATGGACTCAAGCTTTCCCTGACCAAACCTTTGTCCAACAACTCCTAGACTTGCCTTTTAACATCTTCATTCTCTTGCGGCGTCAATCTGTACGTGGCTTTGTTTGGAAAACTGGCTCCTGGTATGAGATCAATATGATGACTCACACTTCTGATCGGTGGCAACGAACGAGGTAATTCGTCCACTACTATATCAACGAACTCTTCCAGCGGTTCCTGAATTTCTTCTGGTAAATCATCCACTCTTGTGCTGGTCAAAACAATCTTTAGTTTTTTAACCACAATGAACTGTGGATCCTCCTTCTTCTTAACCTTGGTAAGAAGTTCCTTACCACTCATGAAAAGTACTGTGTTGCTTACTTCCGAATTCACCTCCTTATCCTTAATTGGAAGCAACATGTGTGTCCTCCCATTCTTCTCCAGGGTATATGTGTTCATTCTCCCATCACGAATCACATTCCTGTCATATTGCCATGGTCTACCCAGTAATAGATGACAAACATCCATAGGAATGACATCACATAATATATTATCATTATATCCTCCTATCTTGAATTCAACTAAACATTGTTTAGTGACAGTTACCTGATGTCCTTTTTGTAGCCACGAAATTTTGTATGGGCTTGGATGATCAATCATATCCAGCTCCATCTTCTCTACCATCTCTATAGAAATGAGATTATCCATGCTACCACTGTCTACAATGACCTTGCATACCCTGTCCTTGGTCTTGCAAGCAGTCCAGAAAAGTTTGGTCCTTTGGACTGAACTCTCCACCTCCTTCTCTGGTGCCAAAATAGCTTTTCACATCATCAACGATCTTCCGCCTTCAGCGTCTTCTGCCTCAACATCCTGCCTCTATGCTTCGGCAATGTGAGTTTCTCTAATATCCTTCTTTTTGTCTAGACACTCGTAAGAATTGTGCCCATTCTTTCCACATGTGAAGCATGTTATTACTCCACCTCTTCCTCTTCCTCTACCTCTAGTACGAGGAAAAGTGTTATTGTCAGCATAATATCCTCTCTGCTGAGTATGTTGTCCTCTCTGTTCATCATATTTCCCTCGCTATGAGCTTCCACCTCTCTCAGTTCGAGTCTGAGGTTTCTTCCAGTCTTCCCTAGGCTTTCGATATTTATCCTGGGCAACTGATTTGCCTCTGGGCTGACTTCTGCCTCAGCCTCTCTGACCTTTCTTTCGGCTCAACTTCTCTTCCACTTTCAGAGCCATTTGATAAGCATCTTCCACCATTCAGATGGTTACCATGCTCATCTCATCTTGGATATCATATCTCAGGCCATTCATGTATCTGGCTACTTTCTCATCATCGCACTCCTGATGACCTGCCCTGATGTTCAGTCGGTAGAATTCCTCAGTGTATTCTTTCACTATCATCAACTTCTGTCTCAGGTTCTGCATTCTCCTAAAAAAAGTAATTTGATAGTCTCTAGGGATGGATTTCGCCTTCATCTTCGCGATCATTCTGTCCCAAATTTTGATCTTCTACTTGCCCTTGCAGTGTTTGTTAGCTTGTAGTTCATCCCACCACAATGTTGCATGTCCCTTCAATATAGTGACAACATGCTTGACTTTCTTGTCCTCTTCGACATATTCATAGTCAAAGTATGTGTCTAGAGCTCTAATCCAGTCTAGAAGCTCCTCTGCATCCAAGTTTCTTTCATAAACTGGAATGTCCATCTTCGCTCTTGCACCCATCCTTGCAATAGCTCAGATCAAATGTTTGTTTGATGCATCTTCAGCTGCAACTTCTTCTTCATGTTCAGCCTCAATCTCACTTTCAGAATCACTGAGATCCCCCGCACTGATTGTGCGTCTTTTTGCTGTCTCCATGTCTTCGAGTCTAGCTCGTAGATCACGCATCTCTCTCTCCATAGTTGTATCTTTCATCTGCCTGCCTCTTCTTCGTGGCATTTCCCTATCCTCTGGATTGGGCGATTGTCTATCTCTTCTCCTCGGCGGCATGGTGATTTCTCTTTCTTCTCTGCTATAGAAAGCAAAGAACCTTTCTACGCTCTGATACCAAACTGACGGCAATGCAACCCCTTCACAACCCATAGATCCGAAGGTCTACGTGCACACAGGATCTTTCTTTCACTACTGGCCCAAAGAACTCTGGTAGCTCTTCTATTTCCCTATTGGGAAATCTACGCCCACAACAATATCCATGGGATCCCCTCTTTGTACTTAGGAGATTGGATTTCACAACTTTGTCAGTCTAGTGGTCGAGCATTGGTTTCACGAATCCCCGAAACCCGATACAAGTCAACACTGACCTTTCTCTTCCCTTTCGAAATTTTCCTTATCGCGATTTTCGACAATCGCGATGTCAAGAACCTTGCTTCCCCAACTCCCAAATCTCGATTTGCTGAAACTCTGATTCTCACGTGCGCTTTGACCTTTCAATGCTACGTCACCTCGGTCGGGATTTCGGACTTCGCGGTATTGTGAATCGTAATGCAGATGTTTCGGGACTTCACCCCACGAAACTCTGAAACAACATGCCACCCATCCACCTTACTGACCCTTGTGGCCCACACAATCCTTTGGGCTTTCGGGATATCACGTTTCATGATATCGCGATTCCTGTTGCCAATTTTACGGGACTTCAACCCACGAAAACCCAATACAATATCTGTGTGTAAATCCAACGACCCTTGTGGCTCGGATCTACGGTCCTGCCCCTCTTGAGCTTTTAGCCTCTAGGAAATACTCGTTGTATATCCCCTGTTCCTCCATAAGATCTAACGGTTCACGAAACTTCGCAAATTGTCCACAGGGAATTACGACCATCCGTTCCTCCTGATGATTTCCTCGAAATGAACCAAGTATTCCTCCGTGAAAACTTGTCCACCTGCATGCAAACTTATGATGCCTTCTTGGTTCTTCCAGGTGCAATCTTTGTGCAACCCTTTGAAAATTACTTGAAGGTCCTATCCCTCCTGAGCTTTCTCCAACTCTGAACCTTTCAGAAGATCCCTGCATGCACTCCTTGCGGAAGATTTTCAAACACTTCAAGTGCTTGAATCCTTTCGACCCTGTGCACTCCTGCAGTAGCAGTCTCTCAATGCTTCACTCAGGTCCACAACCCTGAGACTTTCACTCGGCCTGCGCACACCTTGCACGGCTCCTGTGCCCAACTGCACTTTTGGGTGAATGAGAACAAAAGCTTAACTACCTGAGTCCTTTGTCAATGCACTCCTTTCGGACACTTCAACTACACTCCTTGCAAGAACTCTTACTCATATAGAGAAACAATTGAAACTCATTCCGACTTCCTCTCATACTTCAAACTCAAAACATGAAATCATATACATATAGCATAAAAGAAAATGTATAACAAGAAGCAAACATTCATGAGCATATCATTCAACATCAATACACAGAGAAGAAACACGAAACCATGAATTTGAATCAACCTCTTCTATTAATCCAAATATTTGTACATGGGTGTTCTTACACAGCTCTCTACTTCTCTTCTGTGCTCTCTCAACAATGTTGCTTCAATAATGTTACAATACAGAATGAGGGTGTCTATATCCCTTTTCCCTCTTGCGCTCTAAAACTGTCTAATCTAGAATTAAATTCTATCTACCTACATTAATTACTATAAATGCCTTCTATCTACTAAGGACGAGATCAAATCGCTCAAGGTCCATTTACATCTTACAAGTGCACCTTCATTTAATTATCACATTTACGTTCGGCGCATCAATTTCAAGGGAAAATTCAAAATGTGTGTTGGCTTGTACAGTTATCCTTTTCTTCCGCACTGGCTCACTTGATGTCGGTGATGCTCCTGCATCAACAAATATGAGACATTGAATATCAGAGAAATTTCATTGCCATTGGGTAATTCAATCTCATAAGCATTTGCCCCAATTTTCTTCAAGACCTTACATGGTCCGATCTTCTTCATCTTTAGTTTGTTATATGTCCCCTTCGAGAACCTTTCCTTTCTCAAATGTCCCAGGATCAAATCATCAACCTCAAATTGAAGTTGTCTCCTATGTTGATCTGCTCAGCGCTTATACTCTTGGCTCAAGTTTTTCAATCACTCCTTCACCTGGCTATGAAGTTCCTTCATTGCTTCGACAAAATCTTCTGCACTAGCACTTCTTATCTCATCCTGTTCTAAATCCCTTAGTTCAGAAAATCCTCTTAGTTGTGTCCCATAAACAATTGGGAATGGAATCTACCCTGTGCTTCTATTGATTGAATCATGATAAGAAAATTCTGGCTATGGCAGAATGTTGTCCCATTGACTGTGATGTTCAGTCACCAAACTCATCAACAAGTCTCCCAAGCTCCTATTCACAGCTTCTGCCTGTCCATCCGTCTGAGGATGATAAGATGAATTGAACGAAAAGTTCGTTCCCAACTTTTTCCATAAGGTTCTCCAGAAGTGTCCTACGAACTTGGTGTCTCTATCCAAAACTATGCTCCTTGGTAAGCCATGAAGTCGAATGACCTCTTTGAAAAACAGATTCACAATGTGAATTGCGTCACTAGTTTTCTGACATGGTATGAATTATGCCATCTTAGAAAATCTATCCACTACCACAAAGATTGAATCAAACCCTCTTTGTGTTCTCAGTAGCCCCAATATGAAGTCCATGTTGACTGCATCCCACGACCTGTCAGGTATGGGTAACGGTTGATATAAGCCTGCATTCTATTTCTTTAATTTTGAATGCTGACAAATTATGCATTTGTCCACGAATGTTTTGACATCTGCTCTCATTCTTGGCCAATAATATGACTCATTTATCTTTGAGAATGTCTTGTCATGACTGAAATGTCCAGCCAATCCTCCACTGTGTTTCTCCTTCAACAAATTCTCCCTCATGGAGCCCTTCAGAATACATAACTGATTACCCTTAAATAGTAATCCTTCCTGGATCATGTATTCTGTCCATTGACCTATGTCCCTGAGAATTGGATTCTTAGCTGCTTCATATGCCTTCTTAAAATCTGGATCATCTCTGTACATGTCCTTGAGATCATCAAAACCCAGCGTTTTGACTCTGAACTCCTATAACAGCAAACATTTCTTGCTCAAAGCATCAACAACTTTGTTAGCAGCTCCATAAATATGCTTAGTTACAAAAGTAAAGTTCTGCATGTATTCAACCCATTTAGCATGTCTTTGATTCAACTTCTCCTGTTGAGTCACAAATTGCAAACCATGATTGTCACTGTATAAGACAAACTCCTTCGGGATTAAGTAATGTCTCCATTTCTTCAATGCCTGAATAATAGCATAGAACTCCTTGTCATACGTGGAGTATTTCAGTTTAGCTTCGTTTAGCTTCTCGCTGAAGTATGCTATCGGCCTATCTTCTTGAAGACTGCCCCTATTGCAAATCCACTTGCATCACATTTTACTTGAAATGTCTTTTTAAAATTCGCCAACACCAAAATTGGTTGTTCGATGATTTACCTTTTTAGCAAATTGAATCTTTTCTCAGCCTCTTCTGTCCAATGAAAAGACTTGTGTCTCTTCTTCACTATGTCCATCATTGGTGCACTAATTCCACTGAAATTCCCGATGAACTTCTAGTAGAAACTAGCCAATCCATGAAAACTTCGAACTTCAAAGATATTCTTTGGCGATGGCCAATTCTTAATTACCTCCACTTTATCTGGATCCATCCTCAATTTATCTGTAGAAATAACAAAACCCAAGTAAATGAGCTCTGTCTTCATGAATGAGGATTTCTTCATGTTTATTATCAACTTCTCTTGTTGTAGCCTCTTCATCACCGTGGCCAAATGTTTCAAATGCTCTGCCTCTGTTTTACTGAAAATCAGTATGTCATCAAGATACACTATGACAAATTTTCCGATGAAATCCTTCAGGACTTTGTTCATCAATCTCATGAAAGTTCTCGGTGTGTTCGTTAAGCCAAATGGAATAACAAGCCATTCATACAACCCTTCGTTAGTCTTGAAGGCTATCTTCCATTCATCACCTTCTCTCATACAAATCTGATGATATCCACTTTTCAAATCAATCTTTGAAAAAAATTTGGCTCCACTCAAGCAATCCATCAAATCATCCATTCTTGGCATTGGAAATCTGCACTTGATGGTTACCTTGTTGATCGCTCTCGAGTCAGTACACATCCTCCAGCCTCTATCTTTCTTCGGACTGAGCATTGTCGGAACAACACACAGACTCAATCTTTCTCTAACCAACCCTTTGTCCATTAAATCCTGGACCTGTCTTTTGACTTCTTCATTCTCCTACGGTGTCAATTTGTATGCTGCTTTATTTGGTAAACTAGCTCCAGGTATGAGATCAATATGATGACTCACACTTCTGATCGGTGGCAACAAACGAGGTAGTTTGTCTACTACTATGTCAGCAAATTCTTCCAACAGTTTCTGAACCTCTTCTAGTAAATCATCTACCCTTGTACCGGTTGTTAGCGCTTTGTAAATTTCCTAGAGTTTGTTCGGAAGAAGAAATCTATGAGAGGTAACTTTATCCAACCACTTTTGAAGCTGAGATCTAGCCCTTCCAACTTCAGAGACAGATCTCTCTATATGATTTAGATATGTTTCAAATTTTTAAATATTAGGCTAGGTAAATAAATAAGTCAGTTTTGTTGTTGTTGTGTTTGTCGAGTTGGTTGAGATAGTTTACACATCCATTGGGCTATGGGGTTCGTGTCGTAAAGATGAAATCCGAACTAGAAAAACAAAAGAATCTTTCACAGGGTGAGATAATATAATCAATGGATTCTTTAGTAGCATAAATGAGGAATAGTAGAAAAGATGAGAAAGCCAATTACAACAAAGAAGCAGTTAAGAATTTCTTTATTGTAAAATGAGAAGATAAAACACTTAAATCTTTTGAGTCAGAAACAGGGTATACGAGATAAATCCTATAACGTTCATTACTTCCAAAGATTAGATTTAGAAAACAATGTGATAACAAAGCGAAAATAACATTTAACTTAGAGAGAAAAACATCACCAGAGAATACACGCAAGAATCCTGTAAAATGCCTCTTTGTATTAATGGGAGATCTCTTCAAAAATATTACAGTTTGATAGCTTCAGGGCGTGGAGATCAACAACCCTCAATACTTCGAAAGATGAAGTATTTATAACTCAAAATTACAAACAAACCTGTCATCGAAGAGCAAGATGTGCTAAATCTATTTTTAGCCTAACTGACTTAACAAATTTCATAAATCTAGGAACTGCTTGATAATGTGTCACAACTGCATGCTGTTTTCTGGGTGAACCATTGGTGAGGCCTCTACACGACCTCATCTGAATGGACAAATGACTGGGCTGGGACAACTCATTTGCTACTCGATCAGATCATAGAGTTCTTCCCATCGAAGATGACTGGGCACGTTGACTTTGAGTAGCCTTCAATAAACTTCATCCATTTCTATGTATTTGACGAAGGTAGGTTTGGTGACGAAGATGTATCGAATCTCATGCTGAATACTGATGTCCCACTAAAGCGCATCTAGAAATGCCTTTCCATTGATGCTGCCTTGAATTCCTGGAAACTTTGAATTGTCCTTAGCCACATCGGCCAGTCTCTTTTTGTAGTCTGGGAGTGTCATCAATTTGTCATTGATTACCTTCAGACCAGGAAGACATTTCTTCTGTAGAGCCTCAATCTTACTAAAAAACCTTTGTACCCCTAGGTCCATGGCCTGAACCTTTTCTTCCAGTTGAAGCATTAATCCTCTCTTGGTCAAAATTCTTTTGACCTCAAGGATGGTCTCTGTTCTATCTTCAATTTGCAGCTCTTCCAGCTTCTCCCTGGTCTTAGAATTTAGGAACTTGATGATTTCATTTGCCTATGTGGGCATCTCTCCCAATTCCAATATGATCTTCTCAATGGCCTATTTGCTTCTCTGCACCAACTCATTTTGCTCAAACATGATCTGTGTCATCGGCCATATCTCGTTCATAGATTTGGTGACGTTTGTCCAAACGCTTTCTTTAACTTCGACCAGAGTTTTACCTACCACTATTTTCTTCCAGAGTTGTTGTAACTCTTGTTTGAGCTGGTCTGACACGTACTTTTCCTTGGAGAGGCTGATCTAAAAGGAATATTTGAGTTCCTGAAGGTTCTCAATCTCCTTTTTGAGCCTGATAATCTCTGTTTCTTGCGGGTTCATCTTTTCCATAGATTTAGCCAATTCGAATGTCTTTTCCAAAGATGCCAGTGGATTTGTTGATGGGACTTCTACTACTAATGTTTTTCTCACTCCTGAAAGTGGAACTGCACTCAATGGAATGACTTCCATTGGCTTCAGTTGTTCTTTCTCTTTTACCGGCTTCCACATCTCAGCTTCCATTTCCTTTAGTTGCACATTCTGCTCTATGATTAGTTTGAGCATCTCATCTTTTTCTCCTTCCGTCTCTGCTATTTCCTTCACCTGTAGATCCTCTGTTGGTGGGAGCTTCAGCTGTTTCCTTAAGGAGGCTATGTCAGCATTTTTCTTTTTAATCATCTCCTTGGCTACTTTCACGTTCGAGGGATCATACCCGATCTTAAGGACCAATTCCTCCAAAGTCTTGATCCTGTTGTCCTTGGCAAAGGATGATATATTCTCCAAATTCAATTGTGTTTGGACGTTGTTCAGGGACACTTGCAATTTGGACACAGTGGTGGAAGCATGTGCCAGCGTATAGAAAACAATTTCTCCTATTTGCTTGTGCAGATCCATCTGATCGACCGGATGCACATCCTTAGTCTGGAATTCAAAGGTGGCTCTTTTGTAATCAATGATTACCTTTGGATCTGGCACCTGTGCTTGGAGGAATGCCATATGCATTCTTCCCTTCTCAGTGTCAAATGCCAATAACAGCCTATGTTGTGCAGTTGATGTCTGCTTCCAGAACTGGGCACAAGTGCTGCTGATCAAAGTCTGATTCCTTTTCTTGATCAGATCATATTTTTCAAAGATGCTCAGCTTTGGTCCTATCTTGCCTAGCTGGGTGGTTGATGGAGTATCTGTATATTTCTTCGGCAATGCTGAGGTTATGATATGCTGGAGGCTTTCACTGAGGGGTGGCCTATCAACGTTGGTCACTGTAGTAGACGGGACTTCCTTTTCCCCAGTCCGGTCAGGAGTTGAACTAGTTTTGGACCTCTTGGTATGCAATTGGAATTCTTCTAACGACACTTCAGTGACAGGCGGAGACAAATATTGCCTAGGCCTTTTCTCTTTCGGAACCTGTGGTGTGGTTGTTTGTGATACAGTGGCCGGGGGATCTTGCTATTCTGCTTCGACCAAAGTGTTTGGTTCCCATACCGTCTGGTTTGCAAATTTCTCGATTTCAGGCCTAGATTTGTGGACATATGGGATGTTCTTGTTTTTCACCCTCATCTCAGAGATAATCCCACATGGATCGTAATGCCATGGGAAACTAGTGATGAAATTCATTTCCTTCAGCAGCTTGTCTTCTTCCTCTCTGATGCCACGATTGTTGCAGATGAAAGAGCCAATCTGTCCTTTGATTCTGAGCTATTATTTTTTCTTTAGAGACACAAAATGAATATCATCAGAGTTTATCATCTGCCTTATGTACTCCAGAGAAAAAATTCTGACAAGTAAGTATTTAGGAATCTTATACGGGGCCAACTCACACCCATATACTCTAATCTCAGTGTGATATTGGTATAAATACCAATCACTAGTCTTGGTGTGATCCGAAAGATGCAGGATCCTTTGAAATTCATCATTAATCCTAGGCCCGGGCCTGCCGCTAAGCATACATACCACTGGTGATCCAGATGGATATCGGTGGCCACCCACCTTTCCAACTGGCTCAAAACAGTTTTCTGACATTTTTGGCAATTTACTATTTTTAGCAGTTTTTCGGGTCCTGAACTTCTGGAGCCGTTTTGAGGCCCTAAACGACGCTTTTTGGGGTATGTTGCGGTAGCAAAAATTTATCATGAAATTTTGTTGAAATGTTGTAGTCCTCGGATAGATCTTTCTAATGAGGTATTATATGCCTAAAACGAAGATCGTATGCAAAAGTTACGACCCCGGGAAGTTGATGTACCAACTTACCCAAACGGGGCCCACATGACTCTTGGCGCTTCATCTC
>ML778947.1:725956-753983 GCA_009831015.1 Picea engelmannii
AGGACCCGAAAAACTGCTAAAAATAGTAAATTGCCAAAAATGTCAGAAAACTGTTTTGAGCCAGTTGGAAAGGTGGGTGGCCACCGATATCCATCTGGATCAACTGGGTGATAGAATTGTTCGATGAACTGCTTGAAACTGAACTCTATGGAGTTATGCTTGAGCAAGGAGGTCCATGCGGTCACTGCCTGGGGTCTGCCATCTCCATCCATCTTCTGCATGGAAAAAACAAATTTGTCTGCTTGGAAGAAAACAAACAAGTACGCTAGTATGGAAGAATACTGGAACATGCCTTCCCTGGCGAAATTCACCAACTGTTCGTGAATATTGTTCCCCAGGAATGTGCTGAAGTCGAACTGGGTAGTGGGCTTCTCGTCGGTGGAGAAAATGGACAAAAATCCCAGGATGGGTTCATCTACCCACTGATATGAATAGTATCCCAACAAGGCGCATAGGGACGAGATGATCTGGTTTCCTTTGGTTGAAAACATGGAAGAAGGGTAAGGGGGATTTGTAGAGGTTAATTGAGCGGATGGTGGGAGGAAAAGCTCAAATATTTGAGATCTTTGGGGGAAAGTCATCTTCTGGTATAACTCTGTGAAAATTTCAAGGTTAAAAGGTGATGCAGAGTCAGCTTGGGGGATTTACATCATTTGGTCGATGGTTTCAGGCGTGATGAGGAAAATAATTTCTCCAGATGAGGAAATGATGGCTCTTTGCAAGGGAATGTAGTGGGCTTGGCACTTGAGGGAAAATTATGGAAAAGGGTGAATCTGAGGAAAGAGATATAGGGGTAGGTTGGACTCCCAGAGTCTAATTTTGTCACTCTGGTCCAGGAAAACTTCTTTGAGCCACGACTGAAGGTCTGCTAAATCAAAATCACACTTTGTATCTGTGATTAAGCGGTCTTTTTCGGCCAGTGGAATCCTATCAAGGTCGACAGGAGGCGGGAGAAAAGGATTCTCCTCTTCTTCTGCTTGTTTTTACTTTGGCACCATTACTGCAACAGTACCTACAAAAAAACAATGTTAGAGGGGACGGATGTAGGTGGGGGTGATTGACAAAACAAAGAAAATGGTGTAAAATTCTCTAGTGCGATGAGTGGGTAAATGGTGAAAGAAAGAAGAGTGAGGGTAGTTTTGAGTAAACGGGTGTCCGTTGGGTGCGGGGGACAGGTTAGCTGGTTAATAGATAGGTTATCCAGTAATAAATGGCCAACATATCACTTAGAGTGTAAGATGGCAGGTGACGGTGACTGAAGAATACGGATGGATGAAGTGGCGGTTACTGATTGGGGTAAAAATTATGGTGAGGGGGCTTTCCACGAGTGAATGGGGGGGGAGGAATGATAGAAATTAATGGATGTGACTCTTTTAGAAAGGTGGATGGTGACGTCAAGAGGTGACGAAGGTATGTCAGTCAGTAGGAGGTGGTGGGACTCAGGACCGGTAGATTGATGCCATGTATATATAGGGGCCTGCCATAGGAGAGATTCCATTCCAGACCCCCCCCTTTCAGTTAAAGGCAAATCAATCGAGGAGTTTGGAAAACACCTTGAGCCGTTGATCTGTGTGCTAGCTTTTTGACCGCATATCTATGCGCGCCCTTTATCACACATTTTGGACCCCCTCCCCTCCATTAAAGGCATAATGGATGGGGGGGTCTGGAATGGAATCTAGACCATAGATCTGCATGCTTAAACATGGGTCGTCTAGATGTGGGCGGGTATTATCCCCGATTCCAGACGCCCCCCCCTCCGTTAAAGATAGAACGGTCGGGGGGGGGTCCGAAAAAGTCTGACCACCGTAGATCTGAGTGCGACTATCTGAGCCATTGATATATGAGCGGAACATAAGTGAGGGAGCGGAGAATACATGTGCCATAGAACTTAGGATAAGTGCATTTCACGGGTTTTCCCAAGGCTTTTCATGTATACACCACCATGGGGCTAGACCAACACCATTTTTAAGCATCTGAAATATGGTGCAACATTTATCATCCAGCTGGATTTATTGAAATAAAGAAACTAACCTATATTCTAACCTAGATTCCTATGACAATTAACCCAGATTAGACTGTTGGGCTAAGAACTTACTCTACCCTGGGGCTATCTGACCAAGATTAGACAATCTGGCCGGATTTATTCACTAATCTAACCTAGATACTTTGACTAAGATTAAACGGTTTAGCCAAACTTATTCACTAACCCTATCAACATCAATTTAAAAAGAACTTGGCCATGCTTGAAAGGTATGGACCAAGTTACTATTATTGCATGGGGCTTTATTGAAATTCTTTTATACCCTCTTTTCTTTTTCTTTTCTTTTTTTTCTTTTTCTTTCTTTCTCTTTTTTTTTCTTTTTCTTTCTTCTTCAAATTATTTGCAGAATGAAAAATCATTTGTCAACAAAAACACTAGAGATAGATAATATTCCAATCACCAGTTGATCCTATAACTTATAGGGTGATAACACTGGTTAAAACAATTTTAGGCTTCCTGACCACAATGAATTGTGGTTCCTCCTTCTTCTTAACCTTTGTAAGAAATTCCTTCCCACTCATGAGAAGTACAATGTTGCCTACTTTAGGTTTTAATTCCTTGTCTTTGATTGGAAGCAACATGTGAGTTCTCCCATTCTTCTCTAGGGTGTAGTTGTTCTTCCTCCCATCATGAATCACATTCCTGTCATATTGCCACGATCTACCTAGCAATAGATGACAAACATCCATGGGAATAACATCACAGAGTATTTCATCTTTATACACTCCTATTTTAAATTCAACTAAACATTGTTTAGTGACATTTACCCGATGTCCTTTTTGTAGCCATGAAACTCTGTATGGACTTGGATGTTCAATAGTCTCCAGCTCCATTTTTTCTACCATCTCTGTAGAAACGAGATTATCTGTGCTACCACTATCCACGATGACTTTGCATACCCAATATTTGGTCTTGCAAGTGGTTTGAAAAAGTCTGTTCCTTTGGACCAAACTCTCCACCTCCTTCTCTGGTGTTAAGAGAATTTTTTGCATCATCAACGATCTTCCGCCTTTAGCATCTTCTGCCTCAACATTCCTTCTTTGTTCTTTGGTAATGTGAGTTTCACCACCTTCTTTATTTTTGTTTGGACACTCTTAAGATTTATGTCTGACCTTTCCACATGTGAAGCATTTCACTACTCCACCTCTTCCTCTTCCTCTACCTCTGGTACAAGGAAAAATGTTTCCATCAGCATACTGACCTCTCTGTTCGGTATGCTACCCTCTCTCTGAGCTTCCACCTCTCTTAGTTTGAGTTTGAGGTTTCTTCCACTCTTCCTTGGGTTTTTGATTCCTATCTTGGACAACTATCTTGCCTCTGGCTTGACTTCTACCTCGGCCTCTTTGACTTTTCTTTCGGCTCAGCTTCTCTTCATCTTTCAGAGCCATCTGGTAAGCATCTTCCACCGTTTGGATGGTCATCATGCTCATCTCATATTGAATGTCGTATCTCAGACCATTCATGTACCTAACAACTTTTTCATCATCACTTTCGCGATGACCTGCCCTGATGTTCAGCCTGTAGAATTCTTCAGTGTACTCCTTTACTAACATCAACTTTTGTATCAAATTCTACATTCTTCGAAACAGAGTAATTTGGTAATCCCTGGGAATGAATTTCACCTTCATCTTTGCGATCATCCTATCCCAACTCTTGATTTTCTTCTTGCCTTTGTAGCGCCTGTCAGCTTGTAGCTCATCCCACCATAGTGCCGCATGTCCTTTTAATCTTGTGACAACATGTTTGACCTTTTTGTCCTCCTCGACATCTTCATAGTCAAAATATGTGTCTAGAGCTCTAATCCAGCCTAGAAGCTCTTCAGCATCCAGGTTTCCTTCATATACTGGAATATCCATTTTTTCCTTAGCACCCATTCTTGCAACATCCCTAATCAGGCATTCATTTGCTGCATCTTCTGCTGTAACTTCTTCTCTTTCATGTCCAGCTTCATCTTCACTTTCAGATTCACTGACATCTCCAACACTGGATGTGCACCTCTGTGCTGTCTCCATGTCCTTGATTCTGGCACGTATGTCATGCATCTCTCTTTCCATGACTAGATTTGGCACCTGCCTAACCCTTCCTCTTGGCATTTCCCTTTCCTCTGGCGGATCGGGTGTTTGCCCGTCTCTTCTTTTCGGCGGCATGGATGAGATTTTTTTCTTTCTTTCCCTGTCTGAAGTATACAAACAGAGTCAAGCTCTGATACCAAACTGACGCAGACCTATCGGCCCTCAGGCCGAGATCTGCTCACAGGATCATTCTTTATCTCCCTTGAACCGAATCGACTCTTTAGATTCCCTGCTGGAATCACAAATTATCGATCCACGGGTCCTTTTTGGTAGCTTCCCTATGCGAATAGCACTATGTGCAAGCTCCCCTTCTCCGTGCAACTACAACGCTGTGACCAAGGACCAATTCCAAAGGCGCTTGTCGCAACTCGTAACTCGCGAGTTCGTGAGTCGAGGCTCTTGACTCTTCTTTTCCAATCTCGTGATACCCAAAATGTCGATATGGGTATGGCTCTTCCTCTACCAGCACCTTCTTTGTGCGACCGCTGGCTAGGCTTAACACTAGCTCCTCTCGCTACTTGCCACTTCGCAAGTTGTGGCATCCAACCTTGGCACCTTCCTTTCATGAAACCCCGAGAAGCGATGTTGACCTTTCTCCTCGTGTTCTCGCTACTTGCGACTTCGCAAGTCGAAGGGTTGAACTCTCGTTCCCTTATCTCACGAATCCCCGAGACACGAGAGGTCAATGGGTGTTGAATCCTTTCAATAGGTGATGTGTGTCTGCCTGTTTATTGCATGGGCCCACCTTGTGGTTCTATCATGTGTCCCTCGTGCCCAGCTTCGGCACTTCGCTACTTCGCTCCCCGAAGCGCTACCTCCTTTGTACCCCAACACCCAAAGTGCCGAGATCCAGAACTCCTCGCTACTCCTTATCGCAACTCATGACTTCAAAACTTTCGGGACAAAAGTCTTGACTACCTATCTGCCGATATGCCGAAATGTCAAAATTTCGACACGTCCTTAACGAAGGTCCCACAATGGAACTTCCCTCCTTTTTGGAGTTTTAAGACTTCGCGAATCCTAATGCTAAGATTTCGGCTCTTCAACCCACGAAACCTCGAAATGAGATTATGTGAGTGATCCAATGGCCCCTATTGGCTTAGATCCTACGACTATCCTAGCTCCTCGCGATCTCACCACTCACGACTTGGAGCACCCAATCTTTGGACTCTCACTTTGCGAACCTCCGGGTTTGCGAGATCCCTTGATCTCTGCCACCTGTCCTCCTCCGATGGACGGCTGTGATTCTCTCGTGACTTCACCACTCACGGAGTTGAAGGAATTCTCTTTCTGACCTCCGATGTCCGAATCCCCGATACGGGTGATCTCGCAACACGTGTCCTCCTTCTAATGGACGTCTTAGATTCTTTCACGATTTCGCAACTTTTCCTTTCACAACCTCGTGAATCTTGATGCAAAGGTTTTAAACCGTAACTCCGCTGCTCCTCTGCACAATTCGACGACTCTCAGGACTTCACGAATTCTCCATGGAGAATTCCGACTGTCCAATGCCTCCTTGACTATTCTTGTGAAGTGAACACTATATTCCTTTGCTAGAACTTATTTTCCTACAAGTAACTTTGCAACGCCTCCCATTTGAACACTTGAAGGTACTAAACCTCCTGAGATTTTCTTCGACAGCTTCGAAGCTCCTATCCCTCCTGGGCTTGATTGAAAAATCCTCAGGTTATTTGGGGAAAATTCATGTGTGCACTCCTTGTGACACTTCTCCAAATACACTCCAAGTATTCGAATTCTTAGACTCTGTGCACTCTTTTTGTAGCAGCAGTCCTTCAATTCTTCCCTTAGGTTGCAACCTCTGAGAATCTACTCGGCCTGCGCACACCTTGCACGAATCCTATGCTTAACTTGCACTTCTGTGAGAATGAGAACAACATTATCCCTCCTGATCTTGTAGATATGAACTCTGACTTCTGTCAACGCACACCTTGCGGACAATTTCACTACACTCCTTGCAGGAAAATTCTTGCTCAGACAGAGAAACAATTGAAACTCATTCCTTACTCTCCCTCTCTTCAGATTTCAGACATTAAATATGAAATCATACATTCACACATCAAAGCAAATGCATAACAGAGAGTAACAGGCATGAGCATAACATTCAATCATGCATACACAAAAAGTATTGGAACACCATGAGTCTGAATCAAGCTTCATATATTAATCTCAGAACTTTTGTACATGGGTTCTTTTACATAATTTTTTTCTTCTTCTTCTCTATGCTCTCTTGATCATGCTAATAATACAATGATACAAGTAAGGGTGTCTATATATATTTTCCCTCCGGCTTCTAAAACTGTCTAATCTAATAATTTTAAGCTACCTACTTACATTTACTAACATAAATGCCTCTTAATCCTTCAGACGAGAGCGGGATGCTTAAGGTCTGATTACAATCTACAAGTACACCCTTTCTTAATTGTTTCATTTATGTTTGGCGTATCAAACTTCAAAACATTTCAAACAATTCATCATGTGCCAAAATGCGTTGGTGTTTGTCTCCCACTCGCTTGTTGTTGGCAATGCCCCTGCATCAACAAGTTAAGTCAGTCAAGTAGATATTTCTGCAGCATAACGTTACACAAACAAAAGAAGATACTTCATCCTTGTTCTTCCTTCATTATATAGAGTTTCGAACTTCCTTTCTTTCCTAAAATCTCATTTCATTAAAGTTTTAAAAATAAATTCCTAAAAATTCCTCTCTGTACAAGTGTTCCCCATCCCCTACATTCCTCCATAATTTAATTTATTTAATTAATTATTTATATTTATTTCCCTCACCCATCTAGAGTTACTCCTAGAATCACTCCTAGGTGTCCCCAAATTCTCTTACAGGATTTAATGGCTTTCCCTATTATTAAATTGCTAGTTCAGTTTAAATTAGAAAGCTCTTAAATGGTCGATACTTTTTCTAAGTTTGATTTTTCACTTTTTCCCTTATGTTCCCCTTTTTCCCTTTTTATGTTTACCTATTTTCCTAGTTTCCTAATTTTTTAGATTTTCCCTCTTTCCCCTTTTTAATTAGAACTCAAAAAGGCAGGTGTGGAAATTAACCCTTTTTCCCTTTTCTCATTTACTTAGTATTTTAAAATTATCAAAATAATAAAACCATTAATTCCCCTTTTTCTTTTAAATTTTATTCCAACAGATTTATTTATTTTAATGAATAAATTAAATTCCTTATTCCCTTCTTGTTACAAGATTTAACTAAGGTCATAATTATTATTTATGTGGTTTTTATTTTTATTTTTATTATTGTTATTTTTTTTTATAGAGAGATAAAATTTTACCACTAGCATAGTTTAGACTTAAACCTTAAATTTTCATACAGGGAGACATTTAATTAGGGAATTTATTTTAAAAAATTCTTAACACGTTATTCTTCCTAAGGCCATCTAGATTCATTCCTCTATCATCAACAACGTGACGTGCCCTTCAGGACACACTAGGTGCTCCAAGGGTGCCACTCGCCTTAATCTATTTCCCTTGCGTGACGTGCCCTTCAGGACACACTACATGCTCCAAGGGTGCCACTTGCCTCTTGACTGACTTGGTAGACATCAATAACCCCTAGATTCAATACTCCACCAGGTGAACCTGTGGGAGACTAAGGCCCTCTAAGGAATAAGGCCCCCTCCTTATTGCATGCCCCTTAGAACCATCGTGAGCGACTGTTGCGGTTTGCCCTCACGACATCGTGGGTCCTCTCGAACTAGGTAAACATTAACCTACAGTTCGAGCCATGGTGGGAGTGATAGTAGGTTGTGGTAGGGTTGTTGTCCACACCTCTCCCTCAACATCTCTGGTAGTCATGCATGACCCCTTTAATCCACATGTGTGTTTGGTTGGCAAGCTATCATTAGCCTGCATCATCAACAAATCATGTCAGAACATATCCATATCAGATCATCTAATCAGATGCACTAATATCACAGTAAAACAATCAAACCCGAATGGTACACTCCCTGACTCGATCTGGAGTCCAAGGGGTTCCATCGATGCCTCTGCATCCTTGAGGTCCAAAATCCTGCACACTCAGTAAACTGAGTCAATAGCACCTATCTATGTCAATGTAGTAAAGCAACATGTCATCAATGTTGGGTATGTGTTATATTCTTTGCATGAGTAGTAGTGTCTGAGCGCCTGTGCCGGGCGCGCAGGGGGGTTAGAGGGGTGGCCGCTAGGCCCCCCCTCAGGGGGTGCAGGGGGGCGGAGCCCCCCGCATGGGGATTTGGGGGCAGCGCCCTCGAAATTTTTTTCCCGGGACCACATGATATTAGGTGGTTTTTCGGCACATGGTTTTTTGCCGATGGTTTTCTATTTTCGGTTAAGGAATTAGGGTTTTGGACTAATCCAGGTCATTGGGTTAGGGCTTTGGATGCCACTGGCTCCTATATGTATATTGTATTGTAAACAATGTAACACAATGTATAAATATAATATATGCTGGTTTTCCCAGTTTGGGTTTCCAGGTGAAAAATCTCAGTGTAATGTTTGTATTTGCCATTGTATCTTTTCTGTTCTTTTATGAATATCAATTTCCAGTAGATATTGTACAAGGTTAGAATTTACAATCAACCTATAATGCCTCATAATAAAAATCAAAAGTTTTAATAGTATAGTAATCCGGATCACTTGTGAGCAAGTGTCCTCAAAGAATAAGTTCGCTCAGTGCACTAGAGCGGGATGTTACATACACCCCCTCTTGGTCTAAACTTCATCCTAAAGTTTCACAGTATAAATGCTGAAATAAAGTGTATCATAGTATCATATGTCTATCTATCAAACAAATATGGAAATTGTTGGCACATATCATATGCGTCCTCCCAGGTCGTCGAGTGTGAACTATAATTGTCCCAACGGACCTTGACCTTCTCTATCGTTCGACGTCGTAGCTGTCGAACGTGATGATCCAAAATGCAGATCAGCTCAACCATGAGCGCCCCCTCATTCGTCACCTACAAGGAACTCATGTCAATAACATGTGTAGGATCACTAATATAATGTCTCAAAACAGATACATGAAAAACATCGTGCATGCACCTCAAAGAATCAGGCAAGGCTAGTCAATAGGCCACGGGCCCCTTTCTCTCCACAATCTCGAAAGGTCCCACAAACCTAGGAGAGAGTTTAGCTCCCTTCCCAAACTTGATCGAACTTTTATGCGGTTTAACTCACAAGAAGACTCGATCGTCGACCTTGTAACTATGGTCGACACGGTGTGCATTGGCAGAACTCTTCTGTCGATCCTGCGCTTCTTTAATCCTTTGTCTTATTGTTTGCATTTTCTCTTCCATTTCTTGGATCACTTTTGGTCCCATGAGGACCCTATCCTCAAGCCAATCCCAAATCAAAGGCGTCTGATATGGTCGCCTGTAAAGAAACTCGAAAGGTGCCACCTTAATGGTGCTCTTGTAACTGTTGTTGTAAGCGAACTCCACTAGTGGCAAGAATTCTTCCCAATGCTTTTGTTGGTCCATCACATACATGCCCAACATGTCCTCCAAGGTTTGGTTCCTTTGTTTGGTCTATTTGTCAGTCTTCGGGTGATATGCAGTACTAAGGTTAAGTTGGGTTCCTAAGGCCTCTTAGAAACTCGTCCAAAATCGTTCAGTAAACACCGATCCTCGATCAGATAGAATCCTCTTAGGCACGTCATGAAACCTCACATTCTTACTGAAGAAAACTCTAGCTATGTCAGGTCTCTGATACATTATACGCACAGGAATAAATTGAGCACTCTTTGTTAGAGTGTCTACTACTACCAAACTTGAGTCATGTCTCCTTTCCATCAGTGGCAATCCAAAAATAAAATCCATCGAAATAACCTCCCATTTTGATTCTGGAATAGTGTGTGGTTGTAGTAATCCTACTGGGTGTCTATGTTCAGTCTTTATCTGTTGACATTCTAGACATCTAGCCACATAGTTGACTATGTCAGCCTTCATCCAACAAGGTAGTGTCTCCAAACCTCCAAGACATATACAATGGCTAACAACTCCAAATCTTGCATCGCATAGTTCTCCTCATTCCTTCTCAGTTTCCTCGAGATGTAAGGGATCACTCGTTCGTCTTGCATCAAGACTCTGGCTAAGCCTTCCTTGGATGCATCAGTGCATACCAAGAAGTTTGCATCCATGTCAGGGACCTTTAGTATCGGTGTTGTTGTCAACAACTCCTTGAGCCTCCAAAATGCTTCCGTGCATTTCTCGGTCCAAACAAACTTCTTGTTTTTCTTTTGCAATTCCGTGATAAGATTTTCTATCTTCAAAAACCCCTCAATGAACTGTCGATAGTATCCTGCTTAACCCATGAAGCTACACACTTCCAGAACATTCGTCGGTGTAGGCCATTCCATAATGTCCTCGACCTTCGCTGGATCCATAGCGATACCTTCACCGGAGATGATGTGCCCTAAGTAGTGGATCTTCGATTGATAAAATGAGCATTTGGATAACTTCCCATACAATTTGTTCTCTCGCAGACACTTTAGTACTAAGCGCAAGTGCTCGTCATGCTCCTCCATCGTCTGAGAGTAAATCAAAATATCATCAATTAATACTTGGACGAACTTGTCCAAGTACTCACGAAACACCCCGTTCATCAAACTCATAAATACCCCTGGGGCATTTGTTAGTCCAAACGGTAAAATAGTAAACTCGTAATGTCCAAACCTTGTCTTAAAGGTCGTCTTAGGGACGTCATCTTCCTTAATCCATAACTAGTGATACCCTGATCGCAAATCAATCTTTGAGAACACCGTCACACCCTTCATTTGATAGAACAGATCATCAATCCTTGGCAACGGATATTGATTCTTGATTGTGGCCTTGTTCAATTTACGATAGTCAATGGAGAGCCTCCATGACCCCTCCTTCTTTCGAATTAAAATAACAGGTGCACCCTAAAGTGACACACTTGGATGTATCATTCCCAAGTCTAGCAATTCTTTTAGCTGCATTCTTAACTCTTGTAATTCCGGGGTCAACATCCGATAAGGCATTCTCACTATCGGTTCAGTTCCTGGTTTTAGGTCTATAGTGAACTTTAATTCCCTGTCCAATGGCATCCCAGGTAACTCCTCCAGAAATACATCCATAAACTCTCTCACCACCAGAAGGTGTTCTAAACCTTCTGTTAATCCCTTCTCATTTAACGCAAGGATTGCATAAAGCTTGCACCCCTTGCGCATGCTCTTCTGTAGCTGTAAGGAAGAGATGAACCTTAGGGAAACTCCCTGGTTCCATCCTACAATCACATGTCTCTATCCCTCATCATCGACCAAGCTCAACCATTTCATATTACAGTTGAGTATCGCCTCATGCGATTCCAACCAGTCCATACCAATTACGACATCATAAGATCCTAAGATCGTGACATACAGGTTGGCCCTTGTGACAAACTCTCCCAAGTTAAGGATACAACCCGTAACCTTTCCTCCAACCTTCTGTTTGGCTCCCAAAGCCATATCTACGAAGCTAAACTCGTCCTATTCGACTGCCTTTACCTTAATCCTTTTTAGCACTGCACCAGAAATGAAACCCTCGGTAGCACCAAGATCTATCAAAATACTAAGGGTCTGGTCAGCAATGGTACCTATCGTCTTGAGCATATTCGACTGATGCTCTGCCTAGCGGTTATTCACTGCTACATGAATCTGATGAGCCTTGTCCATATCTCCCACGGTAATGGGTCCAGCTGATCTGAATTCTCTAGTCCTCTCCACCAGGCAGTTGTGCTGGTAGTGTGGCTCCCCACACGTCCAACACCCCTTCTTCGGCCCAGTAGTCCTGGTACCCGAAGTAGAAGATGACGGCCCACTGGCCTGGAATCCTGGTCTGTTCTGCTGAACAGGACTAAACTGCTGCTGCTGTGGTCGATGCCTCTGCTGATGCTGTGGTCCCCGATAATGTGTCTGCTGCTGAGGCGTCGGTCATCGAGGTGTAGTGAAAGTGGATCCCCTCTGGAAGACATGATATCCTGGCATATGTTTGGCTGGTGTCTGATGCTACTGTGCTCCATATGACACCTTCCCTACTTGTCTCACTGGAGTCCTGGTCTGACCCCCATTGATAACCTCCTCCTTTGCTATGAGGGCCTTCTAGACAACATCATGCAAGGTTTGAGGCATCAAAATCTTGACCTTTGCACATATGCTTGTTGTTAAGGCCAAACACGAACCTATTGACCTTAAGTTTCTTAGTGTTAAGGCGTGGAGCATACTGGAGGAGCTCCATAAAATGGGCATCATACTTGGGCACCGTACGACCGCCCTATCGTAAGGTGTTGAACTCGTTGAGATGATGCTCAATGAATTCCTCTGAAAGGTATCGCTCTCGAAACTGTTACTCAAATAGTTCCCATGACACTTCCTCGAAGGCCATGTTCAACTACGGTAGGAGCATCTTCCACCATAAAAGAGCGCTTCCTTTTAGTTGGAAGACCGCCATGCGGACCTTCATGTTGGAGGTATAATCATGAAGTGAAAAGTACATCGCCATGTTCTCCAACCATGCCTCGGTGGCTACGTCATCTGGGGCACAAAAGAACTTGGGAAATTTGACCTTCTCGAGTTCACGGTCATTGCTACTAGTACCGACCAGAGTGCGCGGTGGAACCTCAGTGGGTGTCGGTGTCTTGGCCTCATCTCTATCCAAACGACTGATCAATGCCTCAGACATGCGCTGAAAAGATCTCATCATTCCGACCACCTCACCAACTGCTATCTACTCCTGTTCAACAACCTGCTCGTCTCCCTAGGGGTTAGATCCCTCAGGTGTGGATGCTACTGGAGGCATCATACCTCCTCCCCTAGAACCCTGTCGTCTGCCTCGACAACGTCCTCTAACCATGATTACCTGCACAAATACAAGTCAACTCAATTAGTAACATTATAATCAAATCATATTAACGAAAGTCGTAGCGATCCCAAGTCATGGGTCGAACCATCTCTGATACCACATGTAACATCCCCATCTGGGATGACTCCTACGATGTACAATTGGTAAAAGCACGCTTAATTTTTATTTTTTTTTAATTTTTTTTTCTGTGTGTGTGTAGGAAGGTAATAATGACATTATACTCAACATCGTAACACAACGATGACAAAACACATGCAACTCATGCAACTCATGCAACAACAAAATAACGGCCTAACATAAAAGCACATCAAGCACCTGGAAGCAATGTATGACATTCAACTGATGAAAAATAAGAATGACTACCTGCCTATCCTACCCTGCAATGGTTAGGACCTCCAGGACACATAAGCAATGCTCAAGCCCAGGTTCCCATCGATTTTGACCATTTAAGGTCTCAGGGTTGGAGACTATTCTGAGGAATAAGGAGGTGTCTACATACCACCCAACACAAGCAAACCAAGCCTACTAATCTAAGGACAATCATCCTATCAACCTAAAATTAACTACAGAAGTAACTAGAACCCTTACAGTGAACAAAACCAATCACAATGAATTTTTACAAAACCATGTACAAAAATTAATTAATATTAAACAACAACCATTAATCAAGGCTAAAAGGTTGTTATCTATGACTTAAATTGGTGTTCATTACAGATTAATTAACCAGTCTAAATTCCATTAGTCAATGAGTTTCCCACCGAACATAACATGAATTACGACTCAAATTTAGCGAGTCTGTGTTACCAATTAGGTGATATCTATAAATCCAACTAACCATAAACTTGAATAACAACATTAACATTCTTAAATTGGAATGCTACCTATAGCACTTATGAACAGTTAAACCTCAACAATAGTCTAGATATAATGACTGAACTAACCACACTAGCTGTTTATTATCATTGAGGAGGAAACTGCCAGCTAATAAAATTGTTGTAGCAAATCAACAAGGTAATTACATATCTGTTACATAACAATTTATTACAGCAGTTAGCAAGGCATTTAACATAATGATTAACATAATCAATTAATTGAGCAATAACATGGTAGTTTGCATGACTATTTTCATAACAAGTATTATAGCACTAACAAGGCAATTATCCTGTTAATTAACATAACAATTAATATAATAGCAGCGAGGAAATTTATATGATGGTTAACATAACGATTAATAGCACAAAAACTAGGCAATTTACATAACTATTGACCATTTAACTCACTGTGGCATTTAATCAATAAGTAGGAATCTGCTGACCATTCACAGTGTCGTAGCAATTGTTTTGGCATTTAGTAAGGCAATTAATATAGCATTTAAAATTGCAATTAACAAGCCAATTAACTGTAGCAATGGTTCTCATAAATTTGTGGTCATTCCAACAAGCTCAGTCAACATTCTAAGGAAAAAAATCATGGGTAATTATAGCAAGCTCTGGCAACATTCTAAAGGAAAAATCGTGGGTAATTACAAAAAGCTCCAACAACATTCTAGAGGAAAAATCGTGGGTATTTAAATAACAATCAAAGTCAACTTTTTTAAAGGCAATAATCGTTGGCATTAAACAATGGTCTCAGATAGGTTTTGAATGGAAAAACGTGAGCATTTAAACAACGATCTCAGACATGTTTTGAATGGTAAAATTGTGAGCATTAAACAATGGTCTCAGACATGTTTTGAATGGTAAAATCACAAGCATTAAACAATGGTCTCAAACATGTTTTGAATGGAAAAACGTGAGCATTTAAACAATGATCTCAAACATGTTTTGAATGGTAAAATCGTGAGCATTAAACAATGGTGTCAACCACGTTTTGAATGGAAATTCATGAGCATTTAACCACAATCTCAACCACGTTTTGAATGGAAAAATCGTGGGTAATTAATTACCTATCACAGTCTCATTTTAAAAGAGAAAAACATGTATAGGGACACACCAAAAGGGCATTCATGGCTATCCGTAATTAAAATATGAAGAATGATGTGCCCAAAATGCACAAGAGGGAACTCCATGTTGCCAACATCATTTAAAAAGGAAAAACGCTGGCAAAATGCAGACATGGAAATGAATTTGTTTTCCATTGCCAAGATACCAATGCCATGCAGACAAGAATACAAAAGAAAAGTTGTTCATCTCCCAGACACCAATATAAAATACAGATAGGAAATCAAACGTTATTCCCATTGCCAGAGTACCAATACAATGCATACAAGAATAACAAATAAGAACATTTTTCCATTTCCAGGATACCATTATAAAAATGCAGACCTGAAATCAATTCATTTTTTTTTTCATAACCAGAATACCCAAAATTTGCAGACCGGAAATCAAATCGTGCTTCCAATGCTATAACCCCAATACAACGTAGACAATAGTAAGATAACGCAAGGATCCGATGGGAAAGGTCATGGAATGATTTTTGGGGTTTCTATCAGTCAAGGCATAGAGAAAACCAACGAGGACACAAGATAATCCACACACAGAGGTCATTGCCAGATGGCAGAATCAACAATCAGCTAGGGACAAACATCAAGGGTAGTCAGCTAATAGGTTCGTCCTTTTTTCAACATCCTCACATAGAAAAGCATGGCATTGAGATCCACAGGTATTTTAATGCTAAGGCGACGACCGTAGATCAGGCTCCTGGCCGACTGCTCAGGCGAGGACTGGTGAGATGGGGATAAAGGCTAAACAACCATGAAGGTCACAATTAACACAACAAGGCAGTCAAGACAGGTGGGAAAACGAAGGCCATGGGAGTCAACAACCATCGAGATAGGCTAAGGAAAGTTTCAGTCACAAATTTAAAAAAAAACATCATTTTACTTTTCCATTAAATAAGAAGATCCAAGCATAATTCCTAATACATTCTAACATACAAAAATGAAGAGAGCATACCGTTTCCTGATCGCCTGCTCTGAATGACGTCCTGCGCACTCCGTGCAAGTCTCGCTCGCTGATCGTCGAGACTTCACCAGTACCTCCCAGCCAATGCTAGGGGTACTCTTCTTCCCCCTTAGCCCCCCGAGCCACAAAGGGGCCACACACTCACTATCCAAAGATTTCGACGAGCTCCCAGCTCGCCTCACAAGGACGAGCTACCACTCCTCACCGAGCTAGGTATCCCAACTCCCACAAGTTAAGTCAGTCAAGTAGATATTTCTACAGCATAACGTTACGCAAACATAAGAAAATCCTTCATCCTTCTCCTTCCTTCATTATATAGAGTTTAAAACTTCCTTTCTTTCCCAAAATATCATTTCATTAAAGTTTTAAAAATAAATTCCTCTCCGTACAAGTGTCCGCCATCCCCTACATTCATCCATAATTTAATTTTTTTAATTAATTATTTATCTTTATTTCCATCACCCACCTAGAGTTACTCCTAGAATCACTCCTAGGTGTCCCCAAATTCTTTTACAGGTTTTAATGGCTTTCCCTATTATTAAATTGCTAGTTTAGTTTAAATTAGAAAGCTCTTAAATGGTAGATACTTTTTCGAAGTTTGACTTTCCACTTTTTCCCTTTTTATGTTTACCTATTTTCCTAGTTTCCTAATTTTTTAGATTTTCCCTCTTTCCCCTTTTTAATTAGAACTCAAAAAGGCAGGTGTGGAAATTAAGCCTTTTTTCCTTTTCTCATTTAATTAGTATTTTAAAATTATCAAAATAATAAAACCATTAATTCCCCTTTTTCTTTTAAATTTTATTCCAATGAATTTTTTTTTAATGAATAAATTAAATTTCTTATTCCCTTCGTGTTACAAGATTTAACAAAGGTCATAATTATTATTTATGTGTTTTTTTTTATTTTTTATTTTTATTTTTATTTATTTTTTATTTTTTTATAGAGATAAAATTTTACCACTAGCATAGTTTAGACTTAAACCTTAAATTTTCATACAGGATGACATTTAATTAGGGAATTTGTTTTAAAATTTTCTTCACATGTTATTCATCGTAAGGCCATGTAGGTTCATTCCTTTATCATCAACAACACGATGTGCCCTTCAGGACACACTAGGTGCTTCAAGGGTGCCACTTTCCTTAATCTGTTTCCCTTGCAGGACGTGCCCTTCAGGACACACTACGTGCTCCAAGGGTGCCACTCGCCTCTTGGCTGACTTGGTAGACATCAATAACCCCTGGAGTCAATACTCCACCAGGTGAACTTGTGGGAGACTAATGGCCTCTAAGGAATAAGGCTCCCGCCTTATTTCACACCCCTTAGAATCATCGTGAGCGACTGTCATAGTCTGCCCTCATGGCATCGTGGCTCCCCTCAAACTAAGTAAATGTTAACCTATAGTTCGAGCCACGATGGGAGTGCTAGTAGGCTATGGCAGGGATGTTGTCCACACCTCTCCCTCAACATCTCTGGTAGTCATGCGTGACCCCTTTACTCCACATGTGAGTCTGGTCGACAAGCTATCGTCAACCTGCATCATCAACAAATCATGTTAGAACATATCCATATCATATCATCTAATCAGATGCACTAATATCACAATAAAACAATCAAACCCCAATGGTACACTCCCTAACTCCATCTAGAGTCCAAGGGGCTCCATTGATGCCTTTACATCCTTGAGGTCCAAAATCCTGCACACTCAGTAAACCGAGTCAATAGCACCTGTCTATGTCAATGCAATAAAACAACATGTCATCAACCCATAACACCTCATAATCAAAATCAAAAGTTTTAATAGCATAGTAATATGGATCACTTGCGAGCAAGTGTCCTCAAAGAATAAGTTTTCTCAGTGTGCCAGAGCGGGATGTTACAATGAAAGCTTGCCGACCAAACTCACATTTGGAGTAGAGGGGTCACGCACGACAACCAGAGACATTGAGGGAGAGGTGTGGCAGCAACCCTGCCACAGCCTACTAGAACTCCCTTCGTGGCTCGAATTGTAGGTTAACGATTACCTTTTTTGAGAAGACCCACTATGTCATGAGGGCATACTGTGAAAGTATATAATGATGATTCTAAGGGACGCACAATAAGGTAGGGTCCTTATTCCTTAGAGGCCCTTAGTCTCCCACAAGATCACCTAATGGAGTATTGACTCCATGGATTTGACGTCTACCAAATTCAATCAAGAGGAAAGTGGCACCATTGGAACACATAGTGTGTCTTGAAGGACACGTTGCGCAAACAAAATGAAAAGATGCAAGTGGAAGCCTTGGAGCACGTAGTGCATCCTGAAGGGCACATCGCGATTTTAACTATGATAAGTTAATAAACCTAGTGCCTAGAAAACTATGCCTTCTTAGGACCTGGTCGGCCTTAAAATAGATGATCATATGAGTAAAGTTTAATAACTAAAAGTTCCCTTAAAAATTGTCTCCCAACCTGTGAAATTAAAACCTAGGTCTAAGTAGAACATGTGGTTAAACAAAAACTAAATAAACATGTAACAAGAAGCGGGGGTAAGAAATTCAAACATAATTATTAAAGTAAAAATTATAATGGAGGATTAAATTTAGTAAAAGGGTAAATGGTTGTTTTTATCTATACTTGCTAAATTGATTTTTAGTTAAAAAGGAAAAAGGGGGAAACTTAAAAGAAAATGAAACTTAAAGAAAAAGGAAAACTTAAAGAAAAGGGGAAACTTAAAGAAAAAGCCGAATGTCTAACTTAGTAAGGGATCTAGCCTTTGGAACTTTCTATTTATGAACTCAACTAAGATTTAAGTAAGGTGTAAGTCATTTAAGAATTGTAAGGGAATAATGGGACACCGAGGAATGCTTTTAGGTGGGTGAGGGAAATAGACAAATTTAATTAATTAATAAAATTGATTTTCTGGTGCAATTAGGGGATCGAGCAGCATGTGTATGGGGGAGTTTTTTTTAAATTAATTAAATGAAAAAGGAATCTAAAGAGGGTTTTTGAAAACTAATGACTAAGAAAAATCTATATAAATGATGGCAGAGGAGGAGTGTGGACCACATCTAGCTTTCCTAACGTTACACATCTTGACTGAACTTTCTCTTGTGGGAGTTGGGATACCTAGCTCAGGTAATGAGTGGTAGATCAACCTTGCAAGGTGAGTTGGGTGCTAGCATTCTATGGTGTCATGTGTGTGGCCCCTTTACGGCTCGAGGGGCTTAGGAGGAAGAAGAGTACCCCTAGCGTTGGCTGGGAGGTACTGGTGAGGTCACATCGGTTGGCAAGCGAGAGTTGGAAGGAGCACGCACAGGACAATGAATTTGGAGTATTCACATTTGGCTATGGTATGCATGTGTATATTTGTATTGAATGGTATTTAAATTATGTTCCTGAACCTTCAGTTAAGGTATTTTTACTATGTTAAAGTTTATTCTTTATTCAACGTAACACTATCTAGAGATTTCATTTTTATCTTTCAATGAATTTGTCTTGATGAGCCTAGCGTTTTATGATCAAAGAATTCAAATTCATCCCAGAGTTATGCTCATTGTATTGTTGATTTGATTTCCCATGGCGAACCCAAACTCTAAATGCAAATGAATTCTTTGCGTTTTTTTTTTATTTGACTTAATACGAAGAAAAATTGTCTTTTTATCTTTTGTTCCTTTATCCTTTAAGTTATTAGTCCATACCTAAGCAGTCAGCCAGGAGCCAATTCGACTGTCTTTCACTCCGTTGTTAAATATTTAGATTCAAATACCCTTCTTTCATGTGTATGAATAATAAGTGAAGGAATAATTCTCTTTGCAACAAATTCCTTTTTTGGTACAGCGAAAATACTTTCCTATTGCTCTGCGATTTTGGTTGCTTTATTCAGCCATTTTCATTGTGATTTTCTCCCAGCTATCTATCCCTTACTTTCCTCTACGTTTTTGCACTAAATATGTGCCCAACGAATGTGAATTTTGCCCAACTATCTATCCCTTACTTTCCTCTACATTTTTGCATTAAATTTATGCCCAACAAATGTGAATTTTGCCCAACTATCTATTCCTTACTTTCCTCTACATTTTTGCACTAAATCTATGCCCAATGAATGTAAATTAATCCCAGCTATCTATCCCTTACTTTCCTCTATGTTTTTGCATTAAATTTATGCCCAACAAATGTGAATTTCACCCATCTATCTATCCCTTACTTTCCTCTACGTTTTTGCACTAAATTTAGGCCCAACGAATGTGAATTTTTCCCAACTATCTATCCCTTCCATCCCTCTACATTTTTGCATAAAATTTATGCCCAGCGAATGGGAATTTTTCCCTGATATTTTTCCTAATTTCCTCTACGTTTTTGCGCATAAATACTTTTCCCAGAGATGTGAATTCACCCTTCTTGATCCCTTGAATTTCATTGCATTTTTGAACATAAGTTGCTCAGTGATTTTGTTTACAACTAAACCAACAACCTTACCCCTGGTCTTCCCTCAATGGATTCCGATGCTCTACGTTTAAAGGAATTTAATCTTGCTGGACATAATTTTGTTTTCCTTGTTTCTCTCTTGGTGAGATCCCTTTATTGGAGTGCTAAATGATTTGGTTGTGTTTTTTTTTATTGGCAAATTCCTTCTCAGAATTTTCTATTATTTAATGAAATCCCATCTCTTAGCTTACCTGGACAAAGTTTGGCTTGGATGAGAGAGCCCCTTTATATTTCTCCTTCTCCGACATGCGCAATTTTCTCAGAGCGCTCTTTCTGTTCCCTGGAAAGAGTTCAATGGTGCAGTGTGCCCCTCTCCCTATCTTTTCTCTCAAACTTGCATTCCTACCAACAATTTATGCACTCACCTATCCTAAATTAATGATACCATTTTTATTGGACTTCTTCACTTATTTAAAAAGATTCGGAGACGAACCTTCCTCTTGTAAAATCTTGATGACTTATTTCATTGTGGGCCTAGGCTATTCTTAAATCCTTACTTAGTTTCTACAAGAATTTACTTTCCCCACACTTTGAACCTTGATAATGTTTACCTTCCTGTAACTGTTCCTTTCAATTGTTCACAACCATTGACAACTTTCAGTTGTCAGAGAAATGATTTTAACCTCCAGCTGTTAACAGTGTTGAGTTTGTCAGAGGACTAGTAGGAACACATTAAATTTTTGTATTTTAATGGTTTCTTTATAACCACGATCCTAGTGGTATTTATCGCTAGATGTGTTTAATATTAATTGATTTAGTATTAAACAAGTACCACAAGAAAAGATTTGTGCTCTAACAATTAAGGAGAGCCAAGAAAACCAAGATCAATTCAAAATTCGGCTTCAATTAGTCATTAGGCCACAACACCACTTCATTTTTCAACATTCTTTAGCATCAAATCTTTATGATCAACAAATTTTTCATGTCCAAGCATTCATTAAAGTTTATTTTTCAAACTTGAATGTGAGTCTACATATGATCTTGTTACGCAAATGGATGCATTGGAAATTCTGTTATACTTGAGAGAATGACTTATTTTTCAACAATAGTGTAGGATAGAATAGAATAAATAAACAAATAGGTAAAATGAATAAGACTTTTGCTTCAAACTTTTATGAATAATTCTTCAAATCTTTGTTCGGTAGTCATTTGAAAGGATTTCATGGAAAAATACAGTAAAGACAATCTTATTTCGGGTAACCATATAGGATCATTTTGAAAACATGTTTTTAAATAATATATCCCTTGAAATCTAGTTTTTATATCCATTTTGAAATTTTCAATTTGGATCACAAGTCAAAAAGATATGATCAAAATAGAAACTAGGTCTCAAGTGAAATTTTGAGGACAGAGTTAGTACAACCTTGATTTGAGGGGTCTATTGGAAACATTTTTACATGATATTTATATGAAATGTAGCCCTTTGAATATAGTTTCCAAATAAATTTGAATCCCCTCAATCCGATATCGTATGAAAAAATTTATGCTCAAAATACTAACTGCTTGTTAAAAAAATAATAAAACTGCGTGGTGACAATTCTAGGTCTTGACTGTTCATAGGCATATTTCACATATAAAATCATCTTATTTTCAAACCCTGTTTATATGGGAGATAGATATGAAATTCTAGTTAGAAACACAATTTGAATAATCCCATTTGGAGGTCAAATGAAAAAATTATGACTCATTTAGTGACTACATGTCTTCAGATCATGATAGTAAAACTGTGCCTCCTAGGTTTTTTCATCAGACATTTTGTGATATCAAACCTAAGGTTTTTAAAAACCTATTTCTACTGGATACAGAAAAATGAATCTAATTTACTCTCCAATTTTAATCACATCAATCATATATTTAATGAAAAATTTACACTCCAAATAGTGATTGTTGGTCTAGTCAAACATTCACAAGCAGCTCTATCAAACAGTGAATTGTTCATAATTTTTAGCATATCATATTAAGCCCTTTTGAAAACTTGTTTATACTGGAAGTATCCATAGGAATTCACTTTAACTTGGCTTTGGAATCACTCTAATCAAACATAAAACAAATATTGTGCGAACAAAATACCATTAGGAGGTCTAGGTTGGCCACCATTCCTAAAAGGGGTAAAACAAATGTGAAACTCTTGTGGAAAATTCACAAAATTCTATTTATTATATACATTTGGAAAGTATGGGATCTCATCACCTCAATACAAAACAAGAAGAAGTTGGCAGATCCTAGATTGAAGAGGCCTGCAGTCAGGAAATAACATTGGTGGACACCCCTCCTTCTATGAGAAGGTATGTTAATCAAACAATAAAGAAGACACTGTTTTGACATTAAATAGTATGCAATTATTTATATAAGGTCTCATCTTTCAACAAGAAGAATTAAAAAAATAACTCAGGGTAGTAAATCATGTTCTTCTATAGCTACAATTATTCATTCAAAACCTATATTTAAAGAGAAAGGGTTTTTTGATAGAGTCAATGCACAGTGTGACAGAAAAAAGGAGGACGCCTCATGGACATTCAAGGAGTGGATTTTGTTTTGATTCCTGTAGGAAGAATGGATATGATCGATTCTTTCCAACATCACACTGACCATACAGTTTTGTCACCTTATGAAAATAAAAGAGGTGAAAATGATGGATTCGATGCAAATATTTTCTTAGTAAATAAGACCAAAAAGCTAAGGGTTCCACATCATATGTCTATAGGGTTGGGTTATGGATACCCAACATTTATAAAATAACTCAATGTTGGAAACCTTTGTGCATATTTTCTATCGAGGCATATGAACCCTGTTCATGCAATTAATTCCTATGTTACTGATTGTGAGAGTAAGGATAAATGTTAAGCATTAGCTTGTGCTATACCATTCATAGATGGTTGGTCTCTTCACATAACCCAAGATGGGATTAGATCTAGTCTGAGGGAATTTATGCAACCTTCATATGGAAAGGGAGTTTTACAACCCCAAACACTCGATATATTTGATGATAATTAGGATGTGAGATTTGCAACTAAGACCTGCATGTATATAGAAGACCCAAGACACAAACTAGAGACAAATGTGGGTTTCTATGTCGCATAGTCACATCTTTTTCAAAACTCCATGAATGACCACTATGTTCAAAAGATAACCAGAGCCAAAGAAAATGAACTTGTAACACATTTTGTCCATTCTGCTAACAATATTGAGTAGTATGGTACGATGTTTGGAGCCTTGGATGGATGGTTTCATCAAGGTTAGAACTCGAACCAAGAAATGTTTTAGCATCAAACCTAAGTTCAAGCTTGAGTCATAGTTGCAAAGAAAATACAGATATTATCAATGAGCCTCCCTCTCAAATCTCCTTGTGGGAGCTTACACAAAAGGAAGCAGAATGTTCATACCTCTCCATACAATGTCATAATACAAATTTGCTTGTGAAATCCACCTACAGGATTGCATTTCCAAGATTGGAACCGAACTGTATAAAACTAGTATTGATGAAGATCATTTTTTTGTGTTTGCTAAGACATTGGAAAATGAAGGATTTTTCTATGACAAAGAGCTACTTTAATTGGTCCTTTGTGCCAGATGAAGATTAATAAAGGATATCAGAAAAATTAGAAAATAATTCATGTTATTTATGAGAAGTCTGTGGAATAGACATGGTGGTAGGGACACAACTACAGGTTTTGAATACATCTCATGCATGGAAAAACTTTTGGATAAGTATGACATCAAAGAATTTTTCATACCTAATTTTGAGGAAAATATTTTTCACCATAATTTGAAATTTTATAAAACTATGCTACTGGAAATGAGCATAATGTTTCTCACCCTTTTGTATTCTTTGGATGATGAGCACAACTCCCATATAACCCAAAGGAACTCAGTAATTGGAAATGAAGAATGTGTTGTCTTTGAAATATTTTCGAAGGTTTTCTTATATGCTACAAGAATTCATATGATAAGATATTTTGAGCAACGATAGGGCTATGGTCCTTGTAGTAATTACACCAGCCTATTTCTCATGAAGTATGAAACTCTTCTTGTGAAAAGATCCTGGTCCCCTTACACAATACTTACTTCAGGCTTTAATAACAAAGTGTTAATGATGGCCAATATCATTACAAACATAGTTACCAACTTAACGAGAACTCTCCAGAGTTCTCATTTTGGGGGGGGTCCAATGTTTTACCTCGTTTTGAAAAATGGTGCTACCAGTAGCATCCCCTCTCCGTTTTTAGGTGATTTTTGATATTTTATTTTTTTCGATCCACAATGTTTCCACATTATTTTTTTTAAATGCTTTTTTTTCATCTATTTTCATTTTTTTCTAAATATACATATTTTTTGTTTTTATTGAACTCTGTTTTTAGCCTTTTTTTCATGCTTCTTTCAATCTTAAAAATATTTTTTACCATTTAGTTTTTTCGAAGTTACGATTTTTCATAGAATTTTGTCTCCTTAATTAATTTATTGTTCGATACTTTTTAAATATAGTGGAAAACATCATTTTTAACACATTGTTTATCTTTACTTCAATAAATCGAAAAAACATGTAGTTAAATAACACTACTTTTGAATATTTATCAAAAAAATCTACATTTTATAGCCATATATCATAAAAAACCTATACATTTTGGTTCATATTACTTAAAATAACATGTCAAATAAAGCATTTTTATGGACATAATTTAACAAAAAAAATCTAAATTTTATAAAAAAATATCATTTTCTTTCATATTTTTATACATTTGAAGTAAAAAAATGAAAACATTTAATCAAAAATTTCAATGTATAGTGATTCACATATAAATAAAATGAAAAAATAAACAATAAAAAGATTCATCACAAAACAAAAAGAGATACATCTTTATTCTTATTTTCAAATATGAAAGTCAAATCATTACATTTATAACTCATCAAAAATTTGCAAAATTGAACATCGTGTTCAAAGCCATATTTGAACTAATCAACAATATCATATATCCCAAATTCATCATGCTCAACAGACACATCATCATCTTCTTCAACGTCATTTTGTGCTTCCATTGTGTCATTTTGTTCTTCCATTGGTTCTTTGATATCTGCAAGTTCTCCAAAGTGATCATTTCCAATCATTCCTCCTAATGGTACTTGAGGTTCCTTTGACAAATTTTCCACCATTGATTCACTAAAATCTCCTTTCCTCAATCCAACTTCTTCCATTTCATCTGGAAGAGTTGGAATAGCATTAATTCTTTGTTGAATAAAACTGCACTATATTGGGTCACTTTCAATGGCTATGTAATTCCTTCCTTTATGTAGGCAACATGCTATTGTTGTAACTAATCACCAAATACAAAATAAATAATTAAGTTAGATACTGTAAAAATATAAATTAAAAATAATCTAAGATTGAAGTATGATTTCATAAATATTAGATCAAAATTCTTACCTGAACCTGAGAACAAATCCAAAACCCAATCTCCTTCATTTGAAAATTTATCAATAAGATAATTAATTAATGCTTGTGGTTTTTGATAAATGTTAACCATCTCTCCTTTCAAATCTTTTTCCTCATATGTTATCTTTCTAACCACAACATTGTATACCAATATACTACTAGGAGTCTCTCCATCATTTTCATTAACAAGAATAGAATTATAAGAATCACCTTTTGTCCATGTTGCAAGATGTATACTCTCAAAATCATGTTTAAATGAATCTTTCTTGGAGCTCGGAATATTTTTTTTGTGCCTGTAACATAAATAAGTTAAAATTCAATCAACTTGTGAATTAATAAAATTGTTTTATAATATTAATTGATAAACATACACTTTCAATATCTTACCAAATAAACTGTCTCCTTGTCTTTTGTTTCCCCTTGAAACTTGATTGTACTAATCCTTGTTGTGTGTCTGAATGAAATACTAGAAATCTCCACAATGTTGATGTTGTAACTTCTATAAATCCCATAACCACTTTATTGAAATATTGGTAAGTATATGGATCAGTATCATATTCAATGTTTGGGATATTATAACCATGAGGGATATCCGCAATAACTAGGGAGTATTCTTTTTTAGGAACAATACTTGCAAGTTTTTCATAATCACCTAATATCACTTTATATTGAATAGTGTCGAGCCCATTCCAAAAGTAGTGATCAAGGGTGTCATCAAGTTGAACATTTTGAACACGTCTCCTTCTTTCTCTTTCAAACTTGGCTTTTTGAATAAATTTTTTGAATGTTTCAGGTACTCCATCTGCATTATTCTTTGGCATCTTTAATGAAACAAACAAACATATAGTTATATATCTATAACTATTAAAATATAAATAAATTAACCTACAAACGAATAATATGAATGTAATAAATCAACATACCTTTTTGAATGCAACAAAAAATTGTTTCAATACTGCTGAAGAGCTTGAATCATGATAGTTGAGTTTGACATCATCCCAACTTTCTTCATTCAACATCTTGACCATTTCCTCTTCTATTTTCATATACACCTTGTGACTAAATAAAACAAAAATAATGTTAAACTGATATTAAACTGAAAAAATTAATTATCTTGTCCTAGCATAAATAAAAATAACTCAACAGACTTACTTTTTAAATTCATCACACATTTCTTCCATTGAAAATTCTCTCGACCTAACACATGATAATATACCTATGATAATTTTATCATCCTTCACTCCTTGTATTTCTCTCCAAGGTGTTATAGTCATATCATTGGAAAGATTTTTAATGTCAGGACTTCTCTTACTTGTGCCACATATCAATGGTTTAGCCTTCTTAACTCTCTGATTCTTTATACCAACATTTTCCCATAGGGTGAAGATCTCATCTACCAAATCCCATACCTGTCCAGTTTTAAATCACAATTGAAAATAGTTATCCACAGATCTAAATATATCATTTCCTTTGCGATTTTTTTCTTTTGTATTTTCATAATCAAGTGGAAATCCTATTTCCATGCAACATTGCATATGAAACTTAACATCAACATTTTATCTCTCCCCGCGACATATTTCAGAAAATTCATTGTGGATAAATCTCACCCTTTGAATGAAGGTCATAGACATTCTGTACTCATTGTCTATGTTATGATCCCATGCCATTAACTTTGATTCTGAATCTGTTAAACCAACATAAATTATGCATTTCATTGTATCAAAAAGAGTATTATTGGGATATTCTTGCATCAATTCTCTTCTAGCCTCTGCAGAATGATTTCCTCCAATCACATAATATTTGTAGTCAAAAAATTTCGATCTATCAAAATCTTCCCTTGTAGGAACTTCCATTGGGTCAACAAGAACTAGGTAGTCAACCACATGTGCATATGGACTGTATCTAGATTTTTTATGATGATGAACCACTTAACCTTGATGATGATGCGTCATGATTGATGACAGGATGTTTTACTATTGCTATATACAGGTGCTATTGACTCAGTTTCATTGAGTGTGCAGGGTTTCGGACCTCGAGGATGCAGAGGCATCAGTGGAACTCCCTTGGACTCTGGATTGAGTCAGGGAGTGGGCTATTTGAGTTGTTTTCATTTACAGTGATATTGTGTGGTTTTGATGATATGCTATTGATTTCATGATATGTTGTTGACATGATCT
>ML778947.1:765152-776718 GCA_009831015.1 Picea engelmannii
TACTCTTAAATCAAGAAGAGATAAATCTGAAGGGGCCGAAAGAGGTATGTATTTACTATTTTTTTTTTTTAAATTGAATAGTTATCAACTATGAAAACATACGATCAATATTTCCATTTTATGTCATGTGCAGATTCCATAATTAAAGCACTTCAAGAACATTAGAATCAACAATCAAGTGAAAGACAAAAGCTGTACAAACATCAAAAGAAGTGTTATGATGCTCCAAACAAATATTTAGGTATGATAATTGATGGCATGGACCAGAAGAAAACACTTCTACCACATTTTGTCTATACACCCAAAAATTTACAGGAAGAGAATTTCATTCAGTTTCAGTTGGTTGGTTGTATGGTTTTCAATGGAAAAATGTGTCCAAGAGTTTACTTCACAGCTCCAAATATTCACAATGATGCAAATCTGACCATGACCATAATTCATCATGTGCTCACTCACTGGTCTGGAAATCTTCCTCAAGTTCTCTATCTACAGTTGGACAACACTAGTTGTGAAAATAAAAATCAAATTGTGTTTGGATATCTAAGCATGCTTGTGGAAATGGGAATCTTTCAAAAGGTGAAAGTTGGTTTCCTTCTTGTTGGACACACTTATGATCATATTGATCAAATATTCAGTCGTTTTTCCATAACATTGAAGAGGAAAAATGTTGGAAGCCTACCGTCATTGATTGAATGTATCAAGAAAGCATACATTCTAGAGCTTGTTTTTCATGTATTAGAAGAAACTGTTAACATGTGAAGATATATTCAGGGATCACATCGTGAAGAAAAATGTATTGAGCAACTTAATGACATTAGATTTCAACATCAATTTTGTTTCAAAAAAATTGATGGGAAAACACTTATATGGGGAAAGAAGTATTCAACTACTATAGAATGGGGGCCTTCATTAGGTTTATCATTTTTGAAGTTCATTCCATATTGTCCAATTTTTGCATCAAAATTTTTATTTTTGCAATCTCCATAATGCATGAAGGCGTAATAGAGATGTAGATTATTCAGAATGCCTGGAAGAAATTAAAAAGTCCATTAAGGATACATATGAGTACTTTGATGTTGCTAATTCTGTTTGGTGGGAGTCTTTTTTCAATAGTCAAAGTGACATAATTTCAAGCTCAACAAATGAAGATACAATGTTGAGGACTCCATTTCATTGGCCACAAAATATGCCAAATGAATCTAAAGAAACAAACATTGTTGAAGTTCAAGAATCTCAAGGTGTTATTGAGATTACACAAGCAAAGGAAAGAGAAATGTATATTGGTTCGTGAAGGTCACGTGCACAATGTGAAGCCATGGAAGACCATTACAGGGGTTCAATAAAAGATATTAAGGAGGGTAGCATGATTGCATTTTTAGCAACTGAGGATCCACATGGTTATCCATTATGGATAGGAAAGGTTATAAAGATTGAGAAAGAAAATGTTGATGTTGTTGCAATTGAAGTGCATTGGTATGCAACAAGTACACACCCATTCAATGGAAAGAGAAAAAGAAAGGGTCAAAATACATCTCGTCATCGCACTGACCTCTTAAAGTTAGATGATGTTGACATACTTGTTTATGACTTCAATTTGACAAAGAGAGGAACTCTTCACTCCAAGACAACAAAGATTATCAAGAGGTTGTTGTCGCAAGAAATAAATGCAAGATGGGAGTCTGTTGAACCTAGTCGTAGATCTAAAAGGCATTTGATATCTGAAATGTTGGGCATGCATGTGGACTCAGATGGTGCATTCATCGACAATAGAGAAGAGTATGGATCATCTACATCTTCATCAAAACATTCATCTGAAGACAATGTAGACTCTGATGGTATTTTAGAAGCCATGAGTCAATATGAACAAGTGTATGGAACATTTTAAGAATTTTTGATCCATATGATGTTTGTATGGTAACTAAAAAAGAGCATTGAACTTACATATGATCTTACATGAAGTTATGAATCTTTTGTTATGTTTTATGAATGATATATTCTTTTATTATGGATAATACAATTAAATTTCTTAGCTCATATGTTTTGAATATGGTCAATATAACAATACTTTTAAGAAACTATATATGTTTCATTCAATGTAACTTGTATTTACTTTTTTATTGCTAAAAGGAAAAAATTGTTAAAAAGTGACATTGAATTTTTAAAGTATAGTGTGATATTTGCATGGAATTATGTATTTCCTTGTGCTTTGCGTGATGATAACATTTAAAAAGTAAACATTTAAGGGTTGTTTTTATGATTTTGTTTACAGTAATGATGAGTTATTTTACCACATTACAAAAAAGTCTCATTTTAATACCCCAAATTTAGAATGGGTGGTACCGGTAGAAGTAATT
Organism: Picea engelmannii; assembly: GCA_009831015.1. NCBI lineage: Eukaryota > Viridiplantae > Streptophyta > Pinopsida > Pinales > Pinaceae > Picea > Picea engelmannii. Next base: position 767,507 of record ML778947.1, read on the forward strand.
TTCAATTTGATGGTTGATTTTGAAGTTTCGGTTTTAATGGTAGCAAGTGATAAAAATACAATTTCAAATGATTTCAAAATTTAACGTTCTAAAAAAAAATTAAAAAATCAAAAACATCTTTTTTTGTTTTTAGGTGCTGATTTTTGGGTTTTTTTGAGCTACTGTCTAAGTTTTGAAGGCCATGTTTGAAAAATGTTGTAATTTTGACCCCGTTTTAAAAAATGCTCCTACCAGTAGCACCACTTTTTGATTTGGGGGTTGATTTTGATGTTTTTTAAGAAAAAATATGGGTTTTTTGGGCCTGAGTTCTCGTTTTGATGTCACAGTTCTCATTAAGTTGGTAACTATGTTTACAACATGATCAAATTTAATCTCACTTTAGAAGATTTGGTTTGAATAAATATTAGCGTTAATAATAATCAAACAGGTGGGTTTTTTCATTGTAGGACCTAGAAGATAATTGCTTACACCTCCAAGCAGAGGAGTATATTCCAACATACAGCCATCAAGAACCATGTATCATTTTCTCATCAGCAAGGCTACCTCTTCTGAAGAATTGTTTCTAGCATGACTATTGTAGTACTGTTGACAATGGTGGGGAGAGTAAAAGAGCTATAATTGCACAAGTTTAGACTTGTTTCATTCCCTTAAACAACCAACAGAATTGAAGTATTAATTGAAGGGATTACATCAACAATAAAGAATGTTTCCAACAATATCTCTCTGGTAGATTAGTCAATATATAAACACGGAACAACCATCATAGACATGGTCTAATGATATTATAATGGCCTTATTATAAATAAAAATGCACAATTAACCTAGGGAATTCAATTAGTTTTTCCTTTGTTTGGAAATAATACACTTTGGAAGGGGTTGTGCAAGTTCCACTCCATCTTATGACACATATCTATGTAGATCCACATTTAATGGATTTAGTTCAGATAGCATGCCCTATACTTTGTAGCTATTTTAAGATTATGGTGGGAAATTGATCTATTAGAGTGCTCCTCTGTCATTGCAGCTTGGCAAGTGTTCGTTAAAAGCTTGTTTAGAAAGATACCCTAGATTTTGGGAGTTTATTATAAAAAATGCATGAACAATTCAAATGCATTCTTTTATGAGGAACATTCCATCCTTTTTGGAAGTAAGTTAAGTGTTGGAGAAAGAGCACACCTTGGAGAGAACACCCTTGGTCAAAGTTGGCTTCAAGAACATTGTTCAAGGCTAATGAAGAGCCAAAGATAATAGGTGTCTAGCATGTGAGATAAACATTGGCATGATTTTACAAATGATTTCACCTTGTTTTGACATATTGGAGCTGATTTGAGGTAACTTCCCCACCTTTGAGGGTGTTATTGATGATTTTAGAAGACTTTCTCACAATGAAAACTTCCAACACCCAATTTGGAGGAGGACAAGGAAGACTCACTTGTATGATCGGTGGATTTTATTTATGAATCGTCCTTTGGAGACCCTTTGGAGGCTATACATTTCACCTTAGAAATGTTTTCTTCCCTCATTTATGGAGATGTCCCTCTCTTTCGGGATTGTTTGGTTTAGATCGTTGTACCTGTGGCTTGACCACCCCATGCTTATTATATTTTTGACTTGATAGTTGTAGAAAAAATGTATTTTATTTTTCTTAGGCTAGATTTTAGGACCTCTCATAAGATATTATTACTTTATTGTGAAGGAAGATGAGCATCACTCAATAAATAGAGATTACCTTCCTCATTTGTACTCATGGTTGGATTGGGAGAGAAATCCCGTAGAACTTTAAGTGGGGTCGATATGTAATGTAATTTCAATTATGGGCAGGGGATGACATGAATGTAATTCCAATCAGGGATAACATGTCTTCTACAAGATAAGAATTTCTCTTCAATTCTTGTTTGGTCCTTGACATCAATGACTTACAATTCTAGTATTTCTCTTCAATGCTTCCTCAAGGATTTCTCTTCAATTTTTTTTGGAGCTTCTTCACTTGGCATAAATATTTCTTCAATGTTGACAAAAATACATCTCAGCATGGAACATTAACAATTCTTTGCTTCAATCCAATCAATCAATGACACTTTACCTCTTTTCCTTATTTACATCAATGAAAACTTCACTCAAAAATATCCCCCTTTGTCATTCATTACAGCAAGTTCAAGTCTCTCCTGCTTTGACATTAATGACACAGGAGTGAAGAAAATGTTTTCACCTGCTCCCCCTGGGATTATGGTGGCTCCCCTTGTTAATATGCTTATTTTCTGTGAATTTTTTTTGTTGAACATTCTCTCCCCCTTGCTCTTCAATGGAAAAGGTCAATTCAAAAGGTTTTCCTTGTCACTCTACTCCCCCTAAAGTTGATGTAGCCATAGTACCCTTGAAACTTGTGCCAAGGTTTTAAGAGTTCTCAAATCTTCAATAAATGTCCTGAAACTACAAGATTAGCCATGCATTTAAAAATCCCTCATAGAATTCATTCTAGACCTGCTACTAGTTGCTTCACCTCATTTCATTCACTACTCTAGATATGTTTTTTCATTACTTGATTGGATGACAAATGAGAGTGCTCTTAATTATACATTTTCTTCAATATTCTTGACTTGCATTTGACATTTACACTTCTATTTTTTTCTTCATGTAGTACCATATTTTGAACTAAATGGAAGAGTGATAGATCACCATTAATACATAGAGAATGGATCCTTTTCTTGAATCAACCACTATATAGTTTCATTAGTCCTTCTATCTTGCAGAATCTCCATTAACCAATGTCCTTCAACTCATCTCTCAAACCACTCCAGGTTTTGTCCAAAAATAAATTTCTTCAAGATTACAACGACATTCTTGAAAGATGTGCCATAACCCTTTTTGAGATCTATGGTAGAGCTGCCATCGAATCTACTCTAAAATATTGTTCTACAACATGGTACAATTCTACCCCATAAAAATTCTAGACAACATCCTTTATTTGCCTCTTTTGCTAGATTGTCTTTACTCATTCATTTTCCTATAAATCTTGTCCCTTTCCTTATGATTTGACACCTTATTTTTGTACTATTATGCAACAACAAACACTCCTCTTCATGCTCTGCAATTTACACTTAAATGACTCTACAATAATCTTCTTCCAATACTTCCTTCAACAATCTCCTTCAATGGCCCAAATATGCTCTTCAACAATCATAAACTGCTCTTTATATCTATCATAGAATAGTCCAACATGTGTCCTTAAACTCTCTCATCAAGTTGTTCATAAATGTGTCTTCAAACCTCTTCCATATTACAAGACAGTCCTGGACTATGCTGAAATTGTTGTACCTTTTTCCTTTGTTACATTCTTAATAAAAAAAAGGGTCTCACTCAGGCTTTCAAATATGTCACTATAACAATTAGAACCACCCTTAAATATGCAATAGATCTATGTGCCATATGTCCACTCTACTCCTTTACTTGCTTCCTATTGCTCTTAATCAATACTCTTGATCTTTTAAAGCTCAGAAACGTCAAGCTTGATAAGGCAACTTCTTTTGTATTTAAACAATACTTGGACACATATATTTTGCTTCTTCCCTAGCCTACCCTCTGCAATTTTCAGAAATGAGGGTCAAAATAGAATACTGACAGGATCATCTCTTAGTTATTCATAGTGAAACACAATATCTATTTCATTATAAGGTTTAGGAGAGATATTGCTTCATTATAGTGCAACACAATCCCTTTTCCATTATTTTGTGGTTGTATCAAAGTGTGGAATGCCCCAACTCCTCTACCTCCTCTGAGGATATCGTGTAGTTATTGATTTTTTCCAATGGCGTTCCAACTGATCTGTAAGAATTTCACCTACTGAGAGATAATTTATTTTCCTCTTTCAGTATCAGTCCATGTTTCTCTGAGGCATACCTCATCAATGATTTTTCAGCATAGTGGATAGCGATCTTAGATTTTCTTGGAGACATTATTCTAGTAGCCTTGACAATAGTTTTAGATTCCTTGTATCTATTTTCATTGATACCATTTCTGACACTTTCCTCAGTGAGGGATTTATGAAGCTGATTATTCTTTATTTAACCAATTCTAAGCAATTTCTGGCCAAATAATAAGCACCTTTACTTTTGTGAAACAATTTAGTAACCATCCGAATTAAGTAGCAACATTTGGAAAATGACTCAATTCCACCAATCCAAATTTCAAAATTCTCACTAGATTACATGATTGAAAGGTATAATAAACATTGACTTGTTTGAATATAGAATGAATACCATGCCTAAAATTCCATCAAAAACCAACAGTATTTCTGCAGAAGTCTGGAAATGAATCCCAAATTCTTATAAAGCTGGAAGAAGACACCCATATTGATCTGAAAATAGAAGGCTGACTTTTTATGCTATGCAAGCACCCTCTAATTCATAAAAATAAACTTTACAGGACCTTGCTTCATGTGTTAAAATATGCAAGATAAATTATGTGCTAAGTTTAAGCTTCTTCTTTTAAATGTTCATGTGTGAGGATATGTTCTTTTAAATGGTTAAATATGTACTTTAAATAAATACACAGCAACATAACTTGCAAAAAATAAACCATCAAACTCAGAACAATCAAAACATGATAAACAAGTTCACCCCCCTGCGGGCTACATCTCCTGGAGCCTCCATCAATGGACTTGGCTCTCTGGGATTAATTTGTAAAAATTTCTTTTACAAGTTGCTGCTCGAATCCAATGGAAAAATATACTGTACCATTGGGATTAGAACACATAAAAACCCCAAAAATGACTAATAAAACTCTGAAAACGGGTCATGGCTCATCCGGGCATGACCTCTTCTACATGTGGCCTTAAGCTTCCATGAGCTTCTCTATGGAAAAAAACACTTGTAAAATTCCTCAAAATTCTCTGAAACCTGTCCCAATGTGTTCATAGCATAACAATTAGCCAAAAATGACTACTCAGTCAGAGAAAACAAATTTTGACTCACCAAAACATGACCTCAATCAATGAGGGCTTCAAGCTCCCTGGAGCTTGCTGAAACTTCAATGGATAAAAACCTGCAAAATAAGTCTTCAAAATTCCTTGATAACAGTTCCAATGGATTCATGACATCAAAAAACCCCTAGCTCGGCTTTTACGACACCTCAATCGGCCAAAAAATGAGAAAGATAGGCCTCTTGCCATTCTCTTCCTTCAAGCTTGCTGGCTCTGGTTTGCCAAAACACACCTCTGTGTGCTTGAACCAAGAATACGCTCCAAAAAGTGTGCTTAAACCCAGCACATGCGCACAACCGCAAAACTTTCCAAACTGTAGGACGGTTATGGGCGCCTCCAGCCCCTAACCACCAAGCTCTCAGGCGCATGCGGTCCATGTGACCACGTGCATTTACAAAAAGGGCTAACTGTTGAAATCGTGCCAACCATATCAACTCCCCCCACGCTCCTAGTTGTGGTCACATGTGGTTAGGCATATAGCCACGAGCTTCATTTAAAAACCCCCCACGTACAAATACGAAGGGCATGGTCGTATGTAGCGCAAGTGTGACCAGGGGTTGGGCCCCATTTGTAACACAATGGCCATATAGCAATGGTCATATGTATCAAAACATAGAACCGTGGGTTATATTTAAAAACCTCCATGCACACCAAAACCCACGCCAAAGCTCCGTCTATAAAATGATGGTCACATATAAATTCATGCGACCGGGGCTGGGGCTAAGCCCCAGCCCAGATGCGCCCCATATCAAAATACAATACAATTTAAATATAATTAAATCCATTGTATTAACAAGCACCACCGTGTGGTAGCCCACACACTACCACAGCACGAAGCCATAATTTGGTAGTGTGTGGTAGCCCACACACTGCCAAAGCGCAAAGCCATAAGGGAGGTCCGGGGTTCGACCCCCACGGACCCCATAAAATTTTCATTAACAAACCATAGCCAATAAATGGGTGCCACATGGCAGCCCATGACTAGGCCATGTGGCACCAAACCACAAACCAAAAATTTCCATGTCAGCATGTACGATCAAGCCACGTCACCTTTGCCATGTCAGCATATGGTCATGCCACGTCAGCATCCGTACAGACTGTACAGACTGCACAGTCAACGTCCCTTTTTTTTTACCTGTTTGACGATTCAAATAGATCACAATATATCTCGCTCCCAATGTCCATTTGAGACAAAATGAGTTGCGTTGGGTTCGCAACGACGAGGCCTACGCTCTCATCCAATTTGAAGTGATTCCGAGAACGTTGATTTTTGAGCTAAAATTTAACCCCTGGTCCAAATTTTGATCACATATGATACTCTTTGAAGAATCCCAACAACCAGCACAATTGTTTTATGTTGACTTTATAAGTCACATTGTTAATTCCATAGAAGAATCCACAAAGTTAGAAAGATTAATCATCAGTATGACCAAAAGGCAACTAGAACAATACACTATCATTTTCAACAAACAAAATTCTAACACTTAAGCAATAGATCTTCAAACGGAAATGCCAAAGATATCAGTCTTGTTTAGTCTTCCACCGAAGTTCATCTTCAGATCTATATTGCTGAAAGGACTGTCTCAAAAATGGCCCTTCACTTTGAGGGGTAAATCCTGGTTCCATATGGGGACTTATACTCTTCAAAGAATGCAAGAGAATCTCATAACTCTTCTATACCTACTAAGAGTTGTCATGAAAAGTGAGAACATTTGGTGGGATAGGTCAAGATTCTTATCATGTAGATTTGCTTACCCATTTTGAATAGAACCTCCGATCATGGAATTCCAACATACTACATTTATTATAGGAATTCTATCAAACACTATGTATGCAAGTTCTAAATCTCTGCATCTCCTCTCTTATCTTTCATTTGGAAGAAAAAAACTGTAAAATCACCAACATGTCCCCAACAATTGTCTCCATATACAATTTTTCCATGATATATAATTGCTGTAAAAAATGTCGAAATCAATTAAGAAGGAGATAATTTATCTTGATTAAGCTCCAACATGACCATTTGGCTACTTGTTCTAGACTCAAAACTACAAACACTCTTTGTCACATCTTCAAACAAGGTCTAATGTAAAATTCATGTTATCTTTGTTGGTTAATCAATATTTGACAGCTAAAGGATATGTTGTTCATAAAATATTTCACATGCAGGGACTCTTCCCACAAATCAAATTGATTGATTCTACGAGGGCACTCCCCACACAGACATGTGTCTCAACCACAATTTTGGTGATATGAACAAAACATGTTTTCCCTATTCTAGAGTTGTTAAACTTTCATATGCCCTTTTAATCGGTAGGTGAATGTTCAAAAACCCAAAACTGAGCACTTGTTACTTTGAGGCTCCATGGCACTTGACCGCCAATAGAGTGATGAAGTTTTTTTCCATCACTTTGGGATATCATCTCTAAGAATAGTTTAGAGTTTTTTGAATTCATAGATCAGATCACTAAGAACCACATCATAGTCATAGTGGTGCAGATCTAAGGGAGTTTTGGGTATTATTACGCCTATGTGAAGAAACTGGAAGATGAAAGATGGAATTGCTGCAATGATGCTAATGTCTCTCCTATCTCTGAACAGAAGCCGGAGTTTCAGAAATGGAAGATGTTTTCATAGATTGTAACGATGAATTAGAATTATAAATTGATGATGACATAACAGCAGCCGATGGAGATCGTGTTGATGATGTCTTCTCAGATTCTAACTAAACCCTTGTGCAAAGATGGTGGTGGGGTTCCCAATACTTATTTTCCTCTTAGTGAAATCTTTGGATCGTTCACAGGTATAGGCAGAGACAATTCCAACTGATGAACATAAGAGAGAGTGTGAAGGCATGGGCAGTTTCACCAAGCGAAGTCATGATGGTTGGTGACAGTGCCAATGATGATATTGCTTGTGGAAAGTGTGTGGGTGTCATTACATGCTTACTTGATGAATCTGGCAAGTGAAACAATACTGATACACATATCAACCCACAAACAGATTTCAAGGTGAACTCCTTATTTGAGCTTTCAAAATTCAAATATTTGGGTATGGTGCAAAAGACTTAGCAATCGTCCGTTCAAGTGATCGACGGTGCTGATTAACTCACTCAATGGGATTTATCCCACATTGATAGTGCAGAAATGGTTATGTGGTTTTATATCTACGGTCCTCACTATATGTATTTGATGTGTAGTGGAGAGGTAAGGTGGGGGCTCTAGGTGCTTGGAATTCTCGAGAAGATCACAAGCTTGGAGCTTGGGACAACCTGTCAAGCCCTCTACCTTTTGGTCAAAGCAACTAAGACCGTTGAATTAAAAAAAAAAATTATAACTATGTGGTGCATCGGTCATATGGGTGACCGTGGGCTTAAGGGTCGTTTTTTTTGGAAACTTGGGCTTGTCATGGTTGAATACTTGTGCTTAATCTCATAACACTTAATCCTATAACAAAGTGTGGATAGTGAAGTTATGCTCTCCTCCAACTCCCTCCTTTTCCTATGCATTTTTCAAGGTTGCATGCCTTGAAATTGTATGGAGTGAAAAGTAACAAGATCACTTTTGAAATATCCAAATCTCTCCATCACTCTAAACACTGCACAACTTTTTCCTTTGTCATTTTTCCAAAGGCCATGAAGAAATTTTCTAAGGCTTCATTAAATTTTTTTTCATGTAAATTCAAAGGGCCCTTAAGTACATAATTAACCATAGAAATAATCTATGCCATTTCAAATATTTAAGGATCCAATTTAGAAAACACTTCCTCGATGGGAGGCTTTCGGTCCCCAAAACCTTTGACTCTTATTTATAGAATTTCTGCACTCTAAATTTTTTCAATGTGGATAAAATTACACCATACTCAAATTCTCTGAACATAATTTGAAGGTTTGAATTGCCAACGGAGCTACATCATTTTTAACTTGTCCCATTATACCTTATATCAATAAGATAAAAAGGAAAATCAATGTTTTTCCTCTTCTACAAAATGGTCTATTTTCTCAATTGCAATCCACTAAAAATCCCAAACAAATTATAATGGAGAAACAAAAGAATTGAGCAATATTATTATCTCTTATATGTGATTAACATATCATCTCTTTTAGTCTGTATAGTGGGGAAATTGAAGTTTTCTTGATTATTGAACTCGGTCATCTTTCACATCTATGGGAAAGAAACATTTGTTATCCACCTTCTTCATGTCTCAATGAGAATTAAGGAAAACACAACAACAACAT
>ML778947.1:777828-813403 GCA_009831015.1 Picea engelmannii
TGGTGTATTTCATAGATAAAAAATAACAATAGGGGATAGATAGAGAATCACAATTCTTCTCTCTTTGAGATAAAATAACCTCAAGGGATGAACAAGATCCACAAGAAATATAGAGACAAGATAGTTCATAAAATCCAATTCTACGTGTTGGTTGTGGAGCCTAATTATCTTCCTGATTTAGAGGTTTGTTTCAGTCATGCTTGGACCCCATTCCCTAACAGGGGGTGTGGGGGGGATTTCCCCCCCACAACTGTCGCTAGGGGGGTCCAAGGGGGGGTGATGACAATTTTTGTAGCTTTTATGTGTCCCTTTACTTTTGTATAAGACAATAAAAATATAAGAGATAAAAGAGACCTCTCTTCCTTGAAAAGAGGTCATTTTTTAGTACAAATGAATGATTAGAGAGGAAGTCATGCATGGAATGTGACATGTCAATATTTTGATACTTTTGGAGTTATTGATGGATAAAATTACGTGTGCTCCTATTTAAGAAGATCCTATAATATATTATGAAATTTTTTGAAGGGTCCTTTCATAATCAATGAATCAATAATAAATAATCCTTAATAGAAGTGGTAGAGAAAAGATTAATATATCTCAAGCTTGACAAAAGTGGTGGTCATGATCAAAACATATGAACTTTGTGGTGAAATATTATCAAAACTGATAGAGGGATATGCAAGACTGTACAATGAGAACCTTGACAAACATAACCCCTAATGCTTACAACATTGTCTAGAGGATGGACAAATTATGTTTCTTTTTCCAAATATGTAAAAATAGTATATTACAGTTTAATGAATACATTTTCCTATTATTATATATGGTTTTATACTCTATCAAAAAAAATTCCAAGACTTTACAAGGTTTTATAATTCAGTGAAACATTCGCCAAGATTTTACAAGAGTTTATAATTCAGCGAAAGATTTGCCAAGATTTTACAAGATTATATAATTGACTAAAAGATTCACCAAAAAATTATATATATATATATATATATATATATATTATAATATTGATAAAATAGCCTTCAATTTTTCCTATGTATCATGGGGATTCACCCACTTATTATACATGCGAATTTAGGGGGGGTTCTTAAAATCACCCCTGTCTAGGATAAGTGGTGTAGTCGGGTTCTCAGGGAATTCTTGAGGTAATAATTCTCCAACCGGTGGAACTTCTATGTGGGGAGGGGCCTCGGTGGGAGGAGTATTGTCTTTGATATATGTTCTTTTAGAAGATACTACACACACTTGTGCTAAAGGGTGTAGGAGAGGTGGTACTCCATGATATTCCCCCAACAAGGATGGATCCTTGAAAACTCTAGGATCCATGTCGATGACTGAAAAGGCATCTGAGCTAGTGTGGACAAGGGGGAGAATGTTATCAATGTTAGTGGAATGATTAGGCTCGTAATGTGTAAATTGGTAAATGGTGACGATTTTACCATTGTTGGGGAACATCATCATTCAAAACATAGAAGAGGGTACCGCCTTAATATCATGCATGTAGCTATGTTCGAGCAAGATATTGTAATCAAGTGGGGCATCGATAAATTAAATTTCTATGAGGGTGGTTTTTTCCCCAAGTTCTACAGGGACATTTTGGAAGAGCCCTTCGGGGGATGATGGGCGATCATCATAAGATATCAAGGTGATGGAATATGGTAATAGCTCAGGTGAGCCGAGTTTTTTCCATACTAGTTTGGAAATGATGCTTGTGGATGCACCTTCATCGATGATACATCGATGAAATTTCATGTTCCTGATCTTAATTGGTATCTGAAAAGATACTAGGGCGGGGAGGCATGGTTCTCCACTATCTATATCAAAAGTGATGAGTTGAGTATCAGCTAGGTTGACTGCCCCCAAGGCGGAAAGAAAGTATTTTCGCTAAGATGGACAGGTTTGGAGGTCCTCCAATACATACATTTTTGCAGGAGACTGTGATAATTCATCGACAAGAATGTAGTTATGTGTTTCCATAGCATGAGGGTTATGGAAATTCCTTCATAATGACATATGGGGTATACGAGGGTTTGGTTTAGTGTTAGGGTGTGGAATCATCAATTGTTGTCTGACTGTAGCTAGAGCCGATTCTGAGGTGGTTGGGGTAGAATCAGGGGGAACATTGTATTGACGATCAGATGTTTATAGAAGAATATCTTCTTCATTGGTAAGGAGGATGTTGTGATTGGCCAGATTTCCAGGTTGATTAGGACCCAGGTTTTGATACTGCCCCATTTTTGGTGGGGTCGGGGTGATATCATGTTGGGTATTCATCACACCTTGTTGTGGAATATATTTTTTCAAAATATTTGGAGGTAGTGGTTGCAAATAATGTTGTGGGGCCTACTGAGGGGAAGGTGGCGGTAGAAGACGTTGCACGTTCATGGACTCTATAATCTGTTTGAAATAGAAAATTTGGGGGAGGTGGTGTGTATAATGTCCATACTCACCACATAGAGTGCAAGGGAAGTTCATTATAAGTTTATTGTTCTTCCCTTGTCTTGGTTGATTGTTATTGTTTCCCCCTTGGGGGTTTTAGTTGCCTTGATTCTGGTTTTCCACAGTGGGATGGTTTTGTTGGGGGTTATTTCCTCCTCATCCCAGGTTGTTATTGTTTTAGTTTTTCCCTTTATCCTTGGTATTATGCGACAGATGGGATGGATTTTTTGTATTCAATTGTTCAAAATTTTGAATCTTTTGAATGAGATAGGGTTGAAGAAATTTCATGTTGGCATGTGGTTTTCCTGGTGGAGGAGAAATCGGCTGTGGAGAACCAGGAAATGGAAAATATGGATTATTTTGTGGAGACGATCCATAGAGTGTGTAGGAATTTGAATCACTTCCACTACTGTTGGGGTTATATGCGGGGTTTGACGGTGAACTTGTACTTGGTTGAGAGACCAGATGCATCATGGGTACCGGTGAGGGTCCACCCAATTGTGCAGGCAGAGAAAGATGATATGACTATTGGTGAGTGGGAGGAGGGTAATAATATGTCCCTTCATATGGTTGCGTATATTTATGTGCACCATAGGTGGGTGACAAGTGTCCATAAGTGTTGACATGGGTCATAAAACCAATCAACTCATCCACAACGTGGGACATCCCAGGTTTTTCTCGACCAAATGGTATGGGTCTGGGTGCATCAGGTAATACTTTATACAACTAACCTGATTGTGCATAGATGAGGTCAAAATGTTGGGCCTTGTTGATGGCCTCCTCTTCTGATTGACAAAAAATGGATGCTACATCCTTGGAAATAACAAGGACGAGTGATTTGAGAAACCAATCAAGACGTTGTTATTTGGTGGTTTCCACTTTACACAAACTACGTCATCGACACAATTCATGCATGTGGTCGACTATATGGATAGAAATGGTTTTTCTGAACTCCAAGAGAATTTCTAAGTTAGTATCATGACGAACTGGTAGTTGGAAAAAGGACAAAAAGGCCTTGGCCAATGATTCAAAGGTCACATGGGACCCTCATTTTTCATCCATATAATAGTTGGCTGATGAACCTGTGATACTTCTCTGAAATAACCTTAAGCGGATGGAGTCATCTATGATGTTGTTTGAAGAGCACCATAAGTGGAAGGTCATATCATGGTTGGTGGGATCTTCTCCTGGTTTTCCTTCAAATTTCGGAATATCTAAAGGTAGTTTGGTAGGCATATTGGGCCATGTGGGGTCATGTGGAAAGGAATGTTGAGGGATGGAAAGTATGGAATAGGAATATTTGGTGAAGGATTAGTTCCAGCCATTGTGTGAGTAGGTAATGGACCTGCTCCTTGAGAGGGATTTGGTTGGGTTGTACTTCTCCCTTGAGAAGAAGCTTGACCCCTGCCTCCTTGCGAAGGAGAACTAATGGATAAATGGCCTTGGGTATTGGACCCAAGAAAAATGGAACCAAGTAAAGTTGATCCAAAAATAGTAGCACTCACGAGGGTGTGAGATGGTTGAGTTGGTGAGTTGGAAAGACTAGGGACTCCTCCTAGAATAGGAGGGAGATTCTGCAAGCATCTAGAATGATGGGGATTTTGTGGTTCCCTTATGGTTTCCGACAAGAAAAAGTGATTGTGTGTAAATGGTGACAAGAGAGAAATAAATTAACAAGACATTTGTATATTTTTGACATTGGCAAGATAGTAAAACTCACAATTGCATGTAATCAAATGAACATCATACATAAATCAACTGTAAAAATGAGCAAGCATGTCGACAGTTGGATTTTTTCTGCATGGCATAACAATAAAAAAAATTATTTTTTCATAAAATAAGTATCCTCATTCCTCTAAATTTAGCATTGGGCCTTCCAATAGCACTCAACATTGGGGTCTGAAGCCACCAGAAGAGGAACTAGTGAAGGTTGAAGTAATCAATTATAATGAGCGGTAGAGGGTGCATATCCCGAAAGAGTCAACGATATTTCCCAATAGCCACACAAAATATGATCAAGGTGCGATTGCAACACACAATCACCACCTGGGTGGATATCCTAAGTTTTTCAACTAAGTACCTTGGTCAAAGTGTGGTATTTATATTTTTGGCCTAGGAAATGGGTCATGGGATAGATTCCCTCCCAAGAGTTAGGTGGCTTCAGGAGAGATGCGTAGAACAACCACACCCCGGCCTTTGACCGTTCACAGGTATCTCTTTGCCTTATGGCGTAGGAACACTTAACTGGGAGGATTTGAAAGTTCCCTATTTCTCAACTTCTATTGTTTGAAAATGTGAGAACCTGATAACCGATGTGTATTTGGATGCCTACCCCCGAGATCCTACCTAGACTAAAAAAATTCTTTTGGCACCTCTTGTGAAGGAAAATTTAGTGTGTTATTAATTTTTTTTTATATGTGGTGGGCTGAGAGATTGGGGTCATGGACCAATCTCGTTTGAATCAATTGGTGTGGATAATTTCCAAAGAAGTAGTCGGATCTTTCCGAATTCCTTTGGAGAAAACCTACTTCGACCTCCACTATTCTAATAGAAATTTGTGTGTGTGAGGAGTGGATTTGTGTGAAAGAAAGTGAAAAGTGTGCCAATATTTTAATAAGTTAAGTGTGATATTGCAACATGTGGACTTCTTGTGGTCCTTACAAATCTTCTTACCTAGCTTACTATGTGTCTTTGGTACAACCTTGCAGAATATTTAAATCCCTAAAGAACTAGCAATGTGGACATATGGGTCCTTACAAATCCTTTAAACTCCCTAAAATGTTATCTATACTAAAAAATATTTGAAACTATCCTAAAATTGTAGACATGTGGGAATGTATGGGCCCGTTACTTTGATCTTTAAACTTCCCTAGATTGTCATCTAAAGTAAGAAAGTTTTTTTTTTTTTTAGAAACTATCCTAAGATTGTAAACATGTGGGAATGTATGGGACCTTACAAAGATTTAAGATGGTTTAAAAAACTAAGAGGAACCCTAGGGGGCCTTTGTCCTCTCCTAAATGATTTTTTGAGGGAGATGAAATATCCTTTTAAACACCTTTCTGATTCTCGAGATCACACAAGGGTGTCCAGGAAGAGCATACTTGAGGGCTAAAATTAACTTCTAGTCCCAATTTAGGGGATTGTGTATGAAATCAATAACTTCAACTTCAAATTTTAAAATCCAAATGAGCCATCCATGTGGAAATAAAGAAAAGGAGGAGAATAGTGATTCTTTTTACCCCTAAGTGCCTATGTTAGATAACCTTTCTTATGATAATGGATTCTAAGTGGAATGTAGTTTCCTTTCAAAGTGCAGGAAAATAAAAATCTGAAGGCTAGGGGCCCTCAAACCATTCATAAAAACCCTTACAATTTGAAAAAATTGACTTATGAGCGAGTCAAAGTTCGGACAAGAGCACGGATGGCGCACAATGCACGAAACACACATAGTAACAAAACATGTTTCACACACAATGCACATAATGCACATCTATGGGCTTGAAAAATCGTGCACTTCCTGTCACGCGTTAGGGGAGAAATTTCCAAGTGAAATACTCCTTCCTCAACTCTGAAGTTTGACTTTGGAAGGTTGGGTTATGCCGGTTTTGTACCTGCAACTCAAAACAATCAAAATGAAGTTCTCTGAAGGCTCAAAATAAGGAGGAATTTGATACCGATCTAGAGTATGGTCGTCAATATGTTGTGTTGGTTTCGTCACTTGGGTGAGAAAAAACACAACACTTGCATGTTTAGATAATCCTACTAAAAAATAAAAAAGTTTGTGAGTGGGTTAGATAAACCAAACACAAATGAAAACAAATAAATACAACTAAAAACAACTAAGAAATAAATGTAATAAAGTTTGAGAAACTTAGAACCATGAAAATAAAGAAATGACCAACATATTGCTACCAATGGATCAATATATTAGTAGGAAAAACACTGTAGAGAAAGGAAGGGATTTATGAGTCCCCTCTTCCTCCTTCAGAGGGCTCTTGAGTTCCCTATTTGAGAGATCTTATCTCGTTACAATGGAAGAAATGGAAAATGGTGAAGAAATACAATGCCTATTCCCTCAAGAGGTGAGTGGAATGGCCTATTCCAATGGTGCTTGAAGGCTTCAAAGAGAAAAGAGGAATCTCAAAGAAGAATTCTTCCAGCATAACAATACCTTGAAGATATTGGTTTCTTAGCACACCCACGGCTCTTATTTATAACATGCATTCATGGATAAATGTAATTGGTTCATAGTTTGAACAAGGGGCCTTTTAGAGAACCCTATATCTCTTGACCATCTTCCAGCTAGATTTCGCTTAGATATGAGTGTCAAAACATGTTCCGGATCAGACTAGAATTGGTTGAGGGGATGACAAGATCCATAAATGCATCATTCATAGAAGTGAACAGATTTTCACGTAGACCATCGTGCGTTTTGCACATAGTGCACGCTGAGGGTTGTTTTGGCCCATGCATGTTGCGCACTCTGCGCACGCTTCCTTTGGTAAATTTGCACACTTTGATTTTTGACCCAATTATATTGTTGTTTTCCTTTTGATGGACTTTTAGTGTTGTAGATGGACTAATTGTTACTTCCATTGATGTTTTTCTTCAACCATTGTGTGCAATGTTGCAGATGATTCTTTATTGATAACACTTGGTATGCATGAACGCACCCAATGAAGTTTTAGGAAGAGTTTTGATGCAAGACGTTCGAGTGATCACTTACATTTCAAGTAAATTGAGAAAGCATGAGGAGAAATATGAAATGCATGAATTGGAGTTATTGGCAATTGTATATTCCTTGAGATTTTTGAGACACTATCTGATTGGACATAAATTCGAACTAAGGATAGATCATTGTGGATTGCAGCATATATTTATGCAGAGTGACTTGAACAAGAGACAAAGGCGTTCGTCATAATTACTTATCGAATATGATTTTGAGAATACTTGCATTAATAGAACGATGAGTTAGAAGACGAGACCTGATGACTAAAGTACTTTGTAGACTTTTTCAAGCAAGGGTATGGACTCAAAGAACCTGATAGAAGATGCACACAACCATCAAACAAATATTATGACATGTTTCAAACCCAAGGCAGACATACCTATGCTTGAGTGATAAAGACTTTCAAGGTATGGCCACCATAAAATACACTGTGGATCCATAATTATATTGATAAAAATGTATAGCCATTGAAGATACAATGTGGATCTATACTCCTATGACCTAAACTGATCATAGCCACAAAGAATACATAGTGGATCTATGAGACGACAAGTCATAGCCCTAACCAATACAAAGTGGATCTATGTAACAGTATATGTGTCAACATTCAAAAGAAACTCTGTTGCAACCTAGGCAAAGTATATATCAGATTGATGACTCAACCCAAGGTTTTCTTACTGATCCTGTTGCAGTACAAATATAACCATGTGAATATATGTCATGATGTCGAACATGGTATAAACCACTTGATTACCGGTCGATTGGGTAAACCATTAATAGGCACGAGGGAAATCACCATTGATGTCAATGATTCCCAAGGTACTCTAGTACATTCCAACGAATTTGAATGGATGAGCTGAAGTCAAACATCCATGGAATCCTCTGATGAAAGGTCAATGATGTAAACCCACTGTCAGACGTGAGGAGGCCTACCATTGAGGCATGCAGGTCCCAAGGTACTAAATGGTTTCTAAGTCGAGCTCCCGGATAATGTGTTGAAGTCGACAACAATAGACTCATAGAAGGAGGGCTCCTATGTATCCCCCATCAACGACACAAAACTGACACGGAGATGTAATTGGTGGATCAAATGAACATGGACTGACATGGGTATTGAAACAGGAATTTGTGATGGTTGAATCTTGAGGAAGATACTTCCCTTGAAAACTGAGGAGTAAAGAAACTCAAAGAATTGGTTTAGTGCAGAGGCTTAGTAGAAAAATACATGCAAAGATAAAATTCCATGTTCAAGGGCGACTGTAAGAGTTACTGGTAATGTTCTCAAAAACTGCTTGGCTTGCTTCCTTCAATTTTTCCCCCATCCAGATAAACGAGTACCTATTTTTAATTTAACAAGCTCGAAGACGGTAACACATGCTCAATATAACTCACCTTTGGTAAGTTCCTCCTCTTTTTTTTAATGAACTGGAAGAAGTAAGGGTTCGGTCTCATATGGGCCCTTCAATGTATGGTTGTTTAATGAGTCCAGAGAAGGTAAGATCAGTGGTTTTTCATATTTAGAGAGTTTGAAAATAACTTAAAGACAACTCCAATATTGTTTTTTTTCATAATGTTAGTCTCGCAAGGTTGAAAAGAGATAAATTATCACTCAAAAGACACCCTTTCAAACCTTTTAACGAGTGGAAAAGGAAGCAAGTGTTGATACTGAGAGGGGGGTGAATCAGTATCAAGTACAATTTAAAACCTTTTTCAACTTATACTTAAACCATTCAACTATATCCAATGAGAAATGAACAATAGTATAAGAGTTACATCAATACACCACAATACACCATGCACAATATATGAGAAATAATCAATAGTTATTGTTTAAGGGAAGTAATGACTTCCAAAGGTAGCTACAGCTTCAAAATGTAAAGGGAGAGATAAAACTCCAAGAGGATGATACAATCCTCCAATATCAAGAGATATTTAAACTCTCCATCCTTTCCCCTTCCTTCCACCCAAGAATATATGAGAGATAATAAAAATTTACATTAAATTATCACCATCAACCAATCATCACATAGAACCTGATAATGCTTCCTGAGACTTCTTCAATTTCTGCAATTAAACAATCCTTAGAGTACTCTGATTGTGTATATAATATTACTCAATGTATTCTCTGAAGCTCCTCCAAGTTTCACTCCTTGAATCCTCCCCAAAAAGAAGTTATAGAAAGAATGGTAGACTTTATTCAATTTTGGTCTATTGAGGAGACCGAACTTGTACAGAATGCCCCGCGCTAAATATTTAACATCCGATTTTTAAACTCATATAAAAGAAACTAAATTCCGTACTATTTCCAATGAAATTTGTCCCACATCATTTGGATTCTCGATGAAGAAGTTATGACTATTTTACCCGGAACACCTGTTTATTGACTAGCTTCAGGACTGGTCACAAACCCTATCTTCCACATAGTGTATCTCCATAATTATAGTGAATCAAGAGATGAAATTTTTACCAGAGGTACCTTGATATGTCTTCTCAATACCATAGCAATTTCACCATCTTAATTATTCTAGAAAAAAAGTTATAGAAAAAATGGTAAGATGACCTGAAAATAACATACCTTAGAACACCACCAAAAGACTTCATCCTCCCTTGAAATTTGGCCTTCTTTACTTCTTATTTCCTATGAAATTCAACTTGTATCAAAATGAATGTATAATGATGTTTATTTATACCATTTATGTCACTTCATTTTAACATTAGGGCCAACCTGACACTTTCTTATTTTGTAATTCTTTTCTTTAATTATCTTCAGGGCCTACATGTACTTCCTTCTTCAATTCACTATGTCATCTTCAAAAATTCATTTCTCCTCAACCATGAGGACCATGAGGATCCACGTGATGTACCACATACCACCGGAAACAACATGATGTATAATATCCATTCATGGGTGTTTTATATGCATGTGCATTGTCCTTCATGTCCAAATACCTTTATCAATCTTGTGGTCAAAAACCCATGACTAGGGTTGACATCAATGACAACAACCAATCTTACAAAAATCTCCCCCTTTGTCATTCATGGCAACACTCATTCTCCCCCTATCATCATGATCTCAATTTCTCTCCCCCTTTGACATCAATGGCAAAGGTTAGGGCTGCTCCCCCTGAGTTTAATGGGAAAATGTAACTCTCTTCTTTGGGGTTTCTCCCCCTGAACATGTGGCACTCAATAATACTTCATCCTTATTTTTGGTCTTTGGGAATTTTTCTTCCTTAGAATCCTTTTGTGTGGCTTTCGTATTCTCTCTCTTCTTCATGTATAGGGTGTATACATTGTTCGGTCTTCTTGTTGTAGTTGCAACCAATCTTCCTAAGTTATTTTCTCTGATTTTACATTTTCGAGAATCAAACGTAAGAGTGTATCCTTGATCACACATTTTACTAACACTAAGTAGATTATGATTCAAGTCTTCAACCAATAGAACATTATTTTCTTTTATATTTTTTCTTCCAAGCTTTACTACACCTTTTCCAAGTATTTTGGCAGATGAGTCATCTCCAAATGAAACATTGCCACCCTTTCTCTTTAAGATGATGAATTTGTCTTGATCTCCGGTCATGTGTGAATAACATCCACTGTCTATGTACCATTCATCTTCTTCTTTACATTCTTTAGCGGTCAATGCTATTCGAAAATCTTCATTGTTTGGAATTTCTTTCCTTCTCCATACTGTGGTTGGCATAGGGACATCTTCATTCATATATCTGCAATCTCATGCTTTGTGACCAAGATAATTACATTTGTAGCATGCAATATTTTTGTCCATCAATGGGGAAAATGAATTATAAATTCTGTTGACAAATCCATGATTATTTCCATATCTTCTATTTACACCATTAATTTTTCTTGTGTATGTGTTCCTTTCATTGATTATACAATTAATTGTCTTATGTCCAAAATTTTTGCAAGTATAACAATGGCCAAGAAAGAAATTTTAATACCTTGGAGTAAGTGGGATTCTTTGTGATGTAGTCCATCTGGGTTCATGATCTATTCTTCTGTAGTTTCCTTCAAACTGATTGAATCTTCTTTGATTCCTGAAGGTAAGAGGTATTCTTGGATAGTCATCTCTTTTGTAATCATTCATTCTTTCTGGTATCCTGG
Source organism: Picea engelmannii (assembly GCA_009831015.1). Taxonomy (NCBI): domain Eukaryota; kingdom Viridiplantae; phylum Streptophyta; class Pinopsida; order Pinales; family Pinaceae; genus Picea; species Picea engelmannii. The sequence continues at coordinate 789,132 of ML778947.1, forward strand.
TCCACTTCTCATCAACTGTTTGTGTAGCTTTTTCTTCAACCTTCTTGTTGGTATTTGTATCTTCTTTGTACGAAGTTTAACCTATGCATCCAAGATGTGTTAAGTCTTTTGGCACTTGAGAGTTTCTTAAGCTCTTCCTCAATGAGACAACTTCTTGTTCAAGTTTCTCACAATATTCTTCTTTCTTCTTCATTTGGACCTTCCTTACTTCTCCTATTCTTCTTTCTTCTCCAAGTAGAGTTTTCAAGGAAATGGTTTCTTCTCTTAGTTTCTCAAAATCTTCTAATTGTTTCTTCAAGATTACCACTGGCATTTCACAACTACCCAATTCACTTCTTATTTTTCTTTGTGTGTCTTTGAGCTTGCTATTTTCAATCTCAACATGCTTCAATTTTTTAAGATTCTCATTTTCTTGTTGAATAATTTTTTCTTCATGATTTTCTTTTTCTTCATTGGAATTTTCTTCTTCAGTGTCATTTCTTTCAATCCTTGGATGAGGACATTCAAATTCAACATGACCTACTGCTTTACAATTAAAGAAAATTAACTGACCTCTATTTTATTCTTTGAAATCTGGGATGTTGTAGTTTGCTTCAACTTCTTCTTCTTCTTCTTCTTCCACATCTTCCCTTACATAAAGGTCTTGTAGCTTGTCCCAAATCTCTTTTTAAGAGGCACATGATCCCACCTTGGATTTCACTGAATCTGTCAATCCATCCAGGATGCTATCTATTGCCAATTTGTTGTTCCTTTTTGCTTCCTTCTGAGTTGCAGTCTTTGGTTTCTTCAAAGCATTGTATCCTGGAGCAACTGAGAAACAAACATATTCCCCAACAACTTTCAAGTAAGTTTCCATTCTATTACTCCAGTATTCAAAATTGCTTCCATCAAATGGTGGAATCCCATTTGGAATTTTGTCTTCCATTTCTTCTTAGGATCTTCCTTCCAGTGGTTAAATTGTACTTAAGGGAACCCGCTCTGATACCAATTGTTGATATTGAGAGGGGGTGAATAAATATCAAGTACAATTTAAAACCTTTTTCAACTTATGCTTAAACCATTCAACTATATCCAATGAGCAATGAACAATAGTATAAGAGTTACACCAATACACCACAATACACCATGCACAATATATGAGAATTAATTAATAGTTATTGTTCAAGGGAAGTAATGACTTCCAAAGGTAGCTACAACTTCAAAATGTAAAGGGAGGGATAAACCTACAAGAGGAAGATACAATCCTCCAATATCAAGAGAGAGTTGAACTCTCCATCCTTGTCCCTTCCTTCCATCCAGGAATATATGAGAGATAATAAAACTTTACATTAAATCATCACCATCAACCAATCATCACATAGAACCTGATAATGCTTCCTGAGACTTCCTCAATTTCTGCAATTATTCAATTCTTAGAGTGCATTGATACTATATATAATATTACTCAATGTATTCTTTGAAACTTCTCCAAGTTTCACTCCTTGAATCCTCCCCAAAAAGAATTTATAGAAAGAATGGTAGACTTTATTCAATTCTGGTCTATTGAGGAGACCAAAATTGTACAGAATGCCTCACACTCAATATTTAACATCCAATTCGGAAAATTGTACACAAGAAACTACAGTCCATACTCTTTCCAATGAAATTTGTCCCACGTCATTTCGATCCTCAATGAAGAAGTTATAACTGTTTTACCCGGAACACCTGTTTATTGACTAGCTTCAGGACTGTCACAAACCCTATCTTCCACAGAGTGTATCTCCATAATTATAGTGAATAAAGAGTTGAAATTTTTACCAGAGGTACCTTGATATGTCTTCTCAATACCATATAGATTTCACCATTTGAATCATTCTATAAAAATAGTTATAGAAAAAATGGTAAGATGACCTGAAAATAACATACCTTAGAACACATCACTAAAAGACTTCATCCTCCCTTGAAATCCATCATTCTTTACTTCTTATTTACTTTGAAATTCAACTTTTATCAAAATGAATCTATAATGATGTTTATTTATACCATTTATGTCACTTGATTTTAACATTAGGGCCGACCTAACACTTTCTTATTTTGCAATTCTTTTCTTTAATTATCTTCAGGGCCTACATGTACTTCCTTCTTCAATTCACTTTGTCATCTTCAAAAATTCATTTTTCCTCAACCATGAGGATCCATGTGACATGCCACATACCACCGAAAACAACATGATGTATAATATCCATTCATGGGTGTTGTATATGCATGTGCATTGTCCTTCATGTCCAAATACCTTTATCAATCTTGCGGTCCAAAACCCATGACTAGGGTTGACATCAATGACAACAACCAATCTTCCAAAAACAAGATCACTCAGTAATATTTTCACGTTTAGAGATTATGAAAAGAGCTTAAATACGACTCCAAGGGATTCATTTTTCATGTATCCATGTCGGTCCGAAAAAGAGATAAAATTTTACCCGGTGCGTTCTTATGTTTTTTGGACATGAGAATGAACTAAGACTATGCTCGTGAATATTACAAGATAAAATGAACAAAACTACTCTAAAACCTGTCAATAATGTCAAAACTGCATTCCACTATATTAATAAGGCCTCCAAAATATTTTTAAAACCCAAAAATAACTATATATTAGGCAAAAATGAAATTTATAATAGTAAAAAGGGGTAAAAATATCATTTACCATTTCATTTGTGCAAAGACTTGTCGCAGTGGAGAATTAGGTGAATCTTGAATTGTTTAGTACCAAAGCTACGACCATATATTTTCCTGGCCATTTGAACCAGGTTGGTGCTCTTCTTCCTTTCTTTCATTTGTACGGTTCAAATTTTTTTTTTAGGCAATGATTGGGTGAAACAATTGATGCCCTGGGTTGTCTCAAGCACCCAAAAGGGATTGACGCTCCTCTAGATTTAGTGGGGGAGTGCTGCCCAATTTTGAAAACGCCTCTACAAGCTGATGGAAGGCATGCCAATGCTTTGGTGTAGTGGTGGAGAGGGCGCTACCCAAAAACACAAGAAAAATGCCCAAAATGTGCCAGCGCTTTCTAAAAATGTGAATAGTGCATTGTCAGTTTTTAGAGCACTCTGGTGGCTACTGTCAGATGCATTGGCACACTGATGTGCATATGAGAGGGGCATTGGCCTCATAGATAAAGCAAACAATCTTTTTTTTTAAGTTTTTCAATTGCCAAAAAACGTGATTAATGAACTTTGATGGTTGATGATTGCAGGTGACTTCGGCAATAATCATGATCGAGTGGAAAGAAAGAGAGAATGATCTCGATGATGTGGCCTCCTTCCAAAGTCCCCAAACATGGATCACATTGAGGAATTGCAGTCTTCTCAAGTTCTTCAAAATGAAAAAAATTAACAAACAGATTCTTCTTCTCGAGCATATAATTGGGATATGGAACATCGCGAAACAAGGGTTCCAAATTGGAATGAAACTTCTCACCATCGAATTGGAAGATGTATACTTCCTGACTAGCCTCTCAAAAAGAGGGGCTCCCATAGTTTTATCCGGACAGAGGGCATTTCCTGCACCTATGGATGAGTACCTGGAAAACCATTGTGTCCTAGGAGTGAGACTAGTGGGAGGTATAATCACAATCAAAGACATCAGGGATCTACCTCTTCAGTCCATTCTGTTTTCCATTATGTGTATAGTGGGAAGTACCAGATCTCACCTAGTTTCAAGATCACAAGTGGCCTATGTTTTACAGTGTCGAGAGCCAACATTGTTTAACTAGAGTGAAGGGTTCCTTTAGAATGTCATGGAATAGATTACGAGATGAAGAGAAGGGCAACAGAAGTAGTTCGGGTATGGTTCATTCTTGGTTCCGTTCTTCTTAGAACGCATTCCTCATATGCAACCTCATATTGAATTAGCAATACGGCCAGTGAGAGAACCATGTATGGAGCTCAGATTCAGAGTTCAAATTCACCGGTGATTTCTTCGCTTGGCTGAGATGCCAATTGATCGTGATATAAGACTTTCCATATGCCAGAGTGGATTTTCATGGAAGCATGGAACTGGTCGTTCCATATGCGGTGGACTGGTATGCGTCAAGTGAGAAACCAAAAAATATCTTGTCAAGTGTTTTTTTTATTTTAAAACTTATATTATTTTTTTTGGGTACATAGAAGAGTTCCTAATGGATGTATCGTTTCATCATGCAGATAGGGGAGAAACACATCTAGCAGAGATACCGACATTGGGGCATCACGGGGATGCTCAGGTAGTAGTAGTGGTAGGGGGTATCCAAGAGGTGGAGACAAACCTCTATGGTCTTACGACGAGTATCCCTCCTCTTGAGAGGGAGAACGTACCCTTTCACTTGCATATACACATAGTGGGAGTCCCTGAGGGTATTAACTCTTTACTGAGATGAGTAGCCCGTGCAGTGATGTGCTACTTGAATCACAATGTGATGCGGGAGGACTAGGACCTCACTGATTTTTTTTTGTATAGTCTTTATGACAATGTTATGGGCACGAGGACCCAACATTTTTCCCTTCTATGTACTTTTTTGATGTAATAAAACATTTTCAGTCATGCCGTATATATATACATTTCTGAGTTTTTACAATGCCAAATGGTTTACAAATAATGATGTCTTTTATGTGATGTATTTTAATTTACATGATGATATGTGATGTGATTTAATTCCTTTATGAAAACTTATCTATGTGTGAGATACCTATCGATGATGTAATTAGCTAATGAATACAAAATAGTATTGAGTTCTCTTGGAATGTGTCTGTATTCGATAAAATTGAACATTCGTTCAAGACGACGAACTCGTAAGTTGAGATGTAGTAGGATAGGATTGTGAATAGCGTAGATTCAATTAACTTGACAGATCATGAGTTGGGAGACTAGTTTGATGATCATGCGAGAAATGCCTAGGGAGGAGGCTTTGGTTAAAGTCCAATGACAACATGATATTCTGCCATGTTGTTAGTTTTTGATCCTAAGAAAATACCTACGAAACTCACCAACTCGTCAGAGTGGTAAATGAACCAAGCTGCAGAAGCAACATTCTGGGTGTGTCGACTAGCGCCATCCACAAACTTGACAAAGATAGGATAGTAAGATGTCATTTGCGCATGAAAACAAAAGACACAGTATAAGTGGTTAAGGAAAAACTCGAGCACACAAAAGAAAAATACACACCAAACTAAATATACAATAGTGTACAAAGAACGTATGCCAGATGTTCTATGCATAGTACTTCTTAAGGTAAAGCCCATTCCGGGGCTCACCCAAGGAGATTCCATCATAGTCAAACTAGCTCATAGGTGCCTCTATGTAGAACATGTTTCACGATGTAAGGACCATGCCATAGAGGTTCTAACTTCCTTGTCCCTAACTTATCATGAGCCCGGTCATAAATGAGGACTAGGTCCCCTTCTGCAAAATCTCAAGGGTGGATGGATTTTTCGTATTGATTCTTGATTCGCTTTTGATACATCTCATTAACAAGACTGGCATCACGACGTGTTTCATCCAACCTAGTCAAGTGTAAGAAACGTTCTTCTTCAATAGAAGTGTGGGGTAGGAGTTCTACTTTGAGTTTCAACGAGGGAATTTCACACTCGATTGCTAAAACAACTTCTATGCCATATACTAGATGGAAGGGACTAAATCCAATAGCATTTTTTACTGAGGTCCGATAAGCCCAAAGAGCGGAGAAAAGTTGTAAATGCCAAGATGTCTTTTTTTCCCCTACCATCCATTGGATCATGGTTTTGAGGACCTTATTGATAGATTCAACTTGTCCATTTGCTTGAGGATAGTACGGGGATGAGTTCTCATGGAGAAAACCAAACTTGGCATGCAACTCACTCATCATATGGTTTTTAAAGTGTGAACCATGATCAATGAAAATGACATGTAGAACACTGCATGAAATCAATGGCCCATTTGGAAAACGAGTTGATAAAAATAACGGGATGCAGCGGAGCAGGGTGGGTGCATGCCTTGTTTTGAAAAACTTGGCAGCGTGGGAACTTTTGGATGCCCTCGATACAATCTTTGAAGATTGAGGGCCAAAAGTAATCGTCACGTAAATTTTTTTGGGTTGTAGCCATCAGAGAAAGGTGACCACCAAAGGCTCCCCTTGTTACAGAGAAATCCCCCTATGGACAAGTGGATTCTCTCTTGGGCTCTAGACTCTTAAGACGAAGACAAAAAAGTGCTATTGTGGACACTGACTTTCCTTTGCATGAACCTAAACTATCCAAAGAATAAGAAGGAAGAAGGGTAAATACCTTTCAACGATGTTTATCCTTGATCAATCGAGGCTGATCTTGATTTCCAAGTTCTTCAGAAGGTCTTGAAATACAATGAGCAACAACAACGATACTTTCTAATCTACCATGATTAGCTTCATAATGGATCTATGAAAAAAACAAGTTCATGGAACATACACAAACTTTAAAGGAAATAGGCCAAGCATAGATTTATATTAATGAAAACAATGTGAGATGCTTACAACCATGGATGTAGGTGTAGCAACTTCACCAAGTTGTCTTTGTCCAGACCCTTGCTCAAATAATCCACACACAGAATGTTGATGCTTCAATGATATCTCCCTTATGAGATCATAAGTTCGATACTTCACAATGTCTCTCCTTTCACCATGAAGAGGCCTCCTTATATAGGCTTGGAGAGGCCTAACCACTTGAGAGATTCTTGTGATAAGTTGAGGATTATTCTCCTTTTGTTGTGGATCTTCCCTAAGATCGATCCTTGATCTCAGATCCAAATCCAACCAACTCCAGATTAGAAGGGATTCTTCCCCGATTTCCCTTAACAATCCAAAAATTCATTCAAAAAAGGCCAGCGCTCCCTCAGAATAGAGAATAGAGCATTGGAACGCTCCCCCAAAAGAGGTCACTGAGCATTGGCACTCCCTGATAGTGTATAAGGGAGTGATGCCTTCCAAAATTGATGTTTGAGTGGTTTTCTCAGTGGAAAAAGACTTGTTCTCTTTGTCAAATGACTTCTCCTCTTCAAAACCAGTCTTTTGAGGTGCCTTGTAAGTGTTCTTAATAATGTCGTCCGAGACATGACATAGGCAATATGACAGTATGATATTTGTGACACTTGTGGGAGAAATGAGACACTTGTGACATTGGTAATGATGACACTATGCCATCATCGTAATGAGTAATTTTGATGTGTAACACGGTGAACAAAGTGGAAGATGCATTGAGTCTGAGACCATGCATATTCTCGGTAATAACTCTCAAGATGAATCTTCGAGAAATGATTCCAGCGTTACAGATAAATGATGATTGGTACAAAGAGGTTAAGGAAAATATTGAAAAATATACCATGATGGTACCAAAGCTTGAAGATTATACATTCAACAATGACGAACTGATGAGGTATAACGACAGGATTTACATGTCGCCTAATGACAAATTATGAAGTTTCATCTTAGTTGAAGTGTATCATGCACTGTACATGGCTCATCCGAGAGTCACGAAGATGAAGGAAAATCTTAAGCCTTTATTCTTCTATAAGGGAATGAAAGCATACATATTTAGTTACGTGGAAATATGTCTAGAATGTTAGCAAGTGAAAGCTGAACATAGACATCTGACAGGATTACTACAGCCACACGTCATTCCAAAATCAAAATGGGAGGTCATTTCAATGGACTTTATAGTTGGATTTCCACTAACAGCAAGGAGACATGACTCGATTTTCGTGGTAGTTGACACACTGGGGAAGAGTGCACATTTTATTCATGTATGTACAATGTATCAGGCGCTATACATAGCTAGAGTTTTTTTCAATGATATTGTAAGGTTGCATGGTGTACCAATAAGGATCATATCCAATTGAGGATTGGTGTTCACAGGACGATTTTGGACTAGTTTCCAAGAGGCTTTGGGAACACAACTGAAATTTAGTACATCATATCACCCTAAGACAGAAGGGAAGATAGAAAGAATGAACCAAATTTTGGAAGATATTTTGTGTATGTATGTAATGGACCAACATAAATGTTGAGAATATTTCTTTCCACTAGTAGAGTTTGTAAACAACAACAACTATAAAAGTACCATTAAGATGGAACCATTTGAGTTTCTTTACGGGTGACCGTGTCGGATGCCATTGAGCTAGGATCGACTTGAGGATAGGATCTTGGTAGGACCAAAAGTGATCTAAGAAATGGAAGAACAAGTGAAATCGATAATACAAATGATTAACTAAGAATAAGATCGACATAAGAGCTATGTCAATGTGCATCACATTGACCACAGTAATGAAGTTGGTGATTGAGTTTTCTTACAGGTGAAACTGCAAAAGAGTTCTATCAAGTTTGGAAAGGGTGATAAACTCTCCAAGGTTTGTGGGACCTTTCGAAGTTGTGGAAAAGAAAGGAACCGTGGCTTATCCACTAGCCTTTCCTGATTATTTGAAGTGTATCCACAATGTGTTTCATGTATATTCTTTGAGACATTATGTTAGTGATCCTACACATGTGATTGACATGATTTATTTGCGGGTGTTGTATGAGGGTGCTCTTACAAAGGATCCAATATGCATTTTGAACCATCGCATTAGACAACTATGATGTAAAATAGTTTATCAGTTCAAGGTCTAGTGGGGAAATTATATTCCACCCTCGGCTAACTAGGAGGATGCATATGATAAGCGTCAGTAGTTTCCTTACTTTGTCTATAGATTTTACATATACATATTGTCAGATACTTTTATTTACTGCATTTTATATACTGTACAACTTCAGGATGATGTTTAAACCAAGACAGGGTGTATGTAGCATCCCGCTCTACTGAGCACATGTTATTGACTTATTCCTTGAGGAAACTTTCATGCAAGTGATCTGGTTATAGTATAGTGTTATTGTTTCGACTATGGATTTTACATGATGATGTTCATGGGTTTTGATTTATTGTTACTTGATATATGTATTGACAATTGCTATTGAGGAGTTTTCCTTGAGTGTGCAAGACAGTTAACATATTGTGGATGTCGATCGCATCAATGGACTACCTTGGACTTCAGATTGAGTCAAGGAGTGGATTGTGTTGGGTTTGGGTATTGATTTTATGCATACGTGACATATGATTTATTTGGTATGATTATGTATATGGATCAGTGACAGTTTTTTTTCAATGGATGCAGGATGACGATGTTTGCTAATCAGACTCACATAAGGAGTAAAGGGGATCTGCACAGAAACCAGATACTGAGGGAGATTTTTGGAAATGTCCCTGTCACAACCTACTAGAACTTCCTCCATGGCTCAAATTGTAGGTTAATGATTACCTACTTTCAGTGGTCCACGTTGTCTTGAGGGTATACTGAGACAATCACGCACAAACCTTTCTAAGAGGTACGCAATAAGGCAGATTCCTTATTCCTGATAAGCCCTTAGTCTCTCATAAGGTCGCTCAAGTGGAGTGTTGACTCCAAGGGTTGGACAACTACCAAAACTATTCAAAGGTGAGTGGCACCCTTGGATCATGGAGGTGCGTATTGAGGGGCATGTCATGTAATTTAAAAACTCGAGTCAATGAATCTAGCTGGCTTAGAAAAAATGAATTAATTTGACATTGTCGGATTTATAATAATTAATTAATGAGTAATTTTATTAATTATAAATCTCAATAAAAGTCTAATCCTATTCTAAGACTAAACCTAATTTTAAGTTCAATTAGTGACTAAAATAAAATGTTAAATAAATTAAAAGATTAGAGAGAAATCAATCTAAAGAAAAGTGAGATAAATCTAAGGAATTGATGTGATGTACATGTGTGCAAGAAAATATTAAAAGAGAATTTTAAAATAAGAAAGAAATAAAGTATGAGAGAATAGATGTACACATAGGATGGTATCTAGAGTCTAGCTACTACTAGTCAAACTAGAAGAATACTCATATTTTAACTCTAACTAAGATTTAGTAAGGAAACATTCATTAAATGAGAATATAGGGAGTAAAGAGACAACTAAGAGCAATTTAAGGAACACATTTGGGAAATGTGAGGGAAAGTGACTTTTAATTAAAATAAATTATGTATTTACTTGTGCAACTTGGGGAGAGAGTGACAAGTGTGAGGGTGAATAATCATAATTTATTTAATTAAAAAGTTAATTAATTGTGCATGTGGACATGTGTCAGCGAGGAAATTCCTAGGAAGAAAATGGTCTAGATGGAAAATGACACACTAGTTATTGGTAAAGTTATGCTGCCAAATTCATTTTGGGATTTTATTTTACTTGTGAGAGTTGGGTGACCAAGTTTGAGGATAGAGTGGTATCTCTCCCTTGCGAGGAAAACTTGGTGCTATAGTATTTTTGGTTTTTGTGCTTGGACCCTTTGCAGATTGGGGGGATAAGGGGGAAGAAGAGTACCCCTAGCGTTGGTTTGGTGGTACCGGTGAAGTCTCAATGATTAGAAAGCGAGAGAAAGGAAGAAGAGTCATTTGTTGAAGAACATCTTCGATTTTTCATCGTCGGTTACAATATTTTCATTTGAGATATGTAATTGCATTAAAATTTTATTGTGTAATAAGAGCTTTATAATTCCAACCTAAATTATGTTGAAATTCTAAGTTTGGATTGGCAAGTTCCTTCTTGGTTGAGATCTAGAAGAAAATTTTGATAATTGTTGTCTTTTAATTTCTCAAAGGAATAATCGTTGCTAGTTGATATATGAAAAATCGAGTACAAATTTCTTGATCGTTTCCATTTTTTAGCATATTAGATTTTTAATTTAAATTATCAGTCTATATAAGTTGTGAATTTAGGCAGTGGAATGGATCATATATTCGAGAGAATGGATTTTTATATAAGTTTGGGTTTGGCAATTTCCGAGTAATGATTTCCTCTATAATGAACTTCCATTAGTGTGTTTCTTACTATATTCAAATTCCTTAGTTGCTTTCTTCTTCAGTAATTTAATTTATTTTGGAAAAAGGGATTTTGGTTATGATTGTTGAAATTGTAAGATCTCAACATATATTTTCCTTTGTAAACAATTTGGGAATTTATGCAACCATCTTAGAGATGTCAGTGCTCTGTTTGGAACCTACGTTTTCTTTGCCTTGTGTTTGACTTTCGATCGTATCCCTTTACTTTAACCAATTTCGAAAGGGGGTTTGATTCGTATCTTAAAATACATACCCAATAGAAGTCACTTAGCTTGTTGTAGGTGTATTTTAAATTTGTATTTACTGTCCTGTAGCGTCTTACGAGAGAATTGCACTTGAATGATTAAATTTTAAGATTTTTTTTTATACTTTTCTGGAAATGAAATTAGGTTTTATGCTGCCCAAACCTATAGAAGCTTCTAAAATTGTTCTTTAGTTATTGTTGTAAAATGTTGAAGCTATGTAGTTGTGTATTTCCTTTCTGTATTTTAGAAAACAATCCTAGAATCTAATTGAGCGATTGTTGTTATGTTTATTTCTATAGTCTGAATTTTACATTTGATAGTATTATAATTTTTGGAATGAATTTGGGGGCTAAAATAGTAATTTGACTTCCTAAGTGTTTGGTGTTAAACTATTGTCCCGTCCATTAAATCTTAATAATTACCGAAATTTTATTTTCTTCCTGTTGATTTTATTTCGAATTTATCATAAATTTAGTTCTGTTTCAAGGTACAGAACAATTGTCCGGTCAGGTGTCGGGTCAGGCATCAAAACAGGTGTCGAATCCATGGTTGGATTAGGTTTTGTATGGAAACGTCTCACTTAGAAAATAATAGTGTTAATTAACCTGTTCATGTTGGGTTTACCCATTTCCATTTAGATGATGTTTGTAATGATTTTTCCTCATTTCTAAAATAGTGGTAGCATTCACAGAGCTAACTATGAGAGAGGTGTGTTTGTGATTGTATTGATTGTCTTGGTCTACACACATTCACTTATATTTTACCTGTCACTGCCACTTCTTGATAGGCCCTGCATCAAATTTATTGTCCCTTCCTCTAAGGCTATACAATTAATAAAATCTTTTTTGCTACACATTGAATTTAATTTAAACTATCAGAAATGAGTGCCCGATACAGGACCAGATTAAGTGTCGGATTAAGGTCTAGATTGAGTGTCAGATTAAGGTCTGGAGCGAGTGTTGGATTAAGTTCTGGAATGAATGTCAGATTGTTCTGCACATCGGATCAAGGGATGGGATAGATTCTGGAACTCTTTCTTTGTTTCTTGACTATGGAGATGTAATTTAACATCTAAATAATTTATTGTTAATTAATATTGGATCTTCCTAAATTCTTAAATGGATTTGTAAGTCAACATTGAGTGCTTTATTTATTGTTTAATTAAGACTTGGGTTTTCTTAATTTTAATGGATTGTGAGTTAGTAATGAGTTCTTTATATATTGTTAAAAGGACTTGGGTCTTACTTTAATTATTTTAAATGGATATCTAGGGCAGCTTGAATTCTATCATTTACTTATTATGATTGATCTTCTTAAAAGTATTTATTTGGGATAAGTAAGTGGGTATATGAATTCTCGTTATTTTTTCTTAATATGCTTTGGATCTTCTTAATTATTTTAAATGGGTTTGCAAAGTGTCCTGGGTTCTTATCATTTCCTTTATGATTATCTTATAGTTTTTAAAAGGATACTTAAAGTAGTGATAAATACTTTATGTATTTCTTAAGCGAATTTTTTCTTCTTATGGATCCCATTGGATATATAAATTAGCATTAACTCTTTATGATTATACTTGCACTTATGATTCTTATTATCTTTATGTTGATTCTCTTAATTAATTTCTCTCAGATATTTCATGAAAGATTGATTAAGTATAGTGGATTATACTAATGCACCCTGGGGAATTGATGGTTAAGTATGGTTGATAAATCTAGTCTTGAATTATGGTTTATGATTGAATTAATGGGATTTGTATACCTCCTTGTTCCTCAGAACAGTTACCAGTTGTAACATCCCACTCTTGCGCGCACCCAATGTGACTTATTCTTGTGGACACTTGTGTGTAAGTGATCTGGTTCACTATATGATTGACTCATTTGATTATGGAGAAGGATGATGTTTGTGGATTTGATGATATGTTATTTTATGATATTTGTATCGACAGGTGCTATTGATTGTTTTCCTGAGTGTGCAGGACTCTGTATGTTTGAGGATGTCGATCGAATCTATGGATCTCCTTGGACTCTGGATCGAGTCAGGGAGAAAATGGTTATGGTTTGAATCTTTTGATATTACATATTTTACATATGACTAGATATTATGATGTTGATTATTATCGCTGACATGTTTGGTTGATGGATGTAGGTTGGCGATAGCTTGCTAACCAGTCTCACATTAGGATTAAAGGGGTCATGCATGACAATCATAGATATTGAGGGAGAGGTGTGGAAGCATCCCTGCCACAACCTACTAGAACTCTCGACGTGGCTCGAACTGTAGGTTAACGATTACCTAGTTTGAGGGATCCACGATGTCGTGATGGAAGACTATGACAATCATTCAAGATGATTATAAGGGGCACGCAATAAAGTAGGGTCCTTATTCCTTAGAATTCCTTAGTCTCCCAGAAGGTCACCTGACGAAGTATTGACTCCAGAGGTTTGACGTCTACCAAAATCAGTCAAAAGGTGAGTGGCACCCTTGGAGCACATAGTTCATCTTGAAGGGTACGTCGCACAAATAAAATAGGAATGCAAACGAGTGACACCCTTGGAGCACGTAGTGCATCTTGAAGGGCATGTCACGATTTTTAACTCTGGTAATTTAATAAACCTAGTACCTAGAAAAATATGCCTCTTTAGGACCTAGTTGGCCTTAAAATGAATGATGGTATGAGTTAAGTTTAATAACTAATTTTCCCTTAAAAATTGTCACCAGGCCTAGTGAATTTAAAACCTAGGTCTAAGTAGAACTTGTGAACAAAAAAAAAACAAAAACTAGATGGACCTATAACAAGAAGGGGGGTAAAGAAAATTCAAACATTAATAATTAAAATAAAATTTTAATTAAGGATTAAATTATTAAAAGGGTAAATTGTTGTCTATATCTAAACTTGTTAAATCTGAACTAGGAATAAAAGGGGGAAACTTATGGAAAAGGATAATGTCTAACATAGTAGGGAATCTAGTCTTTGGAACCTTCTAATTGTGAACTCAAATAGGTTTTAATAAAGGCATCAGTCATTTAAGAAATGTAAGGGAATAAAGGGACACCGAGGAGCATTTTTAGGAACGCTTTTAGGTGGGTGAGGGAAAAAAGAAAATTTAATTAATTAATAAATTAATTTTTTGGTGCAACTAAGGGATTAGGTGACATGTGTACGTGAAAGGTTTATCCTAATTAAATTTAATAAAAATAATCTAAAGAGGGTTTGGGAAACTAATCACTAAGAAAAAACTATAAAAAGGATGGTAGAGGAGGAGTATGGATGAAGAGTTGTAGGTGTAAGGTTACGCTGCCTATACTTTTCTTGACTGATTTTTCTTGTGGGAGTTGGGATGTTGAGATCGATAGGGAGTGGTAGCTTGACCTTGAAAGGAGAGCTGGGAGCTAGATTTATCTTTGGGTTTTGTGTGCGTGGCCCCTTTGCGGCTCGGGGGGCTCAGGGGGAAAAAGAGTACCCCTAGCGTTGGTTGGGAGGTACCGAGGAAGTCTCAATGATTAGCAAGTGGGAGAAAGGAGGATTTCCATCAACCGAAGAACATCAACAAGCCAACGTCGGTTACAATATTTCTATTTACGATGCCAATTGTATTAAAATTTAATTTCTTCCTTGTATGGTTATGATTTTGGATAAAATTTTCTTTTTGCTTAGATTTCTTTTTAATGTATTGCTATGGTGATTGTATCATTTCATTTGCAAATCTTAGTTTATAATGTTATTATGATAGAAGTAAAAGAAAAACTATTCTAGATATTTATATACATATGTGAGGTATTCTCAACATTGTATTTCATTATTCTATGCATTTTTTTTTTGTAAAACTAGCCCATCACACTTGCTTCATGTTCTCAGAGTTTGGAAGAGTCCTTAGTCCGATGTCCATATCCCCCTTTTTCCCAACGCATTCGTATTTCTTCACTTAGAAATTCATGCTTCCTTCATTCAGAACCACATGTTGTGAGCGTGTTATTTGAAACTTTCACTTTGATCCTCACTGACAAAGTCTTGGAAGAGGTAACGCTAATTACCAGTTTCAAAAATGATTGAATTTCTTGTGATGAGTTTGTTTCGGTTAAGTCATTGTTGGACGACGACGGAAATAACATCACCTCACGTTCAATGTCCCTTTGGCTGGAAAAAACTTGAGTATTTTTTGTTTGATATTGTGGACATAGTGGATGAATGTCGTGCAATATAAACTGGTAACTTGATGGGAAAAAACTATTTTTGTTATAAGATGGGAAAATGCTTCTAGTAGAACGTGTGGTCAAAATCCATTTAGTGCAGGAAGGTTATGATCATGTGGTATGGATAGAAGTCCTCCATAATTTCGACCTCCAACATCTCTTACATGAGCTAATTTCCTTCGACCCTGGAGAAAGGAAATAGAGTGTTGCAGACACGGATACAAATCTTCCAAACCATCATCCGAAGGAGCTCTTGACTGTCACCAATGAAATTGTCAAAAAACAAAACTATAGCAGACTACCCTTGGCCGTGAAAACATTAGGAGCGTCTATAGCAAGAGTAAGAAGGATTCTTAATGATTGAGAATCGATCCAAGCATTGATTTCGCCCATAGTTAGAGAGTTTTTAAAGGCCCAAGAAATTCACCTTTTTACTTAACACTCTTTTTCCATCAAGCTCACCGATTTCATCTTACATTATTACATGCTCAGAGATTGTTTTTCTTCTCAGCAACTTGTCCTTAAAGCTTTGTGTTTCCCTTGCCAGCTCAACGATTTTTATTGATGGTCCTTCCCTGATATTTCTCCAGCGCCTAGCGTTTTTCACTCAGCGTCTTTAATTATGGGTGAATTTTTTTAGAAGAATTTGGCTTTCTTAATGTATTTCGATGGGTAGGTTATTTCTTAACTTGATTGATTGTTTTTCTCATTGAGTTGGGTATTAATTAAATTTAGGTTGGGTTACCCCATATTTTTGCATGCGATCAAGGATGTGGTTACCTTGTCGATGTTTAATGGTGCTAGGATTTTCCCTGTGATAGGTGGAATTCATATTTATTCAACCCTGGAACTAGGATATTAACTCCAACTATTAAAGGGTAATATTTTTCGTTGATCGGTACTATGTGACTTATGGTTACTGCAATCACCTTCTTCCAAATTAATGCTTGGTTTATTGGGATATCCACCTTTATCACCTATCCTTGTTGGTCCTTTACCTCATAAAAGAAGTGCATAGAAATATGTTTTAGATATTTGTTTACCTGGTACAATTTTTTTTAGCGTATTAATTGAAGATGTTGCGCCATGAATAATGAATAATGTCTCTTGCGCCTCAAATTTGCAGTGCCCAAGAGGGGTATAGTTAATAGATGGGATGTGCGTACTGATCTAATTGAATAATACTTTGCACCTAAGCTTAATAATGCATGTTGAATTGGGAGTTTAGTTTTCCTTGTGCTCTACCTTGATGACGAGATTAATTAGAAGTTAGAATTCTTGTGCACGTGATTATATAGTGTAAGTAAATGATTATGTGGACCTAAGACTTATTGCACGCTTTAAATTTAATTGAAAGGGGTGCTTGTTGTAGAGATTGGATTTCTTGCATGAATTATTTTTATTGTAACAAATATTGATTTGACACTTACTATGGGTGCCATTAAATTGTTATTTCTTGATGGATATATGACTAGCTTTCTATCGCACCCAGATTACTGATGTTTCCTGAATGGGTTAGAAATTGGTTACTCCAATGGTTAGATGTCTAGCATGCCACAAATTTCTTTGTTTTGAATATCGTTCAGTTATTTACTTCCTACTCAAGGGAATGTATTGTGAGGAATGATTTTTATTGATGTTATACTTATCACGCTCCATGGAGTAGGCATCGGAATTTATGTCGACTACATTGCGCCTTGATTAAACGGTGAATTGGGATTGATTGATTATTTTCATTTGTTCCTTAATCTAATGAATTTTACCTTATGCCTTGGTATATGTTGAAGAATAGGTGTCTAGATATTTTGTGCCCTAATATAAATTATTATTTTATTATTACCTTGTTTCCTTGGCATTATCTGATGATTGTACCTATGAGCAGAGTTGAGGGATTCTTTTTATTGTGATATTGTGTCGATATGGGTATCATCATTCATGACAATGATGTGTCGACTTTGCGCCGCAATCATTGTTAATGCATTAATGTTGTTTCATTTATATATTGCACTATGTGTCAATGTGGTAGTTACTAAACTGTGATGTATACTTCCTAACGCAACATCAAAATAAAAAAAAAATTACCTGGTATGTGTCACTTTTGTTGTCGTAACAGTGGGGTCATTACAACAATCCTAAGACGTTAAGTGGTCAAAATCAATTGGATGAATCCTGGACTTGAGTGTTTCTTATTTGTCTTGGAGGTTCTAACCATGTAGGATAGGTTGGGTGGGTAGCTTTCTTATGTTATCTTTATAAGATATGTTGATTGAATAATAGTGATGTTTCTTTAAGTTGATTGTGATGAAATTGATTATGTAGTTAGTAATATATGTTATGACGCATTTTCACTTGTACTAACGTTTGTTCAAAAAATAAATATTTACCTCTTTTGTACATCACTAATTGTTGTCATAACGGAAGGGTCATTACATTAATCCACTTAGATTTTGTACAATCTACATTTACCTTAACTAAATTTCTAAAGTTAACATGAGCTTTACACAGTCCTATTGAAAGAATAAAAAAAGTTGATTCGAAATCGACATTCTTATGAGTGGAACATAATAATTCTCTTTTCTAATACAAGAACTTAGAAATGAGCATTTAAATGTAAGACTACTAATAATATTATAGTGGTGGTGGTCTGTCTCGGAATTGAGTGACTCCTAAATTATTATAGTGGTAGTGGTCTCTCTCAGAATTGAGTGACTCCTAAATCTTGTAGTGACGTTTTGTTTTCTTGAAGATTTCAGATTGAAGGG
This sequence comes from Picea engelmannii, assembly GCA_009831015.1. Classification (NCBI taxonomy): domain Eukaryota; kingdom Viridiplantae; phylum Streptophyta; class Pinopsida; order Pinales; family Pinaceae; genus Picea; species Picea engelmannii. The sequence goes on from ML778947.1 coordinate 807,246, forward strand.
TTTTCAATTAAAAATCGATAGTTTTCGAGAATAATTTTACAATACTAGATTTTCAAAAACCATATAAAAAAATAGGAAGAATGCGAATAGGAAAGATTTATTGGAACTAACATGGTAGGAATCCCTTTAATATATTTATTATTTTCCATACTGTAGATAAATGATGTGAAAATCAACAATGATTGTAGACTAATATTTATATAGATAAAAATTAAAACGAAGTTCTAAGAAACAATTAGATATGTGAAGATTGTTGATGGTAACTATTACTATTGCGCATTAAATCAAAGTTATATATATATATATATATATATAATTGATAATGTATGCATAACTGAGATTACGTTGCAGATAACATGTTATAAAAATAATAAAATAAAGTTTCAAAATTTCCATTGTAAATCAACTAGGAATATATTTTATTTAATTCAGAATTTATATGCTCTGGATATACTTCCATTTTATAAAAATTGTAATATTACAATTTACAATACTACATCGAAATAAAATATTTAACAACCTACAATTTGCAATAACAATGAATAACTTTGTTGCGCCTCTTTCGTCACCTTGGTGAGTGAAATAGAGGTGCTTGGAAGCTCAGTTGGGTTTGCTGAGTAGGACAGCTGCAAGAAAAAGAGTTAGGGAAAGAAAATAAAAGCTACAATTAAGAATTAAACTAAGAGATGCAATAAAATCTAAATTCATGAGCATAGGGACATAGAAACACAAAGAACCATAAGACCCATGTCACCAATGTTTGAGGCTGATCTATTAGTGAAAACAAAGCACCAAGAAGAAAGGGGACTATGAGTCCCTTCTTCCTCCAAGGGAAGACTCTTGGACCCTCACTACCTAGCTCTTCTTACAACAAAGAAAAATGGAAAATGGTGATGAAAGAACTCTTTACAAATCTACTCAATGGTGAGGTGGATTGTCCAATGTAATGGTGCCATATGCTCTTGTCAAGGATGGAGTCCTCAAAACAATAGAGGCAGCATAACATTACTTTGAATTCCTTGAAAAAATGAGGTGCATCCATGGCTTTTTATAGCATTGCTTTGGGTTATTGTTTAACTGCTTTGTACTGTAAAAAGAGGCCATTTAGGGCATTCCTAGGTTTTTGACCAGCCCACCAGTCAGATCCAGTCTGGATTTGGGAGTCAAATCGGCTTGGGAGCTGAACCATAAGTGGGTGGGAGGCCGACCACTCTCATAAATGCGCCGTTTAGTAGGTGCACGACTTTTTTCCATAACAGTCGCACATCGTGCGCCTGTGCACGATTTCTGCATTCTTGTTACGCGCATGCACGCGCGCGCCCAATGTCTGCATAGCACTCTTCAATTTTTCACAACTTTGTATAGTTTTTGACCTTTTTTGAATGCTGTGGTATTAATTCAGGTCCATGAATGACTTCATCACTGTTTGACGATGCTGAGTTCTTGTAACCATGTGCGGATGAAATTTCAGTGATAACAGATGCCCCTTGATGGATGAGGTTAGGAGCATATGTATAGCTGAAATCCATTAATGTTTCTTATACTGAGAATGTTGTTGTAAGATAGAGAAATAGTGGAATCGTCCAGAGCGATCCATTGGAGGGAAAAAGGAACAGGTAGGACCCGACCTTCCATGAGGTGTGTAAAATAGAAAACTGTGTACAAACGAGGTGGGCATGCCCCATGCTCGTGTCATGTAACTCTGAAAAAAGATGATTGAAGTGTTGGTGTAGACAATTGCAGCGCCCTCAGGGGCGGTCATGATAGAGGCAGAAGACAATTCTGCAAATGAACATGCTCTGAATAGTAGGCATTGATCGCGGTAATAAGTAGCAGCAATGATGTGGGCATTGATAGCCCTGCCAAGTTCAGAGGTCTTCAGCAAATAAAAGAACTAACTACAATAGTCGCAAAGTAAGACCCACCGTAACATGAGAAAGTGTTGGCGTCGAATGTTATGGGGGTCACCGACAACAGGGAGCAATGGTGTTTCACCCTGTGTCATTTGAGATCTCTCACTGAATGGATAATGAGAATCAAGATACTGTTGCCCTTCTGGAATACTGTGCTGATGTCGACAAAAAAGGGGGATGCGACTCCTAGAAGCAAATGGCTTCGTGAAATCTACTAGGTGAGGTGAGGAAGTGGCAGAGGTACATGGACGAAGTCAAGATGTGGGAAGAATCAAGACTTCCCTTGATTGGAGGATGTATGAGATAAAAAGTGGCCGCAACCATTCAACGAGGTCGAGTGTCAGGGGCATGACAAGACCGGGGATAAGTTGCGCTAGAGGCGGGACAAGGTGAACAAATTCAAAGGGTAGAGGTAAGTGACCTGTGGGGTACTCTGAAGATATGGACGATGTCGGGCAAGGGAAGATTATAAGTAGTGCTCCAACCAAGGGTGACATGGGTTGCGGCTGGCCAAAAAGAAGGAAGTAGGTCTCCAAAGGTGACGACAAAAAAGGTAATGTAACGACTGAAAATAGAGGCGTTTGTACAATAAATAATGAATAATTGGGGAGAAATGTACAAACACAGAAATGGGTGCCCCAGTGTGATATGGGTGGCCCATGTAGTGCATAATTTGCTCGGAAAACTGATGAAGTGTGGGGCCCCCATTAGTGAGTTTCTGTATGAGGTAGGTGAAATGAAGGTAGGTTTGTAGATGGGCAAACTGATTGTGGATGAAATGGAGGGTTCATGATACTACGGAGGTGCAGTCAAAAAATAGAACCGTGAAGAGATAATCTGGGAGTCTGTGTGGGAAAGCTAGCAAAATGAGGAGAAGGAGTATGTGGTTGATTCACGACATGATGAAAGACTATCGGGACTCCCATCCCTAAAGGGTTTTGAAAAACAGTATGAGTGTCAAAAGTGGCAAAAGGTGCTATGAATGGGACAACTCATGTGGGTAAGAATGCTATTGGGTAACAATACCGAAGATGCAAATGAAGGTGTGGGTACTGCAGAGCCGGGAATGGGGATCCTAGAGGCAAATATCAGAGGGTGTGACTGGAAATGTAAGTGCGATACAGAGGGAAAGACTACATGCCAGTGCTGAGTATATACCTGAAGGGGTTGTGTCGATGTATGATGAGAAAATACCTGCACACATGAAAACCAAATACCCGAAGTGAACAATATCTGAAGAGAATCGAAGATATGAGCATGTATTTGATAAGCATGAATATGTGCATGCGTACCTGACCAGGGTGTGAAAAAAGGCGTCCCAGGGGCTCAGGATGAAAAGAGGCCCAGGGACTGCTGTGATGTAGATGACGGGATGTTAATCCCGTGGCTAAAGACGGATTGAAAAATGGACACCGTGGGCTCCCAGAATGGTGAGTGGAAGTTTGGCAAAAAGGCATATATATAGCTGTAGGGCCCACATTTCCATCTCATTTGTACCTGCTGCAATAGTGACTGGACGAGCAGTTTTCAGAGGATATTTGGAGATTCGGGGAGGATGAGGCATCCGATTGGTGATTAGTGAGCTTCAGGTTAGTGGTGTGATCATCCTGCATAGAAATAGGATTCCATCTTTTGGGCAGGGGCTGTATGAAGGGCCGTACTGATCAAAATCTGGACCAGGGGTCAAAAATTTGCTCAAATTTCAAAGTGCTCGGAATGTGATGAAAATGGTACCATTATGCCCGTCTTGTCTTCCTGATTTCGGTGGTATATTTACTTTCACAAACGGAGTCCGTATGGAGAATATATCGCGATCTGTTCGCCGAGCCAAACAAGGAAAAAAAATGATGCTGATTGTACCTATCTGTACAGTCCGTACGACTCACACGTGGCAGTGATGTGGCATGATGGTACACCTGTGGCAGCTGAGTTGGCACTTGCTGATGTGGCAAGTTGTGATTGGTTGACAACGAGCAAATCCGAATGCGACATGTGGCACATCTTAAGCGAATGGAAAGGTGCCACGTGGCCCAATGAAGGGCTGCCACGTGGCACCCGTTTATTGGTTCTCGGTCTATGGTTTGGTTTGTTAAAATTTTTAGGGGTCCATGGGGTTCGACCCCTGGACCTCTCTCCACCGTGGAAGGCTTTTACAAAGTTCCAACAACCAATACGCCACATCATATGTCTTATCATATGAATGTGTTTTATTAAATTTGAATTTCATTAATGGTGTAAACGGTGGGGGTTCGGGCCGGGGCTTAGCCCCGACCCACAATCATATCGCACCACATATGACCATTCCGGTTGATAAATGGAGCGCGGGGTATATTCCAATTGTGTAGCCACGGTTATATTACAAGGTTCGAAACACATATTAAAATTCGCGCAGGGTTTTAACATATCGACCCACGGTTTCATACATTTATGCATGTGACCACACCGGTTTACAAATGCCATGCGCGCGGGGGTGTTTTAACGCTGGCCTTTGGTCATATTAAGTTTTACACATGACCACGATATATGTATTCAGACGCGCACGGGGTTTTTAAATTGTTGTAACCCACGGTTCTACCGTTTACATATGACCACCAAATGGTATATGACACGTGGATTTAAGTTGGGTTAAGTTTTCGTTTTTTTTTGAAAATGGTCACACAAACACGCACCCTCCACTTGTCAAGTTGTGAAACGGGTAGCCTATTTTAGCGCTGGGACGTGGCCACATGGCCCCCCCATGCGCCCAACACCTCCGAGTTTGGGGGCTTTATTCCCGTTAGTTGTTCAACAGTTTGACACCAATTGCGAGACGTGTGTGGGTGCTGAGTTTAGGCATGGAAAAACGCAGAAGCTGGGTTCACTTTCACACAGGTGCAGAATGGCGAACCAGTAACAGAGCTTGAAGGAGAAAAATGGCAGAATGCATAACTTCTTCAGTTTTTGACCAAATCAGGTGCTGAAAAAGCCTAGCTAGGGGTTTTTGGACGTTCTAAGTCCATTGGTGATGTTTTCATAGGCATTTGGAGACTTCTTTTGTAGGTTTTTAACCAGTTAAGTTTGAGGAAGCTCCAGGGAGTTTGAAGCCCTCATTGTTTGAGGCATTGCTTAGATGAGCACATATCCATTTTCTGAGACTGAATAGTCATTCTTGACTGTTTATTATGCTCTGAACACATTGGGATAGGTTTCAGATCCATTGGAGGACTTTTACAGATGTTTTTTCCACATTGAAGCTCAGAGAAGCTTGGAGGCCACATGTAGAAGAGGTCATTACTGGATGAGACAAGATCCATTTTCAGAGTTCTAATAGTCAATTTTGGGGTTTTTGTGTATTTTGAACCCAATGGTATAGCCTGTAAATCCATTAGATTTGAGCAGCATCTTGTAAAAGAACATTTGAAAAACTAATCCCAAAGAGCGAAGTCCATTGAAGGAGGCTCAAGGAGATGTAGCCCAGAGAGGGGTGAACTCCTTTATCATCTTGGTATTGTTGTGAGTTTCCTGTGTTATTTGCTGCACTTTACATTGCCGTGTATTGGTTTATAGCACATAATTAATCTTTTAAAAGAACATTCCTCACACATGAACATTGTCAAGAAGAAGCAAGAACTAAACACATAAACCATCTTGCATATTTTAACACATGAAGCAAGGTCCTGTTAAGGTTTATTTTATTGAGGTAGAGGGTGCTTGCATAGCATAACAAGTCAGCCTTCTATTTTCAAATCAGATGGTATCAGAGCATAGTTTGTTTTTCTCATGTATTTGCCAATGATAGCTTGAAGATTTAGTTGTTGGTATTAGTGCAAGTTTTGTGTTGAAGTTTGATATCTTGCAAAGATGGAGGAAGCTTCAAGCATGGATAGTTCTCATACATTTTCCAACTCTAAGTTCTTTGACAAAAAGATGTTTAAGGCATTGCTAACCATGAAAGATATGGTACAAGAGTTGTGGAAAGATAGAGAAGAGAGCATTTTCCTTCAAGAGCAGTTGATGGCCATGAAGGAGGAGAAAGAACAGCTTCTTGAAAAGTTGCAAGAGATGGAGAATCAACTCCATGAATCAAAGGAAACCCTTACCAAGTACATACATGACCATGAGTTATGTAATGTTAGTTTATCTTCAAATTCCTCTCAAGAAGAATGCTTTGGTGTTTTTGAAAATCACACAAAAGGAATAGGGTCCAAGTTATTGTTAAAAATGGGCTATGAAGGTAAAGGGTTAGGCAAGCATGCACAAGGCATT
>ML778947.1:813453-835366 GCA_009831015.1 Picea engelmannii
AATTCCTCTCAAGAAGAATGCTTTGGTGTTTTTGAAAATCACACAAAAGGAATAGGGTCCAAGTTATTGTTAAAAATGGGCTATGAAGGTAAAGGGTTAGGCAAGCATGCACAAGGCATTGTTGAGCCTATTGTTGTTGAAGAAAGACCTAAATATTGTGGTCTTGGTTATGAACGAATTGATGGAGCAAATTCCAAGGTTGAGGAAACTAATGAAAAAGTTTCAAGAACAATTTTTGTTTCAAGTTCACCTCCTCAAGAAGGTTTTCAAGGTGAAAGTTCAAGAACTTTTGTTGAAAGTTCAAACTCTTCAGTATGCAAAACTTGTGTTCAAGATGAATGCAAATGTGTGAAACAAAAAGGCTGTGAAAGCCATGAGGATAAGAGCAGATTTGTTAGTCTTCAAAAGAGAGATTGTAACTCTTCCGATTCACCTCCTCAAAGAGGCGAAAAAGGTGAATGTTCAAGGTATAAATCTGCCTATAATTCTGTTGCTTTTGATTATGTTAAGCATGATAAATCTGCATGTAAAAATGGAAAAAGGCCATGTACATATTGTGGTTTATATAACCATCATGTTTCAAAATGTTGGAAAAGAATGTCCACTTTCAGGAAACTTTCCAAGCAAAGGCAACATGAAAAGAACATGCAAAAGATTTGCACTCATTGTCAGAAGAGGGGTCATCTCATTGACCAATGTTGGACATTGCATCCAACCTCTCATCCAAAGCACAAGAAGCAGTTGGATAAAAAGATTGACAAGATTGGAAGAGGAGATTCCATCATTGATGTGGGTCAAGATAATTCACAAGAAGATGACTTTCAGCGGAAGAATTCGCCATTGAGTTGGCTTGGTAAGAAATGGTTAGATTTATTGAGTAAGTAAGGCTTGCATTCTTTTTGTATAGATGCACATTTCAGCCTTAGCTATTCACTTTTGTTGAAGTTGACAAGTTGCAGCAGTTTGTCATAAATTGCAAGATGCAAGTTTGCATGTGGAGGCATGTATTTTTGAATGCATACTTGTGTTATACCACCTCGTCAAGGACATGTAAAAGAGGGGTATGCTGTTCATTTTGTTACAGCCATATATATTTTTCATATTCAGCTCTTTAGTGCCCACATGTTTTGGGTTTAAGTACCTATGTTTCTACAGGAAGGAGAGTTGAAGAGCTATGCACATGCATATGGTTTTGTGAGTGCATAAACAATGAACTTGATGATAGTCATCGTGAAAGACTCATGATTGTCGCATGATTGTTTGTCATGATTTTCGACTTGTCATTTTTTAAGGTTGATACGTTTCACTTGAGTCTCGACTTGTGTCGATATTGCTTGACGACTATGTTGTGTCATTCATGGTTTTCGACTTGTGTTTAGTCGATTGTGTTGGATGACTTGTAAGTCAATTTTGTGTACATGAAATGCAGGAAAACACCATGTGCTTTGATGAAGCACAAGATGCGACAGTTGCTTGAAGAGCAAAAGGACTTTGTTGTCATTATTTGCAGTCTTGTGTCAATTTGTTTTCAAGATTGATGGCTTTCTTGGCTTGTGACAAGATGTCGCAGGAAAGTTTTGCATCCATTGGAGAGCGGATTGTTGACGTCAAAAGAGTTCACAAGAGGGACTTGATTCTCAGTGGGAAGGTTGGCAGTCTTCCAAGCACAGAGAGAACAGTGGGTCAGCAGCAGACAAAGAACAATGGTTGAGGGACATAGTCAGTTGCAGTGCAAGGCATGTCAAGGTACCCAGGTGATTGTCGAAAATACTTTTCAAGTAGAATCAGTTGATAGAACTTGAAAGGAGAAGAGTATTGAAGCTCAGGTAGATAATCATAAGCTTTTGTGGGTCCAAAAGCCTTTCAGTGGGAAGGTGTGATCAAAATCTAGACCAGGGGTAAAAAATTTGCTCAAATTTCAAAGTGCTCGGAATGCGACGAAAATGGTACCATTGCATCCGTCTCATCTTCCTGATTCCGGCGGTATATTTACTTTCGCAAATGGAGTCCGTATGGAGAAGATATCACGATCTGTTCGTCGAGCCAAACAGGGAAAAAAAAATGATGCTGACTGTACCTATCCGTACAGTCCATATGACTCACACATGGCAGTGACATGGCATGATGGTACACCTGTGGCAGCTAAGTTGGCACTTGCTGATGTGGCGAGTTGTGATTGGTTGACAACGAGCAAATCTGAATGCGACACCTGGCACATCTTAAGCGAATGGAAAGGTGCCACGTGGACCAATGAAGGGCTGCCACGTGGCACCCATTTATTCGTTCTCAGTCTATGGTTTGGTTTGTTAAAATTTTTAGGGGTCCTTGGGGTTCGACCCCCGGACCTCTCTCCACCGTGGAAGGCTTTTACAAAGTTCCAACAAGCAATACGCCACATTATATGTCATATCATATGAATGTGTTTTATTAAATTTGAATTTGATTAATGGTGTAAATGGTGGGGGTTCGGGCCGGGGCTTAGCCCCGACCCACAATCATATTGCACCACATATGACCATTCCGGTTGATAAATGGAGTGCGGGGTATATTCCAATTGTGTAGCCACAGTTATATTACAAGGTTCGAAACACATATTAAAATTCGCGCGGGGTTTTAACATGTCGACCCACGGTTTCATACATTTATGCATGTGACCACACCGGTTTACAAATGCCATGCGCATGGGGGTGTTTTAACGGTGGCCTTTGGTCGTATTAAGTTTTACACATGACCACAATATATGTATTCAAACGCGCGCGGGGTTTTTAAATTGTTGTAACCCACGGTTCTACCGTTTACATATGACCGCCAAATGGTATATGACACGCGGATTTAAGTTGGGTTAAGTTTTCATTTTGTTTTGAAAATGGTCACACAAACACGCGCCCTCCACTTGTCAAGTTGTGAAACGGCTAGCCTATTTTAGCGCTGGGACGTGGCCACATGGCCCCCCCATGCGCCCAACACCTCCGAGTTTGGGGGCTTTATTCCCGTTAGTTGTTCGACAGTTTGACACCAATTGTGGGATGCGCGTGGGTGCTGAGTTTAGGCATGGAAAAGCGTAGAAGCCGGGTTCACTTTCACACAGGTGCAGAATGGCGAACCAGTAACAGAGCTTGAAGGAGAAAAATGGGAGAATGCATAACTTCTTCAGTTTTTGACCAAATTAGGTGCTGAAAAAGCCCAGCTAGGGGTTTTTGGATGTTCTGAGTCCATTGGTGATGTTTTCACAGGCATTTGGAGACTTCTTTTGTAGGTTTTTAACCAGTGAAGTTTGAGGAAGCTCCAGGGAGTTTGAAGCCCTCATTGTTTGAGGCATTGCTTAGATGAGCACATATCCATTTTCTGAGACTGAATAGTCATTCTTGACTATTTATTATGCTCTGAACACATTGAGATAGGTTTCAGATCCATTGGAGGACTTTTACAGGTGTTTTTTCCACATTGAAGCTCAGAGAAGCTTAGAGGCCACATGTAGAAGAGGTAATTACTGGATGAGACAAGATCCATTTTCAGAGTTCTAATAGTCAATTTTGGGGTTTTTGTGTATTCTGAACCCAATGGTACAGCCTGTAAATCCATTGGATTTGAGCAGCAGCTTGTAAAAGAACATTTGACAAACTAATCCCAAAGAGCCAAGTCCATTGAAGGAGGCTCAAGGAGATGTAGCCCAGAGAGGGGTGAACTCCTTTATCATCTTGGTATTGTTGTGAGTTTGCTATGTTATTTGCTGCACTTTACATTGTTGTGTATTGGTTTATAGCACATAATTAATCTTTTAAAAGAACATTCCTCACACATGAACATTGTCAAGAAGAAGCAAGAACTAAACACATAAACCATCTTGCATATTTTAACACATGAAGCAAGGTCCTGTTAAGGTTTATTTTATTGAGGTAGAGGGTGCTTGCATAGCATAAAAAGTCAGCCTTCTATTTTCAGATCACGTACAGAGGGGTTTTGTGGGTGTGGGCCCCATGTGCGTGGGCGATTCGAAAGTAGGCATGCACATGTGTGCACCTGCCCACCGGATAGACGTGCATGGGGGCGTCGATGGGGGAATTAAAGGCGCACACTATGTCCATGCTTGTCAGGTGTACAACTGCGCATTTGTAGGTAACAGTGTTGTACAGTGCGAGCCTGTGTAGGTAACAGGCGCACCTGAGAGCACGCCTGTGTATGTAACAGGCGCGCCTGTGAAGCTAACAGGTGCGCATATGTGCGCACCTATGTAATGAACAGGCGTGCATGTGTGCATGCCTGTGGGTTAAAACAATCGCGCTTTAGAGGCAAAATTGACGGGTGTAAAATTGATGTTTGTGATGTTGGTCTCGTGTGCTGATATAAGACTTTTTGTTGTGGCTGCAGGTGGACAGTTTGCACGATGCCAGTGGGTTGGAGAGAGTGAGATTGGTCGCAGCTATGAGACACCATGGCGATTGAGGACCCAGGTCTGTGAGTGACTTTGGCAGCCTGTGGGTTGCTAAAGTTTTTTTAGTGTCCTTTGATACGGGCACAGGAGTATCTTCTACAGTTCCTGATCCAGATGTGGAGTCTGGAGCTGCACTACTTCCTTGTGCGAGGAGAGCAAATCCCCTTCACTACGGTGGAGGATGTGTACTTCTTGACTGGGCTCTCGTTTCGGGGTGTGCCCCTACCGGCGGAGCTGGTGCTACCGAGGGACCTGACCCTAGCGACCGTTGGTCGGAGATACTGTTCAGGGCTGAACTTTATGTCTGGGATGGTTGTGAGCCTCGGGTAGATAGATTCCCTAGCTCATCGCTATATAGCAACGATGATTGTGAGAGTATATGGGTCACTAGCGACCTAGCGGATCAGTGGGGGCCAGTTGTCAGTGCTGGGGAGAGTACTGGCTGGTGAGCAGTTCACCTGGGGACTGGCTCTGCATGCCCGGATGATAGGGTAGCTGGACCACTGTCGGTCCATGGACACGAGTGAGTTTACCTTCGGGTCGATCCTGGTGGCGTGGTTTCTAGAGAGGGTGTCGATGTTGTGCCCTAGGATTTTATTGGGTGCGCCTAGGGCGCAAGAGCTGCGACTGAGGTGGTGGTCGACTGTGTTGCTGAGCCATGGTGGTGGCGAGGGTGGCCACTTCTTCACTACAGAGGTGGCACAGGTCTAGTGCCTGATGCTGCAAGTGATACTAAGGTACCCCTATACCGGGTTGACTTCCGGGATGATTCGGACATGGTGCTACCTCCAGGGGAGGTTTTTGACCACCGAGGTATGTTGATTTAATGATGTTGATATGTATGTTTTGTGTTTTTTGAGATAGCATGTCTTATGTTTATGATATAGATGTTGATATGATATGGTGTTTGTTTGCATGTGTAGACGTGGCACCTCGCGATCACGAGGTGGAGCTGTAAAGAGCGGCGGAGAGACCGCCGCAGGGAGAGAGACATCGGCGTGAGGATGCCACGGTGCGACTAGCTGAGCCAGAGAGGGCAGAGAGGAGGCGTCAATTTGATGATCCTGGTGCTGGACCATCACACGCTCCTCCGACGGCAGTCGGAGCTGATTTTGAGGACATACGTCATCATTTGGAGACGGTGTTATAGGAGGTGCCTGAGGGCATATGGTCTCGCATCCACGATGAGGCTTTCCTAGAGCAGTGTGTGGGGGTGCCACCACCATGGCGGGCCATAGTACGACGGGTAGCAGTGGCTATTGTGTTGACGACCGAATGACTACTGCTGGGGCAGGAAGGGCTAGTAGGGGGTGGACCACCACCTCCTGGGGCAGGAGGTGGTGGGCCGCCACCACCTGAGGGGGGAGCAGGCGATGGTGCTCTAGAAGCACTGTGAGTGCTAATCTGAGGCATTTGATGTATAGATAGTTTTTGTATATAAGCTAGTGAGCCCATTTTGTACCGAGGTGCTGCATTGGCCTGCAGATACTTGTATTTTTTGTATGTAAACATTCAGATGGCACTGTGGACCTATATATATACACAAGTATACATTTTTGAGATCTATGTGGTGTTTACATGTTTTTGGTTAATGTTTTGATGATGTCTATTCTATGTATATGCTGTGATAGGTTTGTGTTATATGTTTATGTATCTGTAGAGGTAGATTGATGTGATATATGCCAGTCTAACACAATATTAGCTAGGTTATCAGTAATTTGATTCAATTGTCTTGGAATATGTGTAAATGTAATGGAATCAAAATGTCGAGACAAAAGCCTAACCTACAGGTATTTGCGAAAGAGGCAAGGATCACGGACGCGGTACACATTGTTGAGCTGGAGAACGACTAGTTGAGAGTCGAGGAAGACGCTAAGGTGATGAATATGATGATGTTGGGCGTCGGCCAGGAGGCCAATGACAGCAGTGTATTCGACTTGGTTGTTGGTTGCTGACCCCAAACATATGTCGCTCGAATGGAGAATTTCATGTGAGGGGGTGTAGAGAGCCCAAGCAGTCGAAGCGAGATTTTGCATCCAACGGCTAGCACCGTCGGCGTAACCAATGTGGTAGGCTGGTGGAGGAAGCATCTGTCAATAGCACAAAGGATAGTTTAGACATGACGGAAGGAGAAAAGGATTAAAAACGCTAGAAAAGAAATAACCTAAAGTAGAATGACTACATTTAAGTGTAAAATTTCTTCAAGTACAACCCGTTGACGGGTTCTTTGAGAGAGAGGCCTTCGGGAGAGGCTAGAATATATGCACCTTTGGTGAGGCAATGTTGGATGATGTATGGGCCATCACAGAGTGACTCGAATTTTCCATGGCCAAAGCTATCATGAGCGATATCGTAAGCCAGGACAAGGTCACCTTCGCAAAATGATCGAAGGTTGACATGGCGATCAAAGGTAGCCTTGGATCATTTTTTAGCTGCCTCGTTGTTCTATAAGGAAGATCGAAGATGTTCATCTAGAGACTCCAAGTTCAGCAAGGGCTGCTCCATTGGAGCAGTGTCGGGTAATAGCTCAATTGCGGTGCGTAAGGTGGGAATTTCACACTCAATGGGAAGAGTGGCCTCAACCCCATGGACTAAATGAAATGGTGTGAAACCAGTAGCAGTTTTCACAACCGTTCGGTAATCCCATAGCGCAGAAAATAACATATGATACCAATTGGTTTTATGTTTATTAACCGTGTACTGTAACATGGTCTTGAAGACTTTGTTAACTGCCTCAACCTGTCCATTAGACTGAGGGTAATATGGTGAGGCAAACTCGTGAGAGAATCCTAACCGAGATGAGAGTTAAATGAAGATCTCATTCTCGAAGTGTTTTTCATGATCGGAAATGAGTTGGAGGGGTACTCCAAAGTGGGATATGACGTGGTTAAAGAAGAAACACGCTGTTGTGTTAGTGGTGTTGTTGAATGTGGGCATAGCTTCGACCCATTTGGTGAAGTAATCAATGGTGACAATGATGTATTTGTGACCACTGTTGGAGGGGGGATTGCAAGTCATAAAGTCGATGCCCCATTTACAAAAAGGGTCAGCAGTAATGACAGGGTGGAGAAGAGTGTGGGGAGCTTGGGCTTTGTTGGCGTAGAGATGACATTGCTCACATTGTTTCACGGCATGAATGCAATCATGAAACAAGGTAGGCCAAAAGTAACTGGCTCGGATAATCTTTTGAGCAGTGGATATACCTGAAAGATGGTCCCCACATGTGTCGTTGTGGCATTTGTTTAAGACATTATCGGCCTCGTCAATAGTTAGGCATCGACGAAGAATGGTGTCGAAGCCCCACCAGTATAGGATGTCTCCGATGAGGAGGTAGTGGGGCGACTGATGTTGAATACAACGACGATCATCGCGTGAAAGGTGGTTACCAAACATTTGAGTTCGGAGGTAGACAAGGAGGTCGCCGTACCAAGGATCATCTGAGGTGATGTAAAAGAGATGTTCGTCGGGAAAATCGGTGTTGACGGGGGCACTGGTGGTGTCAGAGGGGAGGGCCATGACAAGTTCGGTGAGAATGAGGGCCTTCTTACTCTTAGGTGTTGAGAAATCAAGGTCGTACTCTTGAAGGATAACGATCCATCAAGAAAATTTGTCGTTAACTTGCCTACGGATGAGAAAGTACTGCATAGGGTTGGAATCTGCAACGACTTTTGTGGTGCGAAGCAGAATGTAGTGGCACAGTTTCTGGACTGCGAGGACGACTGCAAGATCAAGTTTCTCTTCGTGTTTATACTTCAAGGATGGGCCTGAGAGGTTTTTACTAATGTAATAAATGACATGTTCATGATTGTCATCACCTAGCTGGATGAGGATGCCAGCTACTGATACAGCTGATGCTGATACATAGAGGATATAGTCACGATTGTAGTCAGGTGCGCTAATTAAAGGTGCATTTGAAAGCGCTGTTTTAAGATCATCAAATGACTGTTGGGCATGGTCATCCCAGTGAAATGGGATGTCGTGACATAGTAAGCGAAGGAAACCATGTGTGCATATGGTGTAATCTAGGACAAAGTGCCTAAGAAAGTTAGCTTTGCCTTGTAGGCTCTGAAGTTGTCGTAAATTCTGGGGAGGTGGAATTTCGGTGATGGCTTGGACTTTGAGGGGGTCTACAGTAATACAACTTTGGGAAACAATAAAACCAAGGAGGCGCTCTGTGGTGACACATAACACTCACTTGAGAGGATTCAAGCGGATGTTGTACTGATGACACCGTTGAAAGATGATTCGTAAATCATCAAGATGTTGGGTGCGTTTCTTGGATCGAGCTGTGAGGTCATCCAAGTAGGCGAGGATGATATGTGCTAGATCATGAAAGATGTATGTCATAGCCCACTGGAAAGTGGCAATGACATTCTTTAAGCCGAAAGGCATGACATGATATGAAAAAGTACCCCAAGGGGTAGTAAATGCGGTTTTATACTGATCGGCGGGGTGAATTTGAATTTGATTATAACCAGAGAATCCATCCATAAAGGAGAGAGCCTCGTGGCCGGCGCAGTCATCGATAATTTGATCAATGAAAGGCATTGGAAAGTTGTCTTTGGGACATGCATGATTGAGATCGTGAAAGTCTGTGCAAACGTGGATAGTGCCCTATTTTTTGTTAATGAGTACAGGGTTGGAAACCCATGAGGTATAAGCGATGGGGTAAATGAAATCATAAGTGCATAATTTGTCAATTTCAGATTTGATAGCCGCAACTTTGGATGGGTGTAGCGGTCGCTGTTTTTGGCGAACTGGTGTAATGTCAAGCCAGATGTCGATGCGATGTTTGACAATAGAGGGATCGAGGCCAGGCATTTTCGTGTATAACCAGGTGAAAATATCCCTATATTCTTGGAAGAGGGATTTATATGCAGCGATTTCCTAAGGAGTGCAAGCAGCTCCAATGGTGATTTCCTCGACGATGCCATTTTTAATGGAAATGTCGATTTTAATGGTGGGGGAAATGTTGGCCATGTTTCCTTCTTCAAAAGCATCAGGGGTAGGAATGTGATTTTTGAACCAGTCGATAGGCCCTAATGGGATAAAATCCTTGGTTTCGACCGCGTAAATGGGGTTTTGGTTAGGAGGAAGGGAGGCTTCCGGTGTGACGCAACCTGCCCCTCAACGAGCGGTCGCTCCACCAGGACCTTCTCACCCCTTAGGCCCGAAGAGTCCAAGCTCTTCCAACTCCCCTCGGGAGTCTTCGTCACCCACAGAATACTTCTCTCGGTGATTCCACGCTCTCGAAAACCAGGAAATTGGCACTCGCGTGTTCGCGAGTTCAACACTTGTGATATCGATCCTTCAATGCCTGAGCCCCGATGGTCAACGGTCAATGCTCGCACGTCGGGCTTTCCCTTGTCGGGATATCGCAATCTGCGATGTCACCGCCTCGAGTTTCCTATCCCCGAGTGCCGAAACGATGATCCCACACGAATATGCCACCTGTATTCCACTATTCCTCCGGGGTCCCACGCTGCCACATCAACCTCGGGATTTCGCGGATCGCGGATCCACGACATCAAGTCCCTTGTAGTTGGAAACCTCGAATGTCGAAACTCCGATGTTTCGGATTTGTGCCACCTGTCCCTCCAGCGATCGACGGCTCCGATCAAATCGGGGGATCACACTTCGCGATTTCGACGTGCATGGGATTCTTGCACTCGCTAACCCCGATTCGCCGATATGCGATGGCAAATGATCCTTCCTGCACCTGAGGGTTTACCTCCTCGCTCCTTCTCCCAGATCCAATGAACCACAAGACTTCGCGAGTCTTCACGACAAACTCAAGTCGTCGATTCTCTTCCTCTGTGAAGAGATATCTGCTCTAACGCCTTCGTCCTGTGTGACCTCCACTGGGGTCGATTCCACAGCGAACGGAAGGAACTATCCCTCCTGATCTTTTATCAACTCGGACTCCTTCAAGGATTCCTCGAACACGCTCCCTGTGCTCGGCCTTCAATCACCTCCAAAAGTGATGAAGTCTTCCGGCTCCTGTGCATTCACGCTCGCAACAGTTCCGATCTGCACTCACCTGCATGGCTCGAATAACTCAAAAACGACTCTAAGTAATAGAGAGCGAAAGTTCGACTACTTAGCCTCCTCGACGCACTCTATGCGGAGGAATTCAACTGCACTCTATGCAGGAATCTCCTGGCCTAAACAAAGAAATAATTGAAACTCATTCCTTCACTCTCTCAGGTTTCGAACCTGATATGCAATCACATAAGCAGCATATAACAGATAAGCATAGAAAGAAGCAAACATGCAAAGGCACAATATCAACAACACACAGAGATCAAACACGTCCACGGAATTGAATCAAAGCTCTTCCTATTAATTCAATAACTGTACATGGAGGTTTCTTCATAACTCTCTGCTCTGCTCTCTGCTTGCTCTCAATGCTAATGCTTGATGGATGTTATGTTACAATGATACAAGGGAGGGTGTCTATACTCCGTTTTCTTTCTCGAAAGATAAAACTGTCTAATCTACAGTTAATTTCTATCTACCAGCATTAAATTAAATAAATGCCTTCCTATCTATAATATATTACAAGTGTGCTTGGATTTATATGCCTTCATTTAAATGGCGGTGCAAAATCTTTCCAAAGTAATTCAAAAAGGTATATGCTGGCACTGTCCAGCTGTTCTTCTCTTTCCATGCACTGGCTTGCTTGATAGTTGAGCGATGCTCCTGCATCATACTCCTCGGCTCAAAAGATTTCATGGGATCCTGCTCATGAGCTCTTGTACAGTCCACCCATGTTTTTGTATCACTGCCTCTGTCTCCCAGTTGGCATCCTCCACTGGGTGGTTCTTCCATTTTACCAGGTATTCAAAATATTGCTTCCTCCTGGTCTTCTTACCTGCTCGCTTATCCAGTATGCACTCCATCTCAGGCTTCTGTGCAATTGGTAACTACTTCTGCCACTGGACCACTGGTTCTTCAACACTCCCAGCTCCTGTATCTTCGGCCTTATATGGGTATAAATCCGAAATGTTGAAAATCGGAGATATCCCGATGCCCTCCGGCAACTCAAGCTCATATGCATTCTCTCCGAATTTCCTCAGAATTCTGCATGGCCCGATCTTTTTCATCTTGAGCTTGTTGTATGTTCCCCGTGGGAACCTTTCTTTCCTCAGGTGCGCCAGAACCATGTCTCCAACTTCGAACTAGAGTTGTCTTTTCCTCTGGTCGGCTCTGTGCTTATACTCCTGATTCGTCTTCTGCAGCCGCTGCTTCACCTCTGTGTGAAGTTCTTGCATGGCCTCAGCGAACTCCTCAGCTCTCGCGCTGCTAGTCTCAGCCTGTTCCGACTCCCTGAGTATAGAAACTCCTCTCGGCTGTGTCCCATACAAAATCTGGAATGGACTCTTGCCTGTACTCCGATTCACCGAATCGTTGTATGCGAATTCTACATGTGGTAGGATCTGATCCCAACTGTTGTGATGCTCAGTCACTAGGCTTCTCAACAGATCTCCCAAACTTCTGTTGACTACTTCCATCTGCCCATCTGTCTGCGGATGGTAAGTAGAACTTAATGCTAATTCAGTCCCGAGCTTCTTCCATAGCATCCTCCAGAAATGACCTATGAACTTCGTATCTCGATCCGAGACTATGCTTCGCGGCAATCCATGTAATCACACGATCTCTTTGAAAAACAAATTCGCGATGTGCGTGGCATCGCTGGTCTTATGGCACGGAATGAAATGCGCCATCTTCGAGAACCTGTCCACCACAACAAAAATGGAATCCACGCCTCTCTGCGTCCTCGACAACCCCAACATGAAATCCATGCTGATGGCCTCCCATGGCCTCTCGGGTATGGGAAACGGTTGATAGAACCCTGTGTTCTGTTTTCGTCCCTTCGCATGTTGACATACTCTGCACCTGTCAACAAACCTCTTCACATCTGCATGCATGCCTGGCCAAAAATAAGATTCGCTCAGCTTGGCGAATGTTTTTTCATGCTCGAAATGACCTGCTAAGCCTCCGCTGTGCTTTTCCTTCACCAAATTCTCTCTCATAGAGAAATTTGGAATGCACAATTGATTTCCCTTGAACAGAAATCCATCTTGGATCAAGTAGTCAATCCACGGACTCCTATCCCTGAGAACTGGGTTCTCGGTTGCCTCATATGCCTCGCCAAAATCTGCGTCACCTGCATACCTATCTTTTAGATTTTCAAAACCCAAGGTTTTGACTCTGAACTCTTGCAGCACTAGACATTTCCTGCTCAATGCATCAGCCACCTTGTTTGCAGTCCCCAAAATGTGCTTGATTACGAATGTGAAGTTCTGCATATACTCTACCCACTTTGCATGCTTCTAGTTCAGCTTCTCCTGCTGACTCACGAATTGAAGTGCATGATTATCACTGTACAAAACAAATTCCTTGGGTATCAAGTAATGCCTCCACTTTTTCAATGCCTGAATGATGGCATAGAACTCTTTGTCGTACGTGGAGTACTTCAATTTTGCATCATCCAGCTTCTCACTGTAATATGCAACAGGTCTATCATCCTGACTCAAAACCCCTCCAACAACATACCCACTGGCATCAAACTTCACTTGGAAGGTTTTCTGGAAATTTGGCAGCACCAGAATTGGCTGCTCAGTTATCTTCCACTTCAACAAATTGAAGCTCCTCTCAGCCTCGGCTGTCCACTAGAAAACTTTATGCCGTTTCCTCACCGTATCCATCATTGCGGCACTGATTCCGCTGAAATTCCGAATGAATTTCCTATAGAAACTTGCCAAACCATGGAATCTCCTTACCTCAAAAACATTTCTCGGCGACGGCCAATTCCTGATTACATTTACCTTCTCAGGATCCATCTTCAACTCATTTTCCGAGATTACAAAACCCAGATATATGAGTTCCGTCTGCATGAAGGAACACTTCTTCAAATTGATCAGCATCTTTTCCTGCTGCAGTCTTCTCATTACTATGGCCAAATGTCTCAAGTGTTCTTCCCTGGTTTTACTGAAGATCAGTATATCATCCAGGTACACCACCACGAATTTGCCAATGAATTCCCATAGGACTTCATTCATCAGCCTCATAAAAGTGCTGGGTGCATTCGTCAAGCCAAACGGCATGACCAGCCATTCGTACAAACCCTCGTTTGTCTTGAATGCTGTTTTCCACTCATCTCCCTCTCTCATCCGGATCTGATGATATCCGCTCTTGAGATCTATCTTAGAAAAATAGTTTGCCTCACTCAGGCAATCCATCAAGTCATCCATTCTTGGTAATGGGAACCTGTACCTGATGGTGATCTTATTTATGGCCCTAGAGTCTGTACACATTCTCCAGCCTCCATCCTTCTTCGGACTCAGTACCGTTGGAACGACACATGGACTAAGACTCTCTCTGAACAGTCCTTTGTCCTGCAGATCTTGAACTTGCCTTTTGACCTCCTCGTTCTCCTGAGGTGTCAACCTGTACGCTGCCTTATTTGGCAAACTTGCTCCTGGAATGAGGTCGATGTGGTGACTCACACTCCTCATCGGTGGCAACGAACGAGGTAGTTCGTCCACGATGATGTCAACAAACTCTCCCAGCAGTTGTTGAATCTCCTCTGGCAAGTCATCCATTCTTGTGCTTGTCAGGACAATTCTCGGCTTCCTGACAACAAAGAATTGTGGATCCTCATCCTTCTCTAACTCTGTGAGAAGCTCTTTCCCACTCATGAGAAGTATCATCCTGCTAACTTCCGGTTTCACTTCTTTATCCTTCACCGACAACAACTTATGAATTTTTCCATCCTTCTCCAAGGTGTATGTGTTCATCCTCCCGTCATGAACAACATGTCTATCATACTACCATGGTCTACCCAGCAGTATGTGGCATACATCCATGGAAATAACATCACACAAAATCTCATCATGATAATTCCCAATTTTAAATTTAACTAAGCATTGTTTGGTGACACTTACCCGATGTCCTTTCTGTAACCACGAGACTTTATATGGGCTCGGGTGCTTAGTTGTGTTCAGCTCCAATTTCTCCACCATCTCGGTCGAAACGAGATTATCGTTGCTCTCGCTGTCCACTATGACCTTGCACTTCCTGTCCTTGGCTGTACAAGCCATTCTGAGCAGTCTGCTCCGCTGCACTGAGTTGTTCACCTCCTTCTCGGGTTTCAAAAGGACCTTATGCGTTCCAAGAGACCTTCCACTGTCCACATCCTCGCTCTCAACATCACGCCCCTGCTGCGCCTCAGTGATGTGAGCTTCGCTTCTATCCATCTTCCTCTCTGGACAGTCAATGGCTTTATGACCGTCTTTACCACACGCGAAACATGTGATAACTCCTCCTCGACCCCTTCCTCTACCTCGGGTACGAGGAAATGTATTCGCATCAGCGTATCCCCCTTGTTGATCATCTTGCTCCCTCCTCGGTTCAGCATTTTGCTGTCTCTACTGCGAGGTTCCACCTCTTTCAGCTTTTCCCTGAGGCTTCTTCCAATCCTCCTTGGGCTTCTGTGTTCGTTCTTGGGCAACAGCTTTGCCTCTGGGCTGGCTTCTGCCTCGCCCTCGCTGACCCTGCTTGCGGCTCAGCTTTTCTTCTGCCTTCAGAGCCATCTGATACGCATCCTCGACTGTTCGGATGGTCAGCATGCTCAATTCATCCTGAATGTCATACCTCAGACCATTCGGATATCTTGCCACCTTTTCGTCATCACTCTCCCGATGACCTGCTCGAATGTTGAGCCTATAGAACTCCTCGGTGTACTCTTTCACCGTCATCAATTTCTATCTCAGGTTCTGCATGTGCCTGAACAAAGTGATCTGGTAATCCCTCGGAATGAACTTCGCCTTCATCTTGGCGATCATCAGATCCCAACTTTTGATCTTTTGTTTGCCTTTGGAACATCTGTCCGCCTGCAGCTCGTCCCACCATAAGGCTGCATGTCCTTTCAGCTTGGTGACAGCATGCCTCACCTTCTTGTCCTCTTCGATATCTTCATAATCGAAGTAGGTGTCGAGTGCTCGGATCCAATCCAGCAACTCCTCAGCATTTAGACTCCCCTCATAAGTCGGGATGTCCATTTTCGTCTTCGAGCTCATCCTCGAAATGGCCCTGATCAACCTCTCTGTCGAGGCATCTTCTGCTGAGACTTCTTCTTTAGCATGTCCAGCTTCCTCTTCAACCTCGGAATCGCTGAACTCTACTGCACCAACTCCGCGTCGCTGTGCAGTCTCCATCTCCTCGAGTCTCACTCTGAGATCTCGCATCTGGCGTTCCATCTCAGCATTACCTTCTGGCCTACCCCTTCTTCGCGCGTCCCTGTCCTCACGATCAGGTGACTGCATTTCTCTTCGGGGTGGCATTTTGTCTCTGCTTCTCTCTGCTACCTGAACAAAGAGAACTCAATCCGGCTCTGATACCACTTTGACGCAACCTGCTCCTCAACGAGCGGTCGCTCCACCAGGACCTTCTCACCCCTTAGGCCTGAAGAGTCCAAGCTCTTCCAACTCCCCTTGGGAGTCTTCGTCACCCACAGAATACTTCTCTCGGCGATTCCCCGCTCTCGAAAATCAGGAAATCGGCACTCGCGTGTTCGCGAGTTCAACGCTTGTGATATCGATCCTTCAATGCCCGAGCCCCGATGGTCAATGGTCAATGCTCTCACATCGGGCTTTCCCTTGTCAGGATATCGCAATCTGCGATGTCACCGCCTCGAGTTTCCGATCCCCGAGTGCCGAAACGACGATCCCACGTGAATATGCCACCTATATTCCACTATTCCTCCGGGGTCCCACGCTGCCACATCAACCTCGGGATTTCGCGGATCGCGGATCCACGACGTCAAGTCCCTTGCAGTTGGAAACCCCGAATGCCGAAACTCCGATGTTTCGGAATTGTGCCACCTATCCCTCCAGCGATCGATGGCTCCGATCAAATCGGGGGATCGCACTTCGCGATTTCAACGTGCATGGGATTCTTGCACCCGCTAACCCCGATTCGCCGATATGCGATGGAAAATGATCCTTCCTGCGCCTGAGGGTTTACCTCCTCGCTCCTTCTCCCAGATCCAATGACCCACGAGACTTCGCGAGTCTTCACGACAAACTCAAGTCGTCGATTCTCTTCCTCTGTGAAGAGATCTCTGCTCTAACGCCTTCGTCCTGTGTGACCTCCACTGGGGTCGATTCCACAGCGAATGGAAGGAACTATCCCTCCTGAGCTTTTATCAACTCGGACTCCTTCAAGGATTCCTCGAACATGCTCCCTGTACTCGGCCTTCAATCACCTCCAAAAGTGATGAAGTCTTCCGGCTCCTGTGCATTCACACTCGCAACAATTCCGACCTGCACTCACCTACATGGCTCGAATAAATAAAAAATGACTCTAAGTAATAGAGAGCGAAATTTCGACTACTTAGCCTCCTCGATGCACTCTATGCAGAGGAATTCAACTGCACTCTATGCAGGAATCTCCTGGCCTAAACAGAGAAACAATTGAAACCCATTCCTTCACTCTCTCAGGTTTCGAACCTGATATGCAATCACATAAGCAACATATAACAGATAAGCATAGAAAGAAGCAAACATGCAAAGGCACAATATCAACAACACACAGAGATCAAACACGTCCATGGAATTGAATCAAAGCTCTTCCTATTAATTCAATAACTGTACATGGAGGTTTCTTCACAACTCTCTTCTCTGCTCTCTGCTTGCTCTCAATGCTAATGCTTGATGGATGTTATGTTACAATGATACAAGGGAGGGTGTCTATACTCCGTTTTCCCTCTCGAAAGATAAAACTGTCTAATCTACAGTTAATTTCTATCTACCAGCATTAAATTAAATAAATTCCTTCCTATCTATAATATATTACAAGTGCGCTTGGATTTAAATGCCTTCATTTAAATGGCGGCACAAAATCTTTCCAAAGTAATTCAAAAAGGTATATGCTGGCACTGTCCAACTGTTCTTCTCTTTCCATGTGCTGGGTCGCTTGATAGTTGAGCGATGCTCCTGCATCACGGTGGAGAGAAGAGTGCGCGATGGTGTAGCACATCCCATGGAGAGTCTGGGTGGTTTAACTCTTTGAGTATTGCTTCGTCGCATTGGAAGTGACGAGAATACAAGGGGTCGTGAGGAGTGATCTCGATGACAGTGGTCGTGTAGTTGCCCCCTGATGGAGAAGCAGGGGGGACATTGTTAGAAGATGGTGAGGGTTCACTTGTCATAAACCATATATTGAAGTACTGAGGGGTACC
Organism: Picea engelmannii; assembly: GCA_009831015.1. Lineage (NCBI taxonomy): Eukaryota > Viridiplantae > Streptophyta > Pinopsida > Pinales > Pinaceae > Picea > Picea engelmannii. The sequence continues at coordinate 831,132 of ML778947.1, forward strand.
CGTGGTGGTTGGGTGGAGAGTGCCCGTAGGGGAATGAGCAGGAGAGTTGGGGGGGTTGGGGGGTAAATCCTCAGATACATCATCTAAGAACCATGGAGGTTTTGGGAGTGCCTCAGGTTTGAGAGAAATGACATGAAGATCTATTAGTGGCGAGGTAATGTCAATTATTGCCTTTGCGGGTCTGGGAAGCAGGTTCAATTGACGTTTCCTGTATGCAAGGATCATAGGAAACTGGTATGTAAAATGAGCTAATGAATCGCAGAGAGAGCAAGGGTGTCTCATACGTTCATTGACTGAAGTGGTGATATAACGGATGTCGGTGATATTTGTTGACGAGGATGTAGCAGGACTGGGGTTGTTCTGGAAGTTCTGGCGCACTGCGGCTAATGTCTGTCGAAATCATGGCAGTGCTGGGCAATGGTGGGTATAATGGCCATATTCAGAACATATAGCATAGGCATATTTGTTCCTCAAGCCTTTACTACTGGAAGGGAGGGTGGTAGTGGCGGGTGTTGGGGGAGTGTGATTGAGTGGGATCAAATTCCATAATTCTGGTAGCGACAGACAGTTGTTGGTTTGGTGTCCCTCTTTCTCACATTGTGTGCAAGGTGGTGGGATGCATGTAGGAAGTGGAGCTATGAGCTCCTTCTTCTTTCTCCTGCCCCCAGCTGTGGCAGGAGGGTTAGTGAGTGGGGGTGTGGTTGGAGTAAGAATGGGAATCGTCATGGGGATTCCTTCTTTCTGGGGGGGATGGATGGTCGAGGGACCATCTCTGGTGGGTCTAAATACCAAACTGGGATTGCTAACACCATATTAGGTAGTGTGAGCATTGCGGCTCCCTGAAAAGCTTCGATACCTGGTGGAGGGTAAAAGAAGGGAATTTGAGTGATGGCTTGGGGGACTGTCTCCCAAACTGGAACATGTCCTTGGGGAGAGGTGGATTCGTGGACTGGCAAGGTCGATGAGTGTCCAGGAGGTTCTAGAGGTGGGGTTTCTGTGATGAGGGGAACGTTAGATATGACAGAAGCCTATGTAGGAGGAATGGTATCCTCTGTGTGAGTTCTATTAGACGATATGAAGCACACTTGATTGGAAGGATGCATGAGTGGTGGTGCTCCATGGTATGTTCCTAACAAGGATGGATATTTAAAAATCCTAGGACCCATCTCGACGAGTGGATTTGCATCATGGCTTGTGTGGATGAGAGGAAGAATGTTATCGATGTTGGCAGATGGGTTAGGCTCATAATGTGAGACTTGGTCAATGGTAACGATCTTCCTATTGTGAGGGAACATCATTGTCCGAAAGATGAAATATGCCACTACCTTCATAGCGTACATGTAGCTACGACCGAAAAAGATATTATAATCGAGAGGGGCGTCGATAACTTCGATATCGATGAGAATAGTCTTGCCCCTGAGTTCAATGGCAACATTTTGGAAGATCCCTTCAGGAGAGGATGGTCGTTCGTCATAAGCTCGTAATGTGATGGCAGAGGGTATGAGTTATGAGGAACCAAGTTTCTTCCATACCGTTTTGGACATAATGCATGTAGATGCACCTTCATTGATGATACACCGATGAACTGTGATGTTCTGTATTTTCACTGGTATTTGAAAAGAGATCAAGCCGGGAAGACGAGGTTCACCATTGTCTAGATCAAAGGTGATGAGTTGGGTATCTATGGGGTCGACTGCCCCCAAGGCAGAAAGTAATGATTTCCACTATGTAGGACAAGTCTAGAGGACTTCCAAGACTGACATGGAAGTCGGGGATTGTGCTAAGTTGTCTACCAAACTATAGTTATGAGATGCCCTAGCCTATGGGTTGTGGACATTCCTGCGCAATGGGATGCGAGGGATGCAAAGCGGTGGTTCGACGGAAGGGAGAGGGATCACCAACAGGGGTCTCGTTGGTGTAGGGTTTGTCTCTGGAGGGATGGGAGGAGACTCAGTGGATGCATGATACTGACGAGTATGTGTTTGCAGAAGGATTTCTTCCTCATTTGTGAGGATAATTGTGCGATCTGCTGGATTGTTGGGGTTGAGATATTGTCCCACTTGAGGTGGGGGATGTTGTGTGTCTTGTTGGGTGTTTATCACACCTTAATGTGGAATAGGATTTTGCAGCACGGCGGGAGGGGGTTGTTGCACGTATTGTTGTGGTGCCTGCTGAGGGACAGGCTGTGCAGGAGAATGGGGAAGACTACCAGAGTCTTTCACCCATTTGAAATCAGCGATCTGGGGGCAATGATGAGTGTAATGGCCGAACTCACCACAAAGGGCATAAGGGAAGATGGTTTTAATGTTATTTCACCCTTGGAATTTATTATTATTGCCCCCTTGGGGGTTTTGGTTCCCTTGGTTCTGCTTGCCCCCAGTGGGTTGGTGCTGTGGGGGTTGATTCTCCCCCTGACCTGGGTTGTTGTTATTCCTGTTTGGTCCTTTCTTCTTGGCATTGTTTGAGGGATGGGTTGGATTGGAGGTATTCAATTGTTCAAAACTTTGGTATTGTTGAATAGTAGAGGGTTGAACAAAATTCACCCCCACATGAGGATGTGGGGGCGCCATGGGTTGTGGAGGACCAGGAAATGGGAAATACGGGTTCTGTGGTGGTACTGATCCATAAGGTACATAGAAAGGCATAGTTCTATCACTAGTACTATAAGATGAGGTAAAGGGGGTACCAGAGGTTGTTTGAATAGGTGGATGTATGGGGGGTGCCGACGGTGGTCCACTGATGGGTGGAGGTATAGCAACAGGGTATGGATGTTGATAAGGGGGTGGGGGGTAATAAGAAGTGCCCCCGTATGCCGACGGGTATTGAGGTGTTCCATACATCGATGGTGGTTGGGGTTGTGGACCATGGTGAGTGGTGGCACCAATCAGTCCATCTGCTAAGTGAGACATCCCAGTTTTGTCTTGGCCAAATGGCATAGGTTTTGGAAGATCAGGAAGTAGAGTGTATAAGTAGCCTGACTGTGCATAGATGAGGTCATACTATTGGGCCTTACTGATGGCTTCTTCTTCGGATTGAGGGAAGGTGGAAGCTGCATCTTTACCGAGGAGAGAGACAAGTGATCTAAGAAACCAGTCGAGACATTGTTGCTTGGTGGTTTATGCTTTGCACAAACTATGTCGCCTACGCCACTCGTGAATGTGGTCAGCGATGTGTGTGGCTGAGGTTTGTTTGAAATTAGAAAGTAGTTCTAGACCATTGTCGTGGCAGATGGGTAATTGGAAGAAGGTTAAGAATGCTTTGGCCAATGACTCAAAAGTTGTGTGGGACCCTGATTTTTCTTCGACATACCATTTGGTTGTCGATGGGCCAGTGAGTGTGTGTTGAAATAATCACAGTCTGATGGAATCATCCATAATGCTATTGGAGGAGCACCATAGGTGAAATTTCATGACATGGTTGGCAGGGTCATCGTCTGCCTTTCCTTCAAACTTTGGTATGTCTGAAGGTAGTTTGGTGGGCATTGCAAGCCATGTGGGATCATGCAATATAGGATCATTGGTGAGTTTGGTGAGATCCGGTATGATGAGAGAGACCAAATATGGCATCTGCAGTGGGGGGGGAGGATTAGCTCTAGCCATGGTGTGTTGTGAACCTGACCCTTGAGGGGGGCTAGGTGGGTTGGTGCTTCCTCCTTGAGAGGAAGTGGGTCCCTCACTTCTATGTAAAGGAGAGCGAGTGAACGGATGACCTTGGGAAGAGGACCCAAGTAATGTAGAACCAAGAAAAGTTGATCCTAAAATAGTAGCACTCACAGGAGTGTGTGAAAGAGGTGTCGATGAGCGGGCATGACCAGACACTCCTCTTAGGATAGGAGGGAGGTTTAGCAAGCGTTGTGAATGATGGGGGTTTTGTGGTTCCCCTATGATATCAGACTAGATGTGTGAATGTGTGCAAAGAGTGGTGAGAGTAATATAGAAACAAGAGCCTTTGCGTTGAATGTTTACACAATATATATCCAAATCAAACTGTAATCAGATGTGCATCATACATAAAAATGAAAAAGAAGCATATATGTGGGTAAGTGGGTTTTGTCCATGTGGGGAATCAAAAGAAATCAAATGCTCATGTCCGAGAAGATGTAACGTCCTTCCTCTCAAATAGCACTGGACCTTCCAATAGTACTCAACAGTGGGGTCTGAAGTCACTGGAAGAGAAACTAGTGAAGGATGAAATAATTGGTTATAATGAGGGGTAAAGGGGGCATATCTCGAAAG
>ML778947.1:854740-882190 GCA_009831015.1 Picea engelmannii
CATCATCATGTAAAATCCATAATCGAAACAAATAACATTGTACTATAACCGGATCTCTTGCACGCAAGTTTCCTCAAAGAATAAGTCAATAACATGTGCTCAGTAGAGAGGGATGTTACATACACCCCCTCTTGTTTTAAACTTCGTCCCGAAGTTGTAAAATATATAAAATGAAGTAAAAATTATCTAACAAGACCTATATTTATAATCTATCAAACAAGTAAGGAAGCTGATGATGCATATCATATGTGCCCTCCCAGGTAACCAAGTGTGGACTATAATTGTCCCACTGGACCTTGACCTGATAGACTATTTGATGCCATAGTTGTCGAATGATATGGTCCAAAATTCGGAATTGATACGCGGTGAGAGCACCCTCGTCCGACACCTTCAAAGAAATCATGTCAATCACATGTGTAGTATCACTAACATAATGTCTCAAAATAAATACATGAAAAACATCGTGCATACGACTCAAAGAATCAGGCAAAGCTAGTTGATAAGCCACGGGTCCTTTCTTTTCCACAACTTTGAAAGGTCCCAAAAACCTAGGAGAGAGTTTAGCACCCTTTCCAAACTTGATCGAACTCTTGTGCAGTTTCACGCACAAGAAAACTTGGTCACCAACTTCATAACTGCAGTCAACGCTATGCGCATCAGCATAAATATTTTTTCGATATTGCCCTTCTTTAATCCTTTGTCTTATCGATTACATTTGTTCTTCCATTTCTTGGATCACTTATGGTCCTACTATGACCCTATCCTCAAGTTGATCCCATCTCAATGGAATTCGACACGGTCACCCATAAAGAAACTCAAATAGTGCCATCTTAATGGTACTTTGATAGTTGTTGCTGTATGAAAGCTCTACTAGTGGAAAGAAACCTTCCCAACATTTTTTTTAGTCCATTACATACATACGCAACATATATTCCAAAATTTGGTTCATTCTTTTTGTCTTACTGTCTGTCTTGGGGTGATATGTTGCACTAAAGTTTAGTTTTGTTCCCAAAGCCTCTTAGAAACTGGTCCAAAATCATCCTATAAACATCGATCGTCGATCCTATATGATCCTTCTTGGTACACCATGTAACATTACAATCTCATTGAAAAAAAATATATCTATGTCTGGCACTTGATACGTCATACGTATAGGAATAAAATGTGCACTCTTCATCAGAGTGTCAACTACCATGAAAATCGATTCATGTCTCCTTGTCATCACTGGAAATCCAACTATAAAGTCCATTAAAATGACCTCCCATTTCGATTTTGGAATTATGTTTGGTTGTAGTAACCCTATCGAATGTCTATGTTCAACTTTCACTTGCTAACATTCTAGACATCTCACAATGTAACTAACTATGCCTGCTTTCATTCCCTTCCAAAAGAATAAAGTCTTAAGGTTTGCCTTCATCTTCATGACTCCCGGATGATCCATGTACACTAAACTTCTTAATTATTCATTAGGAGGTATGTAAATCTTGTTATTATACCTCATCAATCTGTCATTGTCCAATGTATAACCTTCAAACTTTAGTACCATCATGGTATCTTCTTCAATATTTTCCTTATCCTCTTTGTACCAATCATCATTTATCTATAACGCTATAATATTTTCCTGAAGATTTGTATTGAGAGGTATTATTGAAAATATGTGTGGTCTCCGACTCAACGCATCTTCCACTCTGTTCACCATTCCTTTAATGTAAGAATTCTCAAAATCGTATTCGCTAAGTAATTTTGACCAACACCTTTGTTGCATGTTCAAGTGAGTCTATGTAAATATATGTTGCAGTCCAGAGTGATTTGTCTTTATTTCAAATTTTCTTCCAATTAGATAGTGTCTCCAAACTCTCAAGGCATATACAATTTCCAATAACTCCAAGTCATGTGTTGCATAGTTCTTCTCATGCTTTCTCAATTTCCTTGAAATGTAGGTGATTACTCAACCATCTTGCATCAAAACTCCATCTAACCGTTCCTTGGATGCGTTCGTACATTCCAAAAATTCCTTGTCCATGTCAGGGACTTTTAATATTGGAGTTGTCATAATTAACTCCTTGATCCTTTGAAATTCTTATGTGCACATCTTGGTCCATACAAACCTCTTATTTTTCTTCTGCAATTCTGGGATTGAAATTTCTATCTTCGAAAAACCTTCGATGAATCATCGATAGTATCTTGCTAAACCCATAAAGTTGAATACTTATTATACATGTGTCGGTGTAGGCCATTCCATAATAGCCTCTACTTTTGTTGGATCCACAATGATAACTTCACCAGACATGATATTCCCTATGTAATGAATCTTCGATTGGTAAAAAGAACATTTCAACAGTTTCTCGTATAATTTGTTTTCTCGTAGACACTGTAGTACCAATGTTAAATGTTTGTCATGCTCTTCTTTCATCAATATGTCATCAATGAATACTTGAACAAACATGTTCAAGTATTCACATAATTCCCCATTCATCAAACTCATGAATACCCCCGGGGTGTTTGTCATTTTGAACGGTAAAACTATAAACTCATAGTGTCTGAATCTCATCTTAAATGCAGTTTTAGGGATATCTTCCTCTTTAATCCGTAACTAGTGATATCCTAATCCAGAGTCAATATTTCAAAACATGGTCTCTCATTTCATATGATCAAACAAATCATCTATTCTTGGTAGCAAATATTGGTTCTTGATCATCACTTTGTTCTATTGACGGTAGTCAATACAAATCCTCCATGATCCATCCTTATTTCTTACGAAAATAATTGGTGCACCCCAAGGTGACACACTTGGATGTATAAGTCCCATTTCCAACAATTCCTTCAATTGCATTTTCAACTCCTATAACTCATGCGTTGACATCCAATACGACGTTCTTGCTATCGGTTCAGTTACAGGTGTCAAGTTGATTGTAAACTCCAACTCTCTTTCAAGCAACAAACCTAGTAACTGTTCTAGAAACACATTTGCAAACTCTTGTACTACTCTAAGGTTTTCTAATCCTTTTCCCCCATCCTTTTCGTTTAACACTAAGATTGCATATAACTTGCATCCTTTGTGCATTCTCTTATATAGATATAGGGAAGAAATGAACCTCAAGGATACTCCCTAGTTTCTTCCTACAATCACTGTTGTTTGTCCCACATCATCTGTCAAACTTAACCATTTTGTCTTATAGTTGAGTATCGCATCATGCAATTCCAACCAGTCCATACCGATCACTATGTCATAAGATTCTTAGATCAGACATATAGGGTGGAATTCATTACAAAATATCCCAAGTTAATGCTACAGTCTGTAAAATTTCCTCCAACCTTTTGTTTGGCACCCGAAGTCATTTCTATGTATCTAAACTCGTCCTGCTTGAATTCATTTACCTTAATTCTATTTAGCACTGCACTAGAAACAAATCTCTATGTATCACCTGGATCTATCAAAATACTAAAGGTTTGATCGATAATCATACTTGATGTCTCAAGCAAAGTGGTTTGGTGCTCGAACTGGCAGTTTTTCACTGCGACATGAATCCTATGGGCCTTGCCCAAATTTTGAACTCGTATGTCTTGTTTATACGGCTACTCTGGCCTTCTCAATTGGACAGTCTCACTGGTAATGTGGATCTCCATATTGTTATAGAAAGATTTTCCTCACCCTATGCAATATTTCATAGAAAGCCTTTTTATATTTCCCTATGTAGACTTATCATCTCTGTTTGTAAATCCCAGAGCTAAAAATACATATTTTTCCACATGTATGCAACTTGGTTACTATCAAACATGTGTATATGCAGGTTGCACCACTATATCCCATGTACATCGATATTTGTGCCCAAAAATGAAAAATGGAGTTGAGTTTCAATGTCATGATAGGATATTTGTGATCCTTGGCCTTCCATATTCTGGAAGTGTTTTGACTCAAACCTTCGGTTCCATTTGAAGGCTATAAATGGGCCAATTCTGAGCTATGGAAAATAGGAGAAAGAATTGAACTTTGAGAGAAAAGTTACTCTAGAGAAATTATTTACTTCATATTGAGTCTGTATCCCTTTGTCCTTTAAGTCTGAACACAGTGTTCAACCCCCAAGCTCTTCCCTTATTTGATTGATAACTTCATTTTCTCTCTTGTATGAGCTTGCCTTTGATGGAGGATTGAAGTGGTGGAGGCCCAGCTGGAAGGAACTTAGTTTCTTGGTTCTGAACCATGTAGACATGGAATTTTGTAACATCTTCACTTCTGTTAATCATATATTAATAAAAATACTCTTTTATGATCCAATTGATATCTTGCAAATATTTGAATTATTATTCCATGGGTGTATTTGTCATGTTTATTAATGGATCATGCTATTGAATGTGATAACATCATATAATATCACCATATGCTTGTTGTGCTTGGTTGTTGAGGACTAGTTGCAAGTATATTTCTTTCGGTCAAGTGCTCAACGATGGACTTCATTGAATGTCTGGACGAGGTAGGAATTTTATCTTGTCTTGCTAGCATATTTGTTTGCATAACATACTTGAGAATAGAGTTGATTGTTGTAGTCATTTCCGTCTGTTGTGGTTTACCCTAGCCATAGAGATATTTTCCTTGTAACAGAATTAGCGACCATACTAGGGATTGAATCTTCTTTCTTAGGGTTTAGAGTAGTTTTCTCCCTATATTGCTCTCGTTTCTATTGTGTTTCTTGTCATATCATTGCTTGACAACCTCTGTTCACTATGGGTCTAAGTTTTTCAACCTTCTCCCATGCCTGGATTTGTTTTCGAAACATATACGCAGTTTTTGGTTTGACAGTCATGTATATACATGGGATGTCCCTCTACAATATGTGTACATACACTCTGTTTCATTGAACATTCATGTACATCAGTCTTCTTTTCTTGTTTGTTGGATTTGGTGGTTGTTGGGTGGGATTTGATGTTTTTTGAGTCTTATTGGGTCTCTATAGTGACTTTTAAGTGTTTGTGGGATGACAGGAAACCTGTCTTCGGTTGAATTTTTGAGCGTATTCTTTCTCATCGCCTTTTCATTTTGATTGGCCTTGTACGTTGGTATGGGTGTCTTGCTTCTTGGTATCCTACTTGAGTTGTATGTTTCTATACATAGTAGAGTTTTATATATCAAGTTGTTGTTCAGTCCATGCATTTTTATTTTCCTTATATTGAAAATACACAAATATCAGGCATTCTGAATTGCTTGGCATTTTGATATTTTGAGTCTTTGTCATTAGCTTAGTGCATGTAATGAAAGATTTATTTTTTACTTTAGAATTTCAGAGTTGAAATTGAAAATTGCATTTGTTTTAAGAAGCATATCATTCATTGAAAATTGAAGTTAGGATTTTGCATTATATTCATATTTACTTTTCTTGCTGAGTCATAACATCATGAGTTTCACTACCATACCTTTTTTAGTAAGCACGACCACTAAAATTAACCCTATAATTTAAAATTGATTAGTCACGATTTTATTTTCTAGGGTGCACAAACTAGCGTAGGATTTAGTGCCTTGGAATTGGATTTTGTGAGTAAACTTCTCCAAGGCAATTAAATCAACATATGTGTTTGATAAAGGGAGTGGAGAAATCCATTGTATAATTGGTAATATCAGGAGGCTCCTCTTACACCAAAGTTAATCAAGAGGTCGGACGAGGTTGGGTGAACGGATATCCCCCCGATACCTTCTTAGCATCATATATATTTTCGGGGATCTGTTCATATCTGGGGATCTTGCTAGTGCCTTTACCTCTGTGAGAGGCAGTACTTTCAAGGTTTCATGCTTTTCTACCCTTCCCATATGGTGGACCTAACTTATGACTTCTCTGCTATGCATCGTTTATACATTTGTTTCTTAGTTGCTTGACTTAGGTGCCACATAGGTTACTTGCAGGGGTTATTCTACAGGTTCCTTGGGTCAAATAAGGGTTGGGAAACACACAGCCTTTATGGAGGATTACCTCTCCAGGGGGATATGACCGACTGGTTGTTAAGCCCACCAGGGCCCTTATAATTGATTAAATGTTTACCTCTGATATTTAGCAGGGAGTCTCAAGACCCTCTTGGGTGAGACATACCTTCTTTAGGGAGGGAGGCCACTTTCAACCACGTTACGCCATTTGTGTGCATTTTTGGCCGTTTGATTTTTGGTGTGCTCTTTGATTACTAGTTGGCCCTAGGAGTTTATACTGAGCTTTCATTATCATGAATAGTGGAGTTCCTTTGGCTCCCTCATTTAACGCTACCCACCCCATGATGTTCACTCACTTCATGGGGTTGAATCCTTCCACTTTTCATAATGGTATGAAGAACTATGAAGCTCAATCCATGCCTTGGGTCTCTAGCCATTTTCTTGTTGATATGCCTTCAACCATTCCATCCTCTCCATGGCCCACTTATGAGAATACTAGCATTGGATCTGGGGTCACCATGGCCTCACTGCCTACATATTTGTTTGATATGAGTCATGTCCCTCAACTGACTTTCATTATGGGAGGTTGGAACATTCCCTCTTACAGATTTGGTCCTAGCTACGCTCTTTTAGGAGCTAATACTCAAATGGGTTCCTAATTTACTCATTACACCCCATCCACGTATCCTTCATCTTCCACGCTTGTTCCTTCTAACACTTTTCCCATGAAGGGTCCAAATATATCCCCGTCTCTTTCATACAGGGAGAATCAGTTCTATGGTTCAGGCTACCCTCTTCAAAGAACCCCTTCACAAGGGGGAAACATATATCCTCACTTGAATAATCCTTACCATACTTCTGTATCTTCACAGAATTCAGTGATGATGCCCATACAAACCTCTTTGGATCAGTTAAGGAAAGGATGTTAAATTATGAGTTTGATTTCTTATGCAGATTAATTCTTTTATTTTCTTCAATACTTTGATTCCATCTTAATACACTTCAACAATTTCAAATCATAATCGAATAGCAATAATTATGTAGATAAGTAAACATTCCTATCAACAACACATATACCTTGGGGAAACCCTGTACAGTGAGAAAAACCCCAGCAAACAATATTCCTTTATTGCATTAATAATGTAAGATCTCTTACAAATATCCACCATGAATGTACTTCTCTCAAAGAGCTTGCCAAAATGACTCTGACCTGACAAAGACTTACAAGACCTTTCTGAAATACACCTTTGATATGATGCCTCTTTATCACTGATGTGCTCTTCTATTACTTCACCCCCAACTTGCATATGAAAACTCTGCTTCAAAATTGTGTTTCAAAATAGTGTTGCAAAACTGTGTCGAGGAGAGGGTTTGACCTCTTCTTATAGAGGCTGAAGAGGGGAAGAGGAGAAGATCAAAATAATAACCTGATTGCTTGCATTAGTCATAACTTGGCTTCATACTTTTTTTTGAACTTAGAACTAGACTTGAGATTGGTTACAACTCATCATTACACTTTAGTTTGAACTTTAGAACTAGACTTGAGATTGATTACAACTCAGCATTACACTTTAGTTCGAACTTAGAACTAGACTTGAGACTGACATGCTTTAGTTCAAACTTAGAACTAGACTTAAGAATTTAGTTGCAACTCAACATTACACTTTAGTTCTAATATAGAACTAGACTCAAGACTTTAGTTGCAACTCAACATTACACTTTAGTTCTAGACTCAAGACTTTAGTTGTAACTCAACATTACTAAAAATAGAACTAGAGTCAAAACTTTAGTTGCAACTCAACATTACACTTTAGTTCTAACATAGAACTAGACTCAAGACTTTAGTTACAACTCAACATTAGACTTTAGTTCTAACATAGAACTAGACTCAAGACTTTAGTTACAACTCTTGACAAGGCAATTTGAAATTCTCTTCATGGTGGATAATGTTTACACTTGCCAATGCACTAGATCAATACAATTACAACATTTTCTATATTAGGAATATCGTTTGTTTCTAGCTCATAGGAATTTTACATTCAACCTAACTTTTGCTAGATACCTTGACTTTTGCTCATTGCTCACAAGGTTTGACTAGGCTCACAGAGGTTGTATGTTCTCCCTGACTTTTGTACTAGTTTGTCTATGCTCACAAAGGTTGTACATTCGCTCTGAATTTTTCACTAGACTCTCTATTCTCACAAAGATTGTACATTCCCCCTTACTTTTGCATTAGACTCACATAGCGTATCATTCGTCCTGAATTTTGTTTTGAATCACAGAGGTTGTTCGTTCCCCCTAGATTTTGTCAATACCTCACAAGACTGGTTGATTCTCCAAATCTCCCTGGCTAGCCTCAAGGTGGCCCATATGGCCACTCATTGGAGAATGACTATCGATGCTACCAATTTAACACTCCCTCTCAGTGAGGAAGTCATTTGCAGCCAAAACAAGCTTGCCTCTCAGCTGCACAAACTATCTCAAGGTCAGAAGCTTTGTCAGGATATCAACTACCTGCTCGCTCCTGGCTATGTACTGTAACTTTACATTTTTTATCTAGACCAATATCGGATGTAGTGGTACCTCATGTCAATATGTTTTGATCTATCGTGAAATATCGGGTTCTCTGTCAATTTTATGCAACTTTGATTATCACAGTGAACGACCATTGTCTCGATCTTGTCACCAAATAACCCAAAAACCAATTTTCTGAGCCTCTGTTTTACTCTGTGAAATGGATCCCTACTTTTGGCTTGACCAAGAGATCATAGTGGATCCTAAGTTGAAGCAGTATCCAGAAGTAATCTTCTGATCCACTGGGATTCCTGCATAGTTAGCATCTGCATACCCATGCAGAAAGAAACCACCACTGGATGTATATCTCAGACCATCAGTAATGGTCCCTATGAGATATCTGAAGATGTGCTTTGTTGCCACCCAGTGTCTTTGTCTCGGTTGAGTCATGAACTGACTCATTGCAATCATTGCATAGCATATATCTGGCCGAGTGTGGATCATGTATATCAATGATCCAATCAGCTGCCTATACATGGTGGGAGCCACCAAATCTAAAACTATATCAAAATTATGCATCTTCTTTAGGTTGGTAACCATCGAAGTAGACATGGATTTGCAATCCATGATAGCAAACCTCTTTAGTACATCCACTGTGTATTTTCCTTGTGCCAGAAATATCTCACCTTATCTTTGCCACACTTCCAATCCTAGGAATTAATGCATCAAGCCTAAGTCTTTGATATTGAATTCTAAGGTTAGCTCCCTCTTACACCAGGCTATTAGCCCTTCATTTCTTGTTAGAAAGATATCATCAACATACAAGATTAGTATAATAGGTTGGTTACCTCTTACCTTGAAGTATATATTTGCATCAACATCACTTTTCTGAAAGCCGAGGCTTTTAAGAAATCCATCAATCCTGTCATACCAAACTATGGGAGCCTTCTTAAGACCATACAAGGCCTTCCTTAGCTTGCATACATGACTGCCTTTGTTATGCAGTATAAAACCATCTGTTTTTTCCCAAAGACCCCTTGTTCAATATTTCCATTCAAGAATGTTGTTTTTACATCCATCTGATGTAGTTTCCAGCCAAGTACGGAGGCTAAAGAAATAATAGCTCAAATGGAGGTATACCTGGCTACAGGAGAAAAAGTATCTTCGTAGTCAATTCCTTCTTTCTGAGTGAAGCCTCTAGCTACAAATCTTTCTTTGAACTTTTCCACACTTTTATCAGCTGCATGTTTGATCTTATAGATCCATTTGGAAAAAACCACTGATTTATCTTTTGTCCTTGGCACAATGTCCCAAACATTGTTCTTTATAATAGACTTGTATTCCTCAAGCATGGAATCCTTCCATACTTGTAATTTATCTGCTTCTTCAAATGAAGAAGGTTCGACATCACTAATTCTACTCATTAGTGCAACATAGCCTCCAAATCTATGAGGCCTCTTCCTTTCCCTGAAAGTTCCTTTGGGAGCAGTTATCCTTTCTTCTTCCTACACTATTTATTTAAGCCACCCTGGCTTCCTTTTGGCTGGAGGTCCTTCAAGATTTCTTTCTAACACTTCAGCGGGTTCTAAGGGATCATTACTTGGCCCTTCACAATATTCCTCCCTCTGATCATCCGAATCTTCATTTTCAAAAGAGGGTGAAGCTGGTTGAACTGCTTTTGAATCCTGTTGAAGCTCTCTGGATTTCTTAGATGAGGCTTCCTCATGGAAAGTCACATCTTTTCTTACCTCTATTTTCCTTTGATCTGGTACATAAATCCTGTAAGATTTGGAGTTCTCATTATACCCCGCAAAAAACCCTTTCTTTCCCGAGGGTTCCATCTTTATCCTCTTTTCCTTAGGGACATGAATATACACATGACATCCAAATATCCTTAGATGCCCTACTTCAGGTTTGATCCCTGAGAAGACTTCTTCAAGAGTCTTGTCCTTCAAAATAGCATGTGGACACCTATTCTAAAAATACATGGCAATGGAGTTAGCTTCTACCCATAAAGAATTTGGCAGTTCCTGGTCAAACATCATTACTTTCACTGCCTCACAAATAGTCTTATTTTTCCTCACAACAACACCATTTTGTTGAGGGTTATATGGCACAGTCAACGGTCTCTTGATTCCTGCTGACTTGTAGAAATCCTCAAATTGAAGAGATTCAAACTCTCCTCCATTGTTTGTTCTAAGGATTCTGATGTGTTTCCCCATCTGCTTTTCAATAAAGGATTTATACTCTTTGAATTTATCAAATGTCACTTTTATATTTAAGAAAACATATCCAACATTTTCTTGAGTAAACATCAATACAAATGACATAATACAAACAACCACTGAGTGAGGGACATGACATGGGACCACATACATCAGAAGGAACCAGATCTAAGATGCCCTGAGCTCTGTTATCACTACTAGGAAATGCATTATTTATATTTTTACCTAGCATGCATCCCTTACAAATTTCATTCTTACAAAGAGAAATAGAATGCATGCCACATACCATGTTCTTTAGATCTAGAAGAGATTTTTAATGAAGATGTCCAAGTCTTCTGTGCCACAACTCGCTGGAGCTAGTCGCATCATGAGCCAATGCCTAAACTGACTGTCCTGACATGACATATAGTCCTCCACTGTCAGTTCCAATGGGTTATGTTGTACTTAAGTGGCTACCTTTATCCCATAGTAGTGCCTTCCTCTCCTTGAAGATCACCCAATATACCTTGTCCTCAAGGGTTGCAACTGATAGTAGATTCTTCTTGAGTTGTGGAACATATAATACTTCATAAACATGAAGTATATCCCTAGATTCCAATCTAAATGAGATAGAGCCTACTCCCTCTATCTTGTAACATTTTCATCCCCAAGATCGACCTGCTCTGCAAGAGATTTTGTCTCGAAATCTGAGAGGATCTCCTCGTACCTTGTCATGTGATTTGATGCACCACTATCTACTAACCAAGTTTTCGGCCCCGTGGAAACTAAACTGGATAAAGAAGAAACCAAATAATATTCTTTCATATTTTCTTTCTCATTAGAAGGACTTTTCAGATTTCTTTTGGATTCATCATCCTCAGCAGTTGAGGCATGATGTTTCCCTTTCCTAGGATATTTCTTTCTAAACCAACAATCTTTAGCAAAATGACCCAACTTATTACAACTAAAGAATTTAATCTTATATGTATCAATATTCTTTCCTTTGAATGTACCTTTGATGTTTGGCTTCCATTGAGAGCCTTTCTAGAAGGTGCCTTTCCTCTTTCCCTTAAATCTTGATGCTAAAGCTAAGTGCTCTTCTTTCGTTGGCTCGCTCCTAGTAGCTGTGTGACTCTCCTCCTGGAGACAATCATGCCATAACCTCTCAAATGTGGGTTGAATCTCTCTCCCACTTACACTGGATAAGAAGGTCTCCCATGAAGAAGGAAGACCGTAAAAAATGGCCTGCACTAAATCATCATCGTCCACTGTCACCCATGTGACCAAAAGATGATCTCTGATCTGAGCTATCCTAGAACAGAAAGATGCCACTGATTCACCTTTCTCGATCTTCAAATACTTAAGCTTGTTCTTAAGTGTCCCCTTCTAACTTGGAGCCTGTTTCTCATACAGATTCACCAAGGTATCCATATAGTCCTTGGCAGTCATCAACGAAGTCATTGCAGGCATTATACTATATTTGAATGAGTCAAAGATGATTCACTTGGCCTTTGCTTGACTCTTCCTGAAAGTCGTTCTTCATGCATTATTCGTTGGTTCCTCCACCACTGTGGTCACATACTTCACAATATCATGCTCTTGCAATATATTTTTTATACAGAGCTTCCACGCATTAAATTTGGTATCTCCTTCAAGCCTATATTCGGCTCTAACTGAGATGGAGGATGCCATGGTCCTCACACTAGAAACTTAATCAAGCTCGCTTGGATTTGTGTGTACCTGTTGTTGCACTTCAACACATTTAACACACCCTTAGCTCTGATACCATGTTAAATTATGAGCTCGATTTCTTATGCGGATTAATTCTTTTATTTTCTTCAATACTTTGATTCCAACTTAATACACTTCAACAATTTCAAATCATAATCGAATAGCAATAATTATGTAGATAAGTAAACATGCATGTCAACAACACATATACCCTGGGGAAACCCTGTATAGGGAGAAAAACCCTAGCAAACAATACTCATTTATTGCATTAATAATGTAAGATCTCTTACAAATATCCATGATGAATGTACTTCTCTCAAAGAGCTTGCCAAGATGACTCTGACCTGACGAAGACTTACAAGACCTTTCTGAAATACACCTTTGATATTCTACCTCTTTATCAATGATGTGCTCCTTTATTACTTCACCCTCAACCTGCATATGAAAAATATGTTTCAAAATTGTGTTGCAAAACTGTGTTGTGAAACTGTGTTGAGGAGAGGGTTTGACCTCTTCTTATATAGGCTGAAGAGGGGAAGAGGAGAAGCTTGAAATAGTAACCTGATTGCATACATTAGTCATAACTCAGCTTCATACTTTAGTTTGAACTTAGAACTAGACTTGAGATTGGTTACAACTCAGCCTTACACTTTAGTTCAAACTTAGAAATAGACTTGAGATTGGTTACAACTCAGCATTACACTTTAGTTCGAACTTAGAACTGGACTTGAGACTGACATTCTTTAGTTTGAATTTAGAACTAGACTTAAGACATTAGTTGCAACTCAACAATACACTTTAGTTATAAGATAGAACTAGACTCAAGACTTTAGTTGCAAATCAACATTACACTTTAGTTCTAGACTCAAGACTTTAGTTGTACCTCAACATTACTAAAAATAGAACTAGACTCAAAACTTTAGTTGCAACTCAACATTACACTTTAGTTCTAACATAGAACTAGACTCAAGACTTTAGTTACAACTCAAAATTAGACTTTAGTTCTAACATAGAACTAGACTCAAGACTTTAGTTACAACTCTTGACAAGGCAATTCGAAATTCTCTTCATGGTGGATAATGTTTACACGTGCCAACGCACTAGATCAATACAATTACATCATTTTCAATATTAGGAATATTGTTTGTTTCTAGCTCATAAGAATTTTACATTCAACCTAACATTTGCTAGATACCTTGAATTTTTCTCATGGCGCACAAGGTTTGACTAGCCTCACAGAGGTTGTATGTTCCCCCTAAATTTTTCACTAGTCTGTCTATGCTCACAGAGGTTGTACGTTCCCCCTAACTTTTGCAATAGACTGTCTATGCTCACAGAGGTTGTGTGTTCCCCTTGAATTTTGTATTAGACTCACATAGCATCTCGTTCGTCCTGACTTTTGGTTTGACTCACAGAGGTTGTTCATTCCCCCTAGATTTTTTCAATACCTCACAAGACTGGTTGATTCTCCAAATCTCCCTGGCTAGCTTTAGGGTGGCCCATATG
This sequence comes from Picea engelmannii, assembly GCA_009831015.1. NCBI lineage: Eukaryota > Viridiplantae > Streptophyta > Pinopsida > Pinales > Pinaceae > Picea > Picea engelmannii. Next base: position 868,607 of record ML778947.1, read on the forward strand.
CCCTCTCATTGGAGAATGATTGTCGATGGTGCCAAATTTAACAAAGGATACTACCTTTCTAGATAGGGACAGGGGGTAAACTAGGAACCTTCCTGACCTGCAATGTTTCAAATCCAATCTTTCCCTAGACCTTGGTATCAAATTCCACAACCCACCGCTAGTCCAATCACTGCCATTCATACTCGAGCTTCATCTCCAACCTATTCCAATCATATTGGATATGGGTCGACAAACTCTACAAGTCATGTTGACGACCCAGACCTATCCATTGCTAGTCATGTTGGGGGCATCTCTCTAGTCACCACGAGTCATATCAATGTCACATCTATGACCTATGTACATCATGTCAAAGATGACTCTCTCTCCTATGCCAGTCATGTTGATATCATGTCGCCAACTGTCGTGAATGATTCTAGGGGAATTGAGAAGCCTAGACACCTCTGACGTAAGCTTAAATTCCTTTGCAGGACTTGCAAAGGATATCACCGTACTCATTTTTTTCCAGTTACTGCTGGGATACTAGAAGCATGGCTCTCACTTGAGGTCCCTTTGGGTTCTAAAGTGTCTATGGTTTCCCCACACCCTCTTTCTCCTTTGATTGACATGGAAACCATGCTACTACAATCCTCTCTTGACCATACCCTGGTTGTCGAGGGTAATGTGTCCCCTATCCTTGTTATCACGCATCCTCTTCAACTAATGATTGAAGAAGTGGTCGTATTAGTGCAATCTTTGATCAATCCAACTCTCCTTTCAGAGGGTGATGCGTCCTTCAACCATGTCGTAGACATCCTTGATAGCGCTCCTTCTGAACAAGAGAGATTTCTACTCTCCCAGAGTACTCTCCCTTCAAGTCCTGGAGAAGTTCCCTTCGATTGGGATGGTCTTGTGGGGTATCCAATGGCCCCACCTATGTCTTTTTCAGTAAGAGACATTATCCATTATATCACGGAGATGATAACATTCGCTAGCACTTTATTCTCTTCGACTTGGAGAGCTTTGGGTTTTCCAAGCTTATGTCGGTTATTCGTAAGATACTGCCATTCCACAGAAGTTCAGCATGGGAGCCTTGGCCTCTCCTGGGACTTGCCACCTAGAATCTCCCAACTGAGTTTAATTTAAGCTCTTTTCCAACTTGTCTTCAAAAAGAGAAAATATTTCCGAGTGAACTTGTCTCTTTCACACTCATAGATTGAATTTGAAAGGACGTCTATTTGGCACAAGTTTATCGCTTTTTCACACCAAGTGGACTAAATTTCATAAAAAAGGAATTTTTTTGGCATTAAGTTGTGATTGCATCTCATTCCCTTGCTTGCAGTATTGAGCCTATAACTGGTTCTCTCTTTGCATTATAAACAATTTTCCTCAACAGTTTTGCATCCTCAACCAAGCAGAGGCTCGTTTATATCCTTCACAATTTGACACCCTATACCTAGGAGGGAACATTCCCCCAAGTGTCCATCTCCCACATGAATCTCCTTGCATTAAGCATGGCTATATTCCACTGTTGGAACTAGTATTTCTTACTTGGGATACTTGTTTCCTCCTCTCTATCATAGAATTCATTTTCTATGAAAAAACAAAAAAGGAAGGGTGGGAAGGGAGTATTATATTATATCAGCAACAGTCGTGTTGCCTTTGAATAGATCACAAAGTTATTGAGTCCATTTTTCATCATAATTGTGGGCTTAGAATGGCCTTAGGAAGTTGAGCTCGTTATAGAGTCTTCTCTACCAACTAGTTACTCTTCCAGTCCCTATGGAGAATTTCATTGATGCCTCCTTCATCTCATGGTTTCATCATCGAGTCAATGCTACTAGATTCTTGCATATGTCTCATGCTCTTGTTCAAAGGAAGTCTATCAACTTGCATCGACCATTCCTTATATCTCTTGACTTTGCATGTCGTACATACCCTCAGTTTGTCTCATAATCACATGATGTTGTAGTCCTATCATGCACCCTACTCCTACTTTCATCATTGGTAGGTAGCCTTGAACCCAACAGTCGAAATTTCATCATTGGTCATTGACTGGGTGGTTTCCCTTTTGTTCGATGAAAATATATCTATTCACAGACTGGGATTCATGCAGTGTCTTGTATTCCATTATCCTTATTGGTGGTTTCCTCACCTTTGTCAGCAGTTTTTCTCATTGGTTGTTATTCAAAGGGTCTTTTTCATGTACCACTTGCACTTGGCACACACAAAATATGAACAGGGTCTTTGGTTCGTGAGCATGTTCTTCATCCAATTTCCTCCAAATCATGAAGCTCCTGCTTTTTTACTCATGTTGGATGATGAGAGATGCCTTAATACTCTCCTTTCAGTGGATCTCCTACCTTCTAATTCAACTCATCTATTCTAGAAACGAGACCTAGAGTATTATGAGTATCTTGAGGTTTACAGTATTAGTGGCAGGTTCTCTAGCCATCGAAAGTTGGGAATGCATCAATGTCTCTTGATCAATGGATTCTTCATGTGTTTGACACCAACTCCTTTATTCACACTTGTAAGAATGTACTCGGTGCCTTGACCGATGAATTATCGGTAGGTTGTATCACATTTGTCAACAATATACCTCAATGACTGGTAACCAAACGATGTCTCATTCTGTTCAACCTCAACTCCTTTATTCACATGATGTAGACTTGCACCCTTGGCGTATTGTGTAGAAGACTTGAAGACATCAGTATGTGGCCACAACTTTCCTAAGTTGTTTCTTCCTTTTTCATTGGACCAGTACCTATATGACTTCAGTAATCATGGGAGATCATATTGTACTCCATTGTATATAGATATATTCATATTGGTTTTGAGACTAGTTCTACCAGAGCTTGTTTGTGACTATGACATCCTTTGGCATGTAACCACATTTGTATTTCCTATTCATGGCCACAGATAGTTGTTTGGTATACTTTCACATGGATCTGTAGTGCAATTCAAATTTTCAGCCATGTATGCAAAGTCAATACAGAATGTAATGAGAAACTAGTTCATCCATCTGGTTCCCCATCACTCCACTTCTAGGTTGTTTATAATGTATTTTGTCCATCGCAGATACTCCTCTTACCTCACACATTAGGGGGCATCTGTTATAGCAAGATTTGTCTCACCCTATGCAATCTTGCACAGAAGGCCTTTTTCCATTTCCCTATGTAGAATTATCATCCCTGCTTGTAAATCCCAGAGCTAAAAATACATATTTTTCTATGTGTGCATAGCTTGCCTACTATACAACATGTGTATACATAGGATGAACTACTACAACCCACATACAATGCGATTTTTTCCCAAAAATGAAAAATGGAGTCGGGTTTCCATGTCACCACAGGAGATCTTTGATCCTTGGAATTCCATATACTGGAAATGGTCTGACTTGGCCCTTTAGTTCCATTTGAAGGCTATAAATGGGCTAATTTCGAGCTATGGAAAAGAGGAGAAAGAATTCAACATTGAGAGAAAAGTTACTCTGGAGAAATTATTTACTTCATATTGAGTCTGCATCCCTTTGTCATTTAAGTCTGAACACAGTATTCATCCCCCAAGCTCTTCTCTTATTTTATTGAGAACTTCATTGTCTCTCTTCTATGAGCTTGCTTTTGGTGGAGGATTGAAGTGGTTGAGGACCATCTAGAGGGAACTTAATTTCTCTGTTCCGAACCATTTCGACACGGAAGTCTGTAACATCTTCACTTCTGTTGATCATATATTAATATAAATACTTTTTTTCTGTCCAATTGATATCTTGCAAATATTTGAATTATTATTACATGGGTGTATTTGTCATGTTTAGTAATGGATTATGCTATTGAATGTGATAACATCATATAATATCACCATATGCTTACTTTTCTTGGATATTGAGGACTAGTTGCGAGTATATTTCTTTGGTTCAAGTGCTCAACGGTGGACTTCATCGAACGTCTGGATGAGGTAGGCCTTTTATCTTGTCTTGATACCATATATGTTTACATAGAATACTTGACAATAACGTTGATTTTTGCAGTCATTTCCATCTGTCGTGGTTTCCCTTAGCCATAGATATATTTTCCTTGTAACACATATGTCCAACATCTAGTCTTCGGTCCAATACTCCTGGTCCCTGAAGTAGAAGTTGTTGGCCTACCATTCTGAGATCCTGGTATTTTCTGTTGAACAGGCCTAAACTATTGTTGCAGGCGATGTTGTTGTTGATGGGGTGGTCCTTTGTAAGGATTCCTCTGATAAGGAGTATGTCATCATGGTATCATGAACATAGGTCCTCTAGGTGTATCTCGATGTGCTAATGCCTATATGGATTGAGTCTGATGTTGTTTCGCTCCTGATGTCATCTGTCCAATCAGTCTTTCAGGATTCCTTCCTTGAACCCCTCCCTTTATCTCATCCTTAGCTATGAGTGATTTATGTAATGCCTCATGCAATGTCTACAGCATTAAGAACCTCACCTTCACACGAATGTTGAATTTAAGGCTGAACACAAACTTTTTGACCTCTAGCTTCTCCATATTTAGATGTGGAGCATACCTAAGTAGCTCCATGAATCTTGCCTCATACTCTATCACCATATGACCACCCTATTGTAAGGCGTTGAACTCATTGAGATGATGCTCAATGAATTCCTCTGACAAATACCTCTCCCAGAAACATTCCTCGAATAGCTCCCATGACACATCCTTGAAATCCACGTTTAGTTGAGGTAGGAGTGTCTTCCACCATAGAAGAGCACTCCCATTCAACTAAAATATGACCATGCAGACTTTCATGTTGGAGGAATAGTCACGAAGTGCAAAAAATATCACCATGTTCTCCAACCATGCCTTAACGGTTGAGCCGTCTGTGCAACCCATGAACTAGGGAAACTTAACCTTCTTGAGTTCTATGTGAATGCTACCACTAACAACTAGAGTGTGTTGTGAACCCTCATTTGGTAAATACGCTCTTCCCTCATGTCTTTCCATTTAGTTAATGAAATCCTCTTACATACTCTCAAAATATCTCATCATACCAACCACATCTCCAACAACAACATGTTCTCGTTCAGTGAATTTTTCTTCACCTTAGGGGTTATAAACCTATGGCATGGATTCTACAATAGGCATCACACCTCTTCCTCCAACACCATGTCATCTACCTACACAACGTCGTCTCACCATGATTGCCTACATGGACAATTTTCAAAATTTAATTAGAAAATTTATTTTTAATCAAATGTTTAATAAAGTAGAAGGCGTAACAGTCCAAAGTTGTAGGGTTGAACCTTGCTTTGATACAATATGTAACATCCCCTTCGTTACGACAACAATTATTGATGTACAAAAGAGACAATTTTGTTTTTTGAATAAACATTAGTACAAGTGAAAATGCATCGTAACAAATATTAATAACTACACAATCAATTTCATCACAATAAACTGAAAGTAGCGTCACTATTATTCAATAAACTGTATCATATAAATATAACATAAGGAATCTACCCACCCAACCTATCCTGCATGGTTAGGACCTCCAAGACACATAAGAAACGCTCAAGTCTAGGATTCATCCGATTGATTTTGACCACTTAAGGTCTTAGGACTGGCGACTGTTCTGAGGAACAAAGTGGTATCTAGATCCCATTTACCTAATCATAAACCACAAATCATGTCTAGAATTATCAACGATATTTAACCATCAATTCCACAGGGTGCATTACTATAATCCACTATACTTAATCAATCTTACATGAAATATATATGAGCAATTCAGTAAGAGAATCAACATAAAGATAATAAGAATCATAAGTGCAAGTATGATCATAAGGAGTCAATGCTAATTCATATATCCAATGGGATCCATAAGAAGAGAAAATCCACTTAAGCAATACATAAAGGATTTATCACTACTTTAAGTATCCTTTTTAAAAACTATAAGAAAAACATAAAAGAAATGATAAGAATTTAGGCCACTTTGCAAACCCATTTAAATGAACTAAGAAGATCCAAAAACATATTAAGCAAAATAAAGAGACATTGTATACCCACTTACTTATTCCAAATAAATACTTTTAATAATATCATGATAATAAGTAAATGATAGAGGTCAAGTCGCCCTACATATCCATTTAAAGGAACTCAAGTGCTTTTAACAATAAGTAAGACCATATTTAAACCAAGTCACATTTAAATGATAAGTAAAGCACTCAAATTTAACTTACAAATGCATTTAATAATTTAGGAAGACCCAATCCTAATTAACAATAAAATTATTCAGATGCTAGATTACATAACCATAATAAAGAAACAAAGGAGTTCCAGAATCTATCCCAGCCCTTGATCCAGTATGCATAAAAATATAACATCCATTCCATACCTTAATCCGACACTCATTCCAGACCTTAAACTGAGACTTAGTCTGATCCTAGATCCGACACTAATTTCTGATAATTTAAATTAAATTCAACGTGCAGCAAAAACGATTTTATTAATTGTATAACCTTATAGGAATGGACAATAAAATTGATGTAGGTTCTTTGAAGAAGTGGCAGAGACATGTAAAATATGAGTGGATGTGTGTAGGCCAAGCCAGTCAATATAATCACGAACTCACCCCTTTCACAATTAGCTCTATGAATGTTACCATTCTTTTAGAAACGAGGAAAAATCATTACAAATATCATCTAATTGGAAATGGGTAAGCCAGACATGAATGGGTTAATTAAAATTATTATTTTCAAAGAGAGACGTTTCCGTACAGAACCTAATCCAACCCTGGATCCGACACATGTTCTGGCACCTGATCTGGTGGTTGTTCCAAACCTTGAAACAAAACTGAATTTATGATAAAATTTGAAATTAACTCAACGGGCAGAGAAAAGACTCTTTAATTGAAAAACTTAATGGATGGACAGTAAATAAAATACAGAGGCACTTAGGAGATTCAAGTTATTATGTAGCCCTAATTCATTTCCAAATTAGATCCTATCATACAAACATCTTTTAAAAAACAATTTTCAAATTGTACAGGTCGCTTTTCCAAAACAATTAATACTATTAAATACCAAAATTCAACCTCCTACAGTGAACCGATAGAACACCACAATAGACATTTATAAAATAAAATCAAAGATAAATGAAGAGGAAGAACAATAAATCAAATTGGTAAATTTTGGGTTTCTCAAAGGATGACATCGAACTCAGATTTAAAATTCCGGACCACTTACATAGTGAAATATATGCAAGCTACAATTTTGTTTTGGGTAACTGATTGACCAAGAAAATAAAGTTTAAAAAATTGATAACTAATCGAAGGAAGCAAACATAAATGGGTTTGAATTTTCTAAGAGGTTGAAGAAATTGATAACCCATAGTTAATCAGTTTCGAATTATGTTTGGTAATTTTAAAATCGTTTGTATAAATAGGGTAGCATCTAAAACACAACGAACATAATATTTTCCAATTCCATTTGCCTAAAATTTTGTAGAGATAAATATATCACATTTTGAATTGATTGGTATCATTCCAAAGGACTCTAATTTGATACTGTCATTTAATTAGCAGTGGTTATAGAGTCTCCGTGGAATTCTTATTCCAGGAAAATTTTTAATCATTACACAATGAAAACAAATCTAGAAATTTGATTTGGGAAAAAGGCTTAACACAAAATAATTAAAATTATGACAACACCATAAACAAAGTTTTTTTCTCAAAAGTTGAAATATGAATCGGTAAATGCAAGAGCTATTCATTCCTTCAGGATTTTTCTGAATATTATATCCCACTCATATACTAGGCACATAACATGATACATAAATTAATATAATTTTAACATGTTCAATAGATAAGAAACTAACAATGATCAAGAATGAAAATTGGTTTGCAAAAATGAAAGGACGGTTAACAGGAATTTCCAAAACATAATCAACATCTAGAATGCATCCAATCGCAACTTTCAAAATGGTAATTTAATTTAGAATACTGATATACACCCAATTATAGCGACCAGGGAAAATTCATTTTCTTTATAAATATATTTCAACTAACAATCATCAATCATTCTAGCGTTCTTATGGCCAGTCTCACACAATCAACAAATAATTAGAATCTAAAATGGATTGATCAAAATGGTGGAACAACTAGCAAGGAATTCTAGTATATTTAGTTGAAATATTTATAAAGGAAGCTTTGCTAGAACTCTTTTTTTTTTTCACAAAAAACCCATCAAGGAGATTTTCAATACAATATCAAAAGTATGAAGAAATTTATGGAAATGTTTTATACTTTATTATACAAATCAAAATTTATTACAAATACAATTCTCAGAATAAAAATAATGTAACCTATGAAGATGTTCCTTGTAGGTGTTCTCCCGCAACTGGTGTTCCTTTCAATCTCTTGCTTGATAATCATTGACACTTCAGCGGTACATCCCAACAAACGCTAGGGGTACTCTTCTTCCCCCTTAGCCCCACAAGCCGCAAAGGGACCAAGCAAAAAAACTAGAAATATTATAGCACCAATTTTTCCACACACCCAACTCTCACAAGCAAAAAAAATCCCAAAATGATTTTAACAGCATAACTTTACCAATAACTAGTCCCCCTTTCCCATCTAGACCGTTTACTTGTAGTGACCCCATCGTTATGACTACAAGCAACGCAACACAAAATAATTTTTTTTTTTAAAGCAAGACGAAAACAACAACAACGGTTAAAAAACACAACTTGACGAAGAACACAACACACGCAAATCAGGCAATAGTAAACAATGACTCAGATACTAGAACATCAGGAAACTAGATGAAACATGCGATAATTAATACATAGATAAAAACGACTACTAGAGTGACAAAAGCAAGACAATGCCTACAAGATAAAGAAAAAAATCAACCACCCAACACAACGACTTCGATGACCAATAACCAGAAAACCTCTACGATGCACAAAACCCAAGACATTGAGGTGTTACATAACCAAGTACCAACATCAATTACAACCAACACACGCCCACATAGGGAAGCACAAGACTTTGACTAGGTTATCATTCACGTCTATCTGACAAGGCATGCAATGATCCCCTCATCAGGAATCATGTCGTCACAAGGCGATAGGCATGACAAAAAACCTGGCGCAACATAAACTATCTGGACCAATAACCCAAGAAAAATCCAACGTGCTAGGAGACCAAATTAACTGTCAAACACATGGCGACTAACCCAAGAACCCAATCAACAAGTCCACCAGACGTAAGGGAATCTGACTACTATAAAATTCACACAGAAAATTAATTCCTTGCGCAACAATTTCTATTGCAAACATACATCAATCTATACACATTAAGTAATTATCATCAAACAATTCTCTCATTGTAACTATTTTCCAATTCCAACATCAGATAAGTAATTTCCTATAAAGAAATTCACTACTGAAACAAATATGAAACATGTCCTTGAACAATATAAGTCGTTGTCTTTTAAAAACTGAAATAGATGTAAGTATTTCCTAAGGCTGATTTTGCTACCAGGTAAATAGAAGCAAATATGGAACATGTATTTTTAAACAATAACAAACATGTCCTTTAAAAATGAATATGCTATCTAGCATGGATACGCTGTTTAAAATTTTTGATATCGCAGTCATTAACATTATTATACGGCTTTCTATCCTATATTGTAACATTATGATATCGCTCTCTATGTTTTCCAGTAAACATGATTATTAGATCGATGTCTAGTAATCATTGTTATTATCTTGTTGTCTAGTAAACATATTTATTATATCGCTTTCTATGTTGTCTAGTAACATTATTGGATGAGAACACAGTCTAAACATTAGGAGTAAAATGCAGTCACCTATAAACGTTTTCACATAAGAATTGCTATCACATAAGAAGTAAAACGCTCTCACCTGTGGTAGTAAAACACTCTCATATTCAAGCAACATTTATTGGTGTGTAAACATTACTAAATCTCTATGTAAATATTATTGAGATCGTTGAGTAGATATATCGTTGTTGAATTATATTTCAATGGTGAAATTAAACTCAAAATTACAGTAATCACTATCATTATTCATTATATGAGTTCTCTATCATAAATGCAATTGGCTACCATGGAATCACTAAATAAATTGCCTTCATAAAAAGAAAATTGTTTCTATTAACACAGTCACACTCTATCACATGATATCTACACATTAACACACAATAATTTGTTGGTAATACATGATTCATCAATGCAGGTACAATGGCCATGGAAACATTGTTAAATTTGTGGTTCATCAATGTAGGTACAACAACAAGAAATTAAATCGTGGTCCATTCAATATGGTAAAATCGCAGTCAATAGACATTTAATTCGCAGAGTAATAAATGGTATTGTTGGCATAAAAATAGATGAAATCATAGAGAAAAAATAACTAAAGATGTTTTCATTTATATACCTAGAATCGCAAAGCCAAAAGCAAGATAAGTTTTTCATGACTATAAATGAGATCGCAGAGGTAAATCGCCAAAATCTTTGTGCAATCCCTGTAAGGTGTCAAGAAATGCATAGGGAGGAAGCTGGGTTGTGTGCCATGAAAAATAGTGGTTGGTGGGGATGATTTTAAGTATGGAAATTTATTTTAAAATGTAGAAACCTTGGCGAATATTACTAATCCTTCATGTGTCAACTATAAATGTTTGGCGATATTTTTTTTTAAATATTCAAATTTATAACTATTTCATATATTTTTTATATAATTTTGGCAATTTTTAAGGTAAAATAATTTTATCCTATAGAATTTGGGTGAATCATTTTTAAAATAGCGAATCTCGTTTTTGGAAAAACCATGGAAAATTAGCCCATGAGCGAAATTTAGCACCTAAAATCATCCCTGGTGGTTGGATGTAGGGAAAAATGCCCAGAAAAAGTGGTTTGAATGATGGGTGATGGCCAAGAAAAATGTGGGGTGGATTTTAGGTAATATGCCACAAAAATCATGCTATGAAGGCGATGTAATGGTCCACGAAATTCGTAGTATGGAAGCTGTGTAAAACGCCATGAATTAATGGGTGAGTGTTGCGTGTTGGGTCGCGAATGTAATATCGTGAGTGTTGTGTATAATACAATTTTAAAGGTGGATTCAACGCTAAGAAAAATGGGTTGCTTCCCAGCAAGTTCACAGAGTAAATTTATATTTTAAAACTGAAATTTAAAAACTCTTCGAAAGGGGATCTTTGTCTAGCGAAATCGCAAATATAAAATACATTTAACAATGAAATAAAAAAACTCTACTAATTGGGATATTTTTCCAACGAAATCGCAGAGATAAAATATTCGAAAACATGGGCGGAGATATATCAATCTAGAATGCAAGGATTTTCATTCAACTCAAAGGTTTATCATTCACAATGCATATTTTTATCATTAAAAATGCAAAGACACTCAATCACAAGAAGGTGCAAGGATCATTGATTAATCACAAGAGAAAAATGCAGAGATAAGTAAGGGATAGATAAATAGGTGAAAAATGTATCCTTCACTCATCATCCATGCACAAAAAATCAGGGCATTTGAATCTATAGGTCTTTAAACACTTAAGTGATGACTGTCGATTCGGATCCTGCCCGACTGCTTAGCCATAGAATAATGACTAAAGAGATAAGGAAAAAACACAAATTTCTTCGTAATAATCAATAAAACAATTACAGAAAATTCATAATAATCAGGGTTTGGGTTCGCCAAGGGAATCAATTCAAAATGCAGTGAGTGTAAGGATGGGATGACCTTAAGTTCATTGATTATAAAACACTGAGTATAACATAATATTTACACAATATAAGTATATTAATGAAATTACAGGAACATTATAAAGCTACCATTCAAAAATATATGCATGTGTACCTTTTCCAAATATGAAAGCGTTGATCTGTTGTCTCGTGCACGCTCCATCCAACTCCCACTTGTCGGTTGATGTGACCTCACCGGTACCTCCCAACCAAATATAGGGTTACTCTTCTTACCCCTGAGCCCCCCAAGCCACAAAGGGGCCACACACACAATACTACAGAACTGCTAACACACAACTCGCCTCGTAAGGTCGAGCTACCACTCCTTACCTAAGCTAGGTATCCCAACTCCCATAAGAGAAGTTCAGTTAAGACAAAAATTTAGCAGCATACCGTTACACATAAATATACCATCCATACTCCTCCTCCTCCATCCTTTTTATAGAGTTTGTAAGTAATTAGTTTCCCAAATTCTCATTAAATTCCTTCTTCAGTTAATTAAATTCGAAAACCCCCCCCCGTACACATGTCACCCATCCCCTAGTTGCACCATAAAATTAATTTTATTAAATAATTAATTATTCCTATTTCCCTCACCCACCTAAAAGTTTTCCTAAAACCTCTCCTTGGTGTCCCAATATTCCCTTACAAATGTTAAATGAACGCCTTACTTTATTCCTAGTCGAGTTCATAAATAGCAAGTTCCCAAGGCAAGATTCCTTACTACGTTAAACATTCAACTTTTTCTTTATGTTTCCCCTTTTCTTTAGGTTTCCCCTTTTTATTTAAGTTTCCTATTTCTTTTAAGTTTCCCTCTTTTTCCTTTTTAAGTAAACAAATCAATTTAGCAAGTGTAGATGAAACAACCATTTACCCTTTTTCTTCTTTAAATAAAAATTAATTTAACTAGTGTAGATGAAACAACCATTTCCCTTTTTAAAATTTTAATCCTCCATGATAATTTGAATTTAATAAATTAATTTCAATTTATTACCCCCCTTCTCGTTACATGTTTGTTTATTATTATTATTATTTACCACATGTTCTACTTACACCTAGGTTTTAATTTCTCTAGGCTGGGCGACAATTTTATTACGGAAAAATGTTTTTAATTCTTACTTATCACGTCATTCATTTTAAGGCCAACTAGGTTTACTCACTTTACCAGTTAAAATTGTGATGTGTCTTTCAGAACGCACTAGGTGATCCAAGGGTACCACTCACCTCCTTTCCTTTTCCTTGCACAATGTGCCCTTCAGGACGCACTATGTGCTCCAAGGGTTCCACTCACCTCTTTTCATTTTCCTTGTGCGATGTGCCCTTCAGGATGCACTATGTTCTCCAAGGGTGCCACTTGCCTCTTTACTGACTTGGTAGACATCAAAAACCCCTAGAGTCAATACTACTCTAGGTGATCTTGTGGGAGACTAAGGGCCTCTAAGGAATAAGGCCCCTGCCTTATTATCCACCCCTTAGAATCATCGTGAGAGACTATCGCATTCTTCCCTCACGACATCGTGGGTCTTCTCGAACTAGGTAATCATTAACCTATAGTTTGAGCCATGGGAAGAGTTCTAATAGGTTGTGTCAGGGATGCTCCCACACCTCTCCCTCAAAGTCTCTGGTTGTCATGCATGAGCCCTCTAATCCACATGTGAGTCTGATCGAAAAGATATCGTCAGCCTGCATCCATCAATGAATCTGATCCAGATGGATATCGGTGGCCACCCACCTTTCCAACTGGCTCAAAACAGTTTTCTGACATTTTTGGCAATTTACTATTTTTAGCAGTTTTTCGGGTCCTGAACTTCTGGAGCCGTTTTGAGGCCCTAAACGACG
>ML778947.1:882240-897602 GCA_009831015.1 Picea engelmannii
TCACATCTCTTCTCAGAGATAAGCCGCCACCATTCTAGCAAGCTTGTTTCCGCTGCATTTTACAGTTTCAGCTTATTTCATTATTTAATAGAAAACCAGTTTTACTGTATCTCTGTTATTTTTGTTAAGCACCTGTTGATAATATTTATTCATTTCGTTCTGCTCATAAAATCCGGATCAGAATCATGTTAGCAATAATAATCAATCATCATAACATCTAATCATATGTACATGTGTCACATCAACAATATTCAACCCAACAGCCCACTCCCTAACTCTATCCGAAGTCTAAGGGGTTTCATAGATGCCTCTACATCCTCAAGTTCCAAAGTCCTGCACACTCAAGAGAACCCAGGCAATAGCACATGTCTATGTCAATTAAACAAAATAACATATCACCATATCCATAATGCCTCATAATCATAATCAAACGACCAATAGTAATAATCTAGATCATTTGCAAGCAAGTGTCCTCAAAGAATAAGTTCTCTTAGTGCACACAAGAGTGGGATGTTAGATACACACCCTCTTGGTTTAAACTTCGTCACAAAGTTTCATAGTTTGTAAGTGTCGATAAAAAGTGTATCACAGTATCATAAGTCTATCTATGAAACAAAAATGGAAATTGTTGGCGCATATCATATGCATCCTCCCAGGTCACTGAGTGCGAATGATAGTTGTCCCATTGGACCTTGATCTAATCTATTGTTCGACGTCGTAGTTGTTGAATGCGATGGTCCAGGATGTGTATTGGCTCAGTTGTGAGAGCACCCTCATCAGATACCTACAAGGAAATCATGTCAATAACATGTGTAGGATCACTAATATAATGTCTCAAAACAAATACGTGAAAAACATCGTGGATATGCCTCAACGAAACAGGAAAGGCTAGTCGATAGGTCACGGGCCCCTTCCTTTCCAAACTCTCGAAAGGTCCCATGAACCTAAGAGAGAGTTTAACACCCTTTCCAAACTTGATCTAAATCTTATGTAGTTTCACCCACAAGAAGACTCGATCACCAACTTCATAACTATGGTCGGCATGATGTGCATCGACATAACTCTTTTGTCCATCCTACGCTTCCTTGATCCTTTGTCTTATTGTTTGCATTTGATCCTCCATTTCTTGGATCACTTCTACTCCCACTAGGACCCTATCCTCAATTCAATCCCAACTCAAAGGTGTCTAGCATGGTCTCCCATAAAGAAACTCGAAAGGTGCCATCTTAATGGTGCTTTGATAACTATGGTTATATGCAAATTATACCAGTGGCAAGAATTATTTCCAGTGCTTTTGTTGTTCCATCACATACATGTGCAACATGTCCTCCAAGATTTGGTTTGTTTGTTCGATCTGCCCATCTATCTCTGAGTGATACGCAGTATTAAAGTTAATTTTGGTTCCCAATGCCTCTTGTAAACTAGTTCAAAATCGTCCAGTAAACACTCATACTCAATCATATATAATCCTCTTAGGAATGCCATGGAGCCTCACAATCTCACTAATGAAAACTCTAGCTATGTCAGGTTCCTGATACGTCATATGCACAGGAATAAAATGAGCACTCTTCATCAAAGTGTCGACTACAAAAAAAATTGAGTCGTGTCTCCTTGCTGTCAGTGGTAATCCAACAATGAAATCCATCAAAATGACCTCCCATTTCGATTCTGAAATAACGTGTGGTTGTAGTAATCCTACTAGATGTCTATGTTCAACCTTCACCTACTAATATTCTAGACATATTGCCACGTAGTTGACTATGTCTGCCTTCATTCCTTTCCAGAAGAATAAGGGTTTAAGCTCTTCCCTCATCTTCGTGACTCTTGGGTGAGACATGTACACTGCTCTATGTGTTTCATTTAGGATCAAACTCCTCAATGCGTCGTTTGGTGATAAGTAAATTTTATTTTTAAATCTCCATAATTCATCATCGTCAAACGTAAATACTTCAAATCTTGATACCATCATTGTGTTATGTCTGATAAAATCCTTGGTCTCCTTGTACCAGTCATCATCGCACTGTAAGTTAGAATCTTTTCATGTAGATTCGTCTGAAGAGGCACCACCAAAAAGATGTGGGGTCTCTGAATCAATGAATCCACCACTCTGTTCACTGTACCTTTTATGTAATTCATATCTAAATCATACTCGCTAATAAATTCCGACCAACGTCGTTGTCGTGCATTCAAGTCGCTTTGCGTAAATATGTGTTGTAGTCCACACAGGTCCATTTTTAGTTCGTATTTCCAAGAAATAAGGTAGTGTCTCCAAACTCTCAAGGCATATACAATGGATAACAACTCCAAATCGTGCATTGCATAGCTCTCCTCATGCCTTCTCAACTTCTTTGAGATGTAAGCGATCACTCGACTATCTTGCTTCAATAATTCGCCTAAGCCTTCCTTGGATGCGTTAGTGTTTACCAAGAAGTCTGTGTCCATGTCGGGGACCTTTAATATCGGTGTCATTGTCAACAAATCCTTGAGCCTCTAAAGTGCCTCTACATATTTATTGGTCCAAAGAAACTTCTTGTTCTTCTAGAATTCCGTAAACATATTTGCTATCCTTGAAAAACCCTCAACGAACAGTCGATAGTATCTTGATAAGCCCATGAATCTATGCACTTCCATGACATTCGTTGGCACATGCCATTCCATAATAGCCTTGAAATTTGTTGGATACATGGTGATACCTTTGTCAGAGATGACATGCCGTAAGTAGTGAATATTTGATTGATAAAATGAGCATTTCGACAATTTCCCATACAATTTGTTCTCTTGTAGAAACTGTAGTACCAAGCGCAAGTGCTCGTCATGCTCCTCCATCGTCCGAAAGTAAATCAAAATATCATCAATGAATACTTGGATGAGCTTGTCCAAATATTTGTGGAACACCATGTTCATCAAACTCATAAATAACCTAGGGGCATTTGTCAATCCCAATAGTAAAATAGTAAACTCGTAATGTCCAAACCTCATCGTAAAGGCAGTCTTAGGGATGTCATCCTCCTTGATTCGTAACTGGTGATACCCTGATTGCAAGTCAATCTTTGAAAACATCGTCACGCCTTTCATCTGATTGAACAGATCATCAATCCTTGGCAACAGGTACTGATTCCTCATCGTTGCCTTGCTCAATTGAGAATAGTCAATGCAGAGTCTCCATGACCCATCCTTCTTCGTATGAATATAAAAGGCACACCCCATGGTGACACACTTGGACATATAATTCCCATGTCCAGAAACTCCTTTAGTTTCATTCTCAACTCCTTAACTCTAGGGTTGACATCTGATAAGGTGTTCTCGCTATCGGTTGAATCCTTGGTTTTAGTTCTATGGTAAATTCCAATTCCCTCTCCGGTGACATCCCAGGTAACTCCTCTGGGAAGACATCTGCAAACTCTCTTACCACCAGAAGGTGTTCTATACCTTTCGCTACTCCCTTCTTATTTAATGCAAGGATCTCATAAAGCTTACATCCCTTGTGCATGCTCTTCCATAGCTGCAAGGAAGAGATGAACCTCAGGGAAAATCCCTGGTTCTGACCTACAATCACGAGTCTTTTTCCCTCATCATCGACCAAGCTCAACCAATTCATATTATAGTTGAGTATCACCTCATTCAATTCCAACCAGTCCATACCGATCACAACATCATAAGATCCTAAGATCGTGACGTACAGGTTGGACCTGGTGATAGACTCTCCCTGATTAAGGCTACAACATGTAACCTTCCCTCCAACCTTTTGTTTGGATCCTGAATCCATCTCTACAAAGATAAACTCATCCTGTTTGACTACCTTTACCTTAATTATTTTTAACGCTACACCAGAAATGAAACTCTTTGTAGCACTTCGATGAGTCAAAATACTAAGGGCCTAGTCGTCGACGGTACCTGACGTCTCGAGCATAGTCGAATGGTGCTCTTCCTGGCGGTTGTTCACCATTGCATGAATCCGATGGGCCTTGCCCAAATATCACATGGTAGTGGGTCTGGTTGATCCATATGTTGGATCATCTTGTCATTGATGCCAATGGTTTGATTGATTGATGTCAAGTGATTGATGTCAATGAATTGATTGATTGATTGATGCACAATGTAGATGTATTTTCCTTGATGAGAATGCATAGATGAAGATGGATCAATGAGTTGTCATTGATATGATGAAGATGGATCAATGAGTTGTCGTTGATACATGATGAAGATGGATTCTTTGATATATGATTTATAGTTTCATTAATGCAAAGATGAATCATTATAGTCCTATCATGGTTGATAAAGTGTACAAATGGATGAACTCCAAAGTGGTCCCTTTATGGTGAGATCCCTCATGAGAAGACTCTTTGTGGATTGAGTTATCCTAGAAGAATGGTTGAAGGACCCATGCTTGTATGTGGAATAATGATATGAAAATCAGTGAATTTTTTGGTGAAACTATTGTAGATGGATAGTGTTTTTCATTCTATTTCCAATGGTATGTGGAATGTCACATAACTCCTCATGGTTTGATTGTTATGGCCTTATGAAGTTGAAGGACCCCCATATGATGGCTTGAAGCCCCATAAGATCAAAGAAGTCAAAGTGCCTTAAAAGAAGAAATTATTATTTAAATGAATGACAACATCAAGAAGGAATATTTAAATGATAAAGTATTGGAGAACTTTCTATTTATCGAAAGTGGTTAACCTTAAAATAAGGAAAAGAGGTTAAGTAACCTAGAAATGGGTTAAGTGACCTAGAGAATGAAATTATAAATAAGATAGCAATGGTCTCTTGTAAACATCCTTTTTGTGGATCAATGGAGAGCTTCTTGTGAGATTATATTGTGGAGTATTGATGGAGAGCTTCCTGTGAGAGTATCTTTGGTATGGATATCTTGAGCATGATTGAAGATCTATTCTGAGGAAGAAAGCCATAGGAGGATCTCATGGACATATCAAAGTTTCGGCAATGTCAGAGATCTTGACAAACAAAGTCTCATATCTTTAGAAACCCTAGTTTCTCAGGTATACGCAAGTTTTAATGGTCTAGGGCGCGTACACACGCGGACTATATGAGGACATGGAGCATACAGTGGATGGAATGATGAAGACTTTTGTTTGAGCTAGTGCCAAGCTCTTGGATGATGAGGCAGGTTCTAGATATGCATTCTATAGGCTCAGATCTATCACTAAGACACTGGTATGGTTACATTATTGTCTTGATGGATACTATTGTTTGATGTGTTGTGAATGCTTAGGGAATTTTTGGTATGGCTTCTATGATATGGTTCAGTTTGGATGATTTGGTTGATGGAGTGAGCAATACTCTTTGGATTTAGTGGTCACATGATTGCTATTGTTTACTAGTTGTTTATACATGTTTGATATAGCATTCATATTGATTTATTTTGGAGCATGAGAAAGCTATTGGAGAGCTTGGAGATGTTTTGACTGGCTAGAGGTGAGATTGGAAAATCAAAGATAGAAGAGAATGATATATTGATTGCAGAAAATCTAAGTTGATCTTCAAGGACAAACCCTAACAACTCAGAAGGTATACATAGGTTGTTGTATAAATTGGTTGCATGCATACACGGGCTATAGTGAGCCAGGGCACGTACACACGCTGGATGCACTACTGATAGGGCACGTACCTATTGACAGATTGATATCTATTGAGGATTTTTGCCTCATCTCATTTGCTGCTGAGGGTGTAAGATGAGTCTTGCATTATAGATATGGTGTTCTTGTAAAGTTGTACTATATTTAGTTGTTGTTGGAAAACCCCCAAATTGTTGTCCATACTAAAAAGAAAAATTGAACATACATCTTGTGTTCTTTTTGTTCCTTGTGGTGATGACTTGTTGATCATATATTGTTGATATATGTTGCTAATATATGTTCACATCTAACTGGTTATAAATGACAGCAATGGGTAATGAGTAAATATTGAATATTAAATAAGGTGTTTTGTGTAAGAGGGAAGTTTTGGGAGAAATATCCCCACACTCATTCACCCCCCCGCTAAGTGTGGTAGGTGTGTCCAAAAATTGGTTTCAGATTAGGCCTTCACTACAAGCCTTAACAAGCTTGAAGGAGATCCATAGAAACACAAAATGAAAGATGAAGTTCCAATCCTTGATGAGGAAAACTATTATACTTGGAGAATAGATATGAGATTACATTTGAAGACAATGGGAGCAACAATTTGGAAGGCAGCCATTGGTGGATCAGTTCCGTTGAAGAACAAGTCAAAGTTTGTAGATCAAAGGGAAGGAAATAAGAATGATGCATTGGCTCTGAAGACCATTCTTAGTGGACTCTCAAGCCCTATCAAAGAGAGCATGGGACAATGAACTTCCACCAAGGATCTATGGCTAAAGATAGAAGAAACATATCAAATCAATAAGGAGAACGAACATGTTGAAGACCACTCCATCAATATTATCAAAGGTAAAGAATCTCCAAAAACCCTTGATTGTATTATTTCCAAATGTGATCTTGAAAAAATTTCAAGTGAAGATAAAGAATTAAGTGATGATAGCACAAAGGAATATCTTGAAGACATTTCAAATGAAGGCAAAGAATCATGTGATGGTGTTGGAAAGGAGGAAGATATTGAAGGTAAAGAATCTCCAAAGACTCTTGATTGCAATGATTCAAAATGTGATGATGTTGAATTTTTCTCAAGTGAAGAAGATGATCTAGAAACAATTTGTGTAAAGTTTGATGATAGTTATCCCATAGAAAGAATAGAAGAAAATCTATTAAAACTTCAAAATGAAATTGAAGAGGGTTTATATAGATATAGAAGTGATCAGTTTTATACACACTATAACTATCTTTCGGATAACACTAAGAAGTTTCTTAGGAGGATTCAAAGTTACATCTTGAAGTTAAAGGGAATTATCAAAGAACAAGAAGAGAGCTATAAGACTAAATAAGAATAAAAGAAAGAAGAGATCCCAAGACTAAAGAATGAAAAAGAAGATATGAAGGTAGAGTATGAAATTAGCAAAAGTTTTGAAACTATTTTCCATCTCAAGATCCAAATTGAAGAAGCCAAAAGGGTAGAAGAACTTTTGAAGAATCAAATTAATGAAAAAGAAGAGTCATGTTGTAAGTTAGAAGCTGAAATTGTTGACCTTAGAAAGAAGGTAGAGAAGTCAAAAAAATTCTTAAATAGCTCAAGAATCTTGGATGAGATATTGGAAAGTCAAATATCACCATGTGACAAATCATGTCTTGGATACAAAGGAGAAGATACACATGTTGAAGAAAGCACCTAAAAGAAGCATGAGGTAAGTCCATCAAAGAAGGAAGACAATGTTGCAAAACAACCATCTACACAAGGCAAAGAAAATCTCAAAAGAACAAAGCAAGCAAGACATCAAGAAGCTACTTTTGGGACACCAAAGCAAAGGTATGAAAGTATTTTTCATGGGCATTGTTATTCATGTAATGGATATGGTCAAAAATCTTTTGAGTGTAGATCTTATGAAAGGAAATATAATGGAATATTTTAGAACATCATGAGGTGTTAGAGATGTGATCAAGTAGGACACATTACTGTTCATTGTAACACCATGAGATGCTACAGCTGTAGTGGATTTGGACACAAATTCCAGAAGTGTTGGAACACAAGAAGAAAGTCCATGATGAGAAATTCAAACAGCATGGCTAGAAGAAGGAGTGAAGTAAGAAGGGGAGACATCTTTGAAAAGATGGATGCTAAGAGCTCAAGTTATGAGGAGTAGGGTCATATACAGATGTGGGTGAAGAAGACAGAGCAGCCAAAACAGAATGAAATACCGAAGGGAAGCTTAAGTAAGTCATCTACTGAGGCATACGCGGTTGACAGTGGTATCAATCGCGTACATATGCAGGTTGACCTTGAATAGGTCGTGTGAATACGCGATTTTTTGTGCAGCAGACAACGTATATGTGGTAAAGCCTTGGGAAAAAGGCAATGCACATAGGTTGCATCTTGATGTGATGGCATAACTCTATGATGCGGGGTCTGACATGGTTTTTTGCAGGTTATGACACTGTTTTGATGTTGTTTTAAATGTTCATCTATTGGATTATGTAAAATAAAATCTTGGGTGCATTGCACTAACCCATGTGTATGGAGAATTTATTTTGATCTGTTGATGTACATGAGTGGTTCACATTTTGAGGTTTCATTGATATATATTATGATGTATTATTGGAAGCCTACTTGTTGAAAACTTGATGCATGAATTTGGCATCTGGATGGGCTAAATATTGGGACATGTAGTTGGTGAGTTAATGAGGTGATCATGTTGTACATCATTGATGAGTCATAACTTGATCTATAGTTGATGTATGATTGGTACATTAGTAGAGGCACCTACTAGCAGTTTGATTGGCACATATTTTATGGAGGATTTGGCATACATGTATGGAGATTCATCATATTATGGTATTGGTGCATGGTGATGTACTTGCTTGGTACAAGTGGTGATACATGTTGGTGTTACTTGATTAGCACAACATTGTGGCACTTAGTTCATGATAGAGACATATCATGAGTGATATGACACATTTGGCATGTTGGCAGATGCACATGGTTTGCATATTGGTAGATGCACATGGTTGGCATATTGGTAGATGCACATGGTTGGCATATTTGGCACATTGGTGGATTCACATGGTTGGAATATTGGTAGATGCACATGTTGGCACGTTGATAGAGGCATATGATTGATATATTTTGGCACATTTCATGATGTTGATGGGTGTTGTGCATGATGAGCAAACATTTTGGTACAGGATGTACTTGGTTGATATTTTTCTCATGATTCTTCATTTCATTATTAACATATCTTTTGATTCATGATGCTTGGTATGGCATCATTTTGATGCATGAATAGGTCCAAGGATCATCATATGGTATCATATTGTTCATCTTGCAGAGAAGATAGGGGGAGACATACCCTTAGGGGGAGTCATTATTCTTCCCATGATTCTAGAAGGAGATGTTTATCAGATGCATACCTAGAAAAGATCCCTATATTTGAAGAAAGAGAACAGAGGCATAATTCTAGGGGGGGAAATGGTAATAGGGGGAGTGTGTTCGATATATCTCCAGCATTACATCAGAGTGATATCCCTTGATAAAAAGGGGAGAGATTATTCAGAGGAAGATCAAAGGCACTCAGACAGGGGGAGCAGCCCCAAGGAAAGTCCAAGTAGAGGGGAGAAACCCCAAGGGGAGAATGGCCCTTTGCCATTGATGTCAAAGGGGGAGAGATAATCACATTGATGTGATTGGTGATTATTGATTGGGAGAGATAGTCACATTTGGGAGAGATAGTCACATTGACTATTGATGTAGAGCATGCCTTATCTACATGTTGACATCAATAATTGGTAATTGGTGTTGAAATCAATGTCGGTATTTCCATCAATGCCAAATGGGGATATTGTTGGATCATGTTGTCATTGATGCCAATGGTTTGATTGATTGATGTCATTGATTGATGTCAAGTGGTTGATTGATGTCAATGGATTGATTGATGTCAATGGATTGATTGATTGATTGATGAACAATGTAGATGTATTTTCCTTGATGAGAATGCATAGATGAAGATGGATCAATGAGTTGTCATTGATATGATGAAGATGGATAAATGAGTTGTCATTGATATGATGAATATGGATCAATGATTTTTCATTGATACATGATGAAGATGGATTCTTTTATATATGATGTATAGTTTGATTGATGCAAAGATGAATCATTATAGTCTTATTATGGTTAATAAAGTGTACAAATGGATGAACTCCAAAGTGGTCCCCTTATGGTGAAATCCCTCACAGGAAGACGCTTTGTCGATTGAGTTATCCTATAAGAATGGTGGAAGGACCCATGCTTGTATGTGGAATAATGATATGAAGATCAGTGAATTTGTTGGTGAAACTATCCTAGATGGATAATGTTTGTCATGCCATTTCCGGTGGTATGTGGAATGTCAGTATAACTCCTCATGGTTTGAGATTTATGGCCCTACGAAGTTGAAGGACCCCCATATAATGGCTTGAAGCCCCATAAGGTCAAAGAAGTCAAAGTGCCTTAAAAGAAGAAATGATTATTTAAATGATAAAGAGAAGTGACAAAATCAAGAATGAATATTTAAACGATAAAGTATTGGAGAACTTTCTATTTATGGAAAGTGGTTAACCCTAAAATAAGGAAAAGAGGTTAAGTAACCTAGAAATGGGTTAAGTGACCTAGAGGATGAAAGTATAAATAAGATAACAATGGTCTCTTGTAAACATCCTTTTTGTGGATCAATGGAGAGATTCTTGTGAGAATATCTTGTGGAGTATTGATGGAGAGATTCTTGTGAGAGCATCTTTGGTATGGATCTCTTGAGAATGATTGAATATCTATTCTGAGAAAGAAAGCGAGAGGAGGATCTCATGGATGCATCATATTTTTTGCAATGTTATAGATCTTGACAACAAAAGTCTCGAAGCTTCAGAAACCATAGTTTTTGAGGTATACGCAAACTATAATGGGCTAGGTCCCATACACACGTGGGATGTATAAGGACATGGCGCATACAGTGGATGGAATTATGAAGACTTGTGTTTGAGATAGTGCCAATATCTTGGATAATGAGGTGGGTTCAATATCTACATTATATGGGCTCATATCTATCACTAAGACACTAGTATGGTTACATTATTGTCTTGATGGATACTATTGTTTGATGTGTTGTGAATTCTTAGGGAATTATTGGTATGGCTTCTATGATATGGTTCAGTTTGGATGATTTGGTTGATGAAGTGAGAAATACTCTTTGGCTTCAGTGGTGACATGATTGCTATGGTATACTAGTTTTCTATACATGTTTGAGATAGTATTCATATTGATTTATTTTGGAGCATGAGCGAGCTATTGGAGAGATTGGAGATGTTGTGATTGGCTGGTGGTCATATTGGACAGTCAGAGACAGAATAGAATGATATATTGATTGAAGAGAATTTGATTTGATCTTGAAGGACAAACCCTAACAACTCAGAAGGTATACACAGACTATTGTATACACTGGCTACGTGCATATGCGGACTGTACTGAGTGAGGACACATACACACGATGGCTGCACTACTGAAAGGTCGCATACATGTTGACATATTGATATTTGTTGAGGATTGTTGCCTCATCTCAGTTGGTGTTGAGGGTGTAATATGAGTCTTTCATTATAGAGCTGGTGCTCTTGTAGATTTGTACTCTATTCAGTTGTTGTTGGAAAACCCCCGGATTGTTGTCCATAATAAAAAGAAAAATTGTACACACATCTTGTGTTCTTTGTGTTCCTTATGGTGATGACTTGTTGATGATATATTTTTGATATATGTTGTTGATATGTGTTCACACCTAACTGGTTATAAATGAAAACAATGGGTAATGAGTAAATATTGAATATTAACTAATGTGTTTTGTGTAAGAGGAAAGTTTTGGGAGAAAGAGCCCCACACTCATTTATGCCTCCCTCTAAGTGTGGTAGGTGTGTCCAACACCATATGATCTCCACTAGGAATTCATTCTAATAGTGTGGCTCCCCACATGTCCAACACCCCTTCTTCGTTCCAGTACTTCTGGTACCCGAAGTAGAAGTTGACAGCCCACTGACCTGGAACCCTAGTCTGTTCTTATGAAATGGCATAAACTATTATTGTTGCGATCGATGCTACTGTTGGTGTTGTGGTCCTCGGTAAGGAGATCGTTGCTAAGGCATTGTTAATTGAGGTGTAGTGAAAGTGGATCCTCTCTGGAAGCCACGATATCCTGGTGAATTCCTAGTTGGTGTCTGATGCTTTGGCACCATACGACTGCCCTATCACAAGGTGTTGAACTCATTGAGCTAGAGCTCAATCAATTCCTCTAATATATACCTCTCTTGGAACCGTTCCTCAAACAATTCCCATGACACGTCTTCAATGGCCATGTTCAATTGTGGTAGGAGCGTCTTCCACCATAGAAGAGCGCTCCCCTTCAATTGAAAGACCACCATGAAAACCTTCTTTTTGGAGGTATAGTCACGAAGTGAAAATCACATCACCATATTATCCAACCATGCATCGATGGTTGCGTTGTTTGGGGCACAAAATAACTTGAGAAATTTTACCTTCTCAAGTTCAAAGTGAATGCTACTAGTACCGACCAGAGCGCGTGGTGGACCCTCAGGGGGTGTCGATGCCCTGGCCTCATCTCTATGCAAACGGTTGATCAGTGCCTTAGACATCTGTTGAAAGGACCTCATCATCACAACCACATCACCCACCACTATCTATTCCTTCTTGAAAACCTATTCGTCTCCCTGGGGATTAGACCCCTGAGGTGTGGATGCTACTGAGGGCATCGTGCCTCCTTCCCTAACACCCCGTCATCTTCCTCTGCTGCATCCTCTAACCATGATTACCTTTATGAAAACAAGTCAACTTAATTAGAAACATTATAATCAAATATAAAATTAATGAAAGTCATAGTGATCCCAAGTTGAGGATCGAACTTGCTCTAATACCATATGTAGCAACCCCATCGTTACGACTACAAGCAACGCAACACAAAAGTGTTTTTTTTTAAAGTAGGATGGAAACAATGACAACAGTTAAACAATGCAACTTGAAGATGAACACAACACATGTAGATCAGGTAATAGTAAACAATGACTCAGACACTAGCACATCAGGCAAATGGACGAAACATGTTATAATTAATAGACAGAGAAAAATGACTACCCGCCCAACACAAGCAAGAAAAAGCCTACAAGATAAAGGACAACATCAACCACTTGACACAATGACTTCGACAAAAAAAACCAGAAAACCTCTATTGTGTGCAAAACCCAACGCATTGAGGCATTACAGAACCAAGTACCAACATCAATTACAACAAACACATGCCCACATTGGGAAGCACGAGACTCCAAACAGGTTATCATTCGTGTCTATTTGAAAAGGAACACAATGATCCCCTCATCAGGAATCATGTCTTCACAAGACGATAGTAATAACAACAAACCTGACACAACATAACCAATCTGGACCAATAACCGAAGAAAAATCCAACGCGCTAGGAGACTGAATTAACTGTCAAACACATGACGACTAACCCAAGCACCCAGTCTTAAAGTCAACCAGACGCAAGGGAATCTAACAACTATAACATTCACACAACACATTAATTCCTTGCGCAAAAATTTCTATTGCAAACAAACATCAATCTATACACGTTAAATCATTGTTATCAAACAATTAGCTCATTGTAACTATTTTCCAATTCCAACATTAGATAAGTAATTTCCTAAGGAGGAATTCACTATTTTTAAACTGAAAAAAATATGAAACATGTCCTTGAAAAATATAAGTCATTGTCTTTTAAAAACTGAAACAGATGTAAGTCCCTAAGATTGATTTTGATATCCGGTAAACATAAGCAAATATGGAACATGTCTTTTTAAATAATAACAAACATGTCCTTTAAAATAGAATATGCTATCTAGCGTGGATACATTGTCTAACAATTTTGATATCACAATCATTAACATTATTATATGGTTTTCCATTATGTCTTGTAACATTATGATATCATTGTCTATATTCTCCAGTAAACATGATTGATATATCGTTGTCTAGTAATCATTGTTATTATCTCATTGTCTAGTAAACATATTTATTATATTACTGTATATGTTGTCTAGTAACAATATTGGATGAGAACGTCGCCTAAACATTAGTTATAAAATGCAATCACCTATAAACATTGTCACATAAGAATCGTTATCTCATAAGAAGTAAAATGTTGTCACCTGTGGAAGTAAAACACTGTCATATTAAAGAAACATTTATTTCTATGTAAACATTACTAAATCGTTGTGTAAATATTACTGGCATCGCTGGGTAGATATATCGTTGTTGAATTATATTTCAAGGGGGGGAATTAAACTCAAAATTATAGTAATCGCTATCATAATTTGCTATATGAGTTCTCTATCATAAATTCAATTGGCTACCATGGAATCGCTATATAAATTTCCTTCATAAAATGAAAATCGTTGCTATTAACACATTCACACCCTATCACATGATATCTACACATTAACACAGAGTAATTTGCTGGTAATATGCGACTCATCAACGTAGGTACAATGGCCATGGAAACGTTGTTAAGTTTGTGGTTCATCAACGAAGGTACAAGAACAAGAAATTAAATCGTGGTCCATTCAATATGGTAAAATTGTATTCAATAGACATTTAATTCACAGAGTAATAAATGGTATTGTTTGTACAAAAATAGATGAAATTGCAGAGCAAAAATAACTGAAGATGTTTTCATTTATATGTTAGAAAAACAGGACCGTGGAGCAATAAAATAAAACAAATGCAAAAACAAAACATAGAAGACACACAATACAACAGAGACACAGATTTACGTGGTTCACCCAGTGTGGGCTACATCCACCAGAGAAATTGCCAGGTCCTTCCTTTATTATTATCCAGCAAATGAAGGGATACAACCTACAACAAAACCCACTATAACTTCCTCTTCTTTCTCTCACAGTCTCCTCTCTTAGAATACAATATTCACCATCAACCATAGCCGCAATACATTTCCCTCATAAAAGAGGGTAGCCCTCTAGGGAAAAAAACCCTAACATAATCTCTACCGTTAGATATACGACCTTATAATGAATGATCCATATTTACAACGAAATTACAATATATTTTTACAAGGCAATTTTTGCTTCAGGGGCTTCACCCCCGAACCTCCGCTGGGGGCCCGCTTGCCCCTAGAACCCCCAGCTGGGGGGATAGGCCCCCCGGACCCCGCAGAGGGGGTACCCCCCCTCTGCACTCCCCCGCGTGGAAGAGTGTACATACTTCTGCGGTGTAAATACTTCATGGGGTATAAACACAGCTGAAAGTAAAAGACCTATAAATCAGGAAGATAATCAGGCTCCACAACCAACAATCTCCCACTTGGAGACTGATCTCAACAACTCCACCATTGTTGTATATACTGGACTTTGAACCTTCTTGGACCTGGCAAATTTCTCATCTTCATCTTCATTCTTGAAGACCAACCGAAACTGAGCAAGAACTCAGTTTCTCCCTGGTTACTCCCTTTGTTAACATGTCTGCAATATTCTGGCTAGTGTGTATCTTTTCCATCTTCAATTGTCCATCTTCCAAGGTGGATCATATGAAGTGGTACCTCAACTATATATGCTTAGTCTTTGAATGGAAGGCTGAGTTCTTTGCAAGGTGAATGGCACTCTGACTGTCACAGTACAACCTGTTGTTCTCCTGCTTCTTTCCCAATTCCTCCATAAACCTTTGTAACC
>ML778947.1:916765-955554 GCA_009831015.1 Picea engelmannii
GGTTTCATCTACACTTGCTAAAATTATTTTTTAATTAAAAAGGAAAAAGTGTAAATGGTTTTTTATTTACACTTGCTAAATTGATTTTTAGTTAAAAAGGAAAAATGGGGAAACTTATAGAAAAATGGGGAAACTTAAGTAAAAGGGGAAAGGTAAAAAAAAAGATGAATGTCTAAATTAGTAAGGAATATTGTCTTTGGAACTCTGAAATTATGAACTGAAATAGGAATTAAGTAAGGCATAAGTCATTTAAGAAGTGTAAAGGAATATTGAGACACCAAGGAGCGTTTTTAGGAATTCTTTTAGGCGTGTGAGGGAAATAGGAATAAATAATTAATTATTAAAATTAATTTTCTGGTGCAACTAGGGGATGGGTGACATGTGTACGGGGGAGGTTTTTCCTAATTTATTAAATGAAAAAGGAATTTAGTGAGAATTTGGGAGACTAATTACTTGAAAACTCTATAAAAAGGATGGAGGAAGAGGAGTATGGATCTCATCTTTATGGCTAATGTTACGTTGCTGAATTTTTCTCTTGACTGAACTTCTCTTGTGGGAGTTTGGATACCCAGCTCAGGTAACGAGTGGTAGCTCAACCTTGCAAGGCGATTTGGGTGCTAGTTGTTCTCTGGTATTGTGTGTGGCCCTTTTTTGGCTCAGGGGGCTAAGGGGGCAGAAGAGTACCCATAGCGTTGGTTGGGAGGTACTGGTGAGGTCACATCGGTCGAAAAGCAGGAGATGGCTGGAGCACACGTGGGACAGACAGTACTGAGCATTCGTGTTTGGCTAAGGTATGATTGTTTAAGTTGTTACTTGCAATGAAATTTAATTTACGCATGTTATTTTTCTATTCTCGGTTAAATATTTCATTTCCATGAGATGTCTTGCATCGGCTTTCCTACGGTATTGTAATCCCCTTGCTTGTTGTATTCTGAATGGATTTCCCTTGGCGAACCCAAATTTTGATTGCAATTACTTCTCTGTGTGGGTTTTATTGATTGTTATGAAGAGATGGTGTGTTTATCTAACATCCCTTATCCCTTAGTCATTAGTCCTTGCATGTGAATTCATCAAGGAGATGAATTGACGGTCGTCACTTCGGTGCTTAAATACCTATAGATTAAAATGTCCTTCTAGATTATTTTATGTGCATGGATGATGAGCGAAGGATAAAAAAATTCCCCGCTATCTATCCCTTACTTATCTCTGCGTTTTTTTTTCTCTTAAGATTAATTTCAATACCTGCATTTTTGAGAATGGCCATCCTTGCATTTTGATTGATTCCTTGCGGAATCATTTATCTTTGTGCCTTTTTGTTTGATTATCTCTGTGATTTATCTCTGCGATTTCGCTGGACAAAAATCCCCTTTCGAAGAGTTTTTATTTCACTTTTATATGCCATTTATCTCTGTGATTTCACTTGATAATGATCCCAGTTCATATAGTTTTTATTTCACCTTTAAATGTATTTTATATCTTCAATTTCACTGGACAAAGATCCCTTTTGAAGAGTTTTTAATTTCAATTTTAAATGTAATTTTACTCTGTGAATTTGTTGGGCAGCGACCCACTTTTCCTAAGCATTCAAATCCACCTTTAAAAATGTATTATGCATAGCATTCATGATACGATCTTCGTGGCTCATTACACATTTTCCAACCATGATTTTTCCTTGCACCTTTCCCAGCACTCAACAGGATTTTTTTGGGTATTTTACCCAACATCCAACCATGAATTTTCCGTGGCATACTACATAGCTTCCTCCCTACGCTTTTCTTGACACCTTGCATGGATTTACACCAAGATTATAGCAATTTACCTATTGTATTTACACAACAATTTTAAATATAACAACGATATTACCTACTGTATTTACACAACGATTTTAGATTTACTGTATTTACCCAGCAACCAATACCATCTATTTACTCTGTGATTTAGATTTATACAATGTGAATTTAATATACCTATTCTATTTACACAATGATTTACCTATTTTATTTAAACAACAATTTTAGATATAATAGTGATATTACCTATTGTATTTACACAACGATTTTAGATTTACTATATTTACACAACAGCTTCATCTATTTTGAAAGCGATTTAATATACCTGCGTGATCATACAACAACAATTATATATCTATGTTATCATATCTGGACTTACATATCTACGTTTTTGACATCGATTATATGTCTGTGTTTGTAGTTTTGATAATTCCTAGCATAGAATGAGAAGGATATACCTACGTTTTTAATGTTGTTAATTCCTTGATTTAAGACAATGATTTATACCTAGGCAACGATTTGTTTTTCCTTGTTAAAATGACAGTGTGTATATCTTTAGTATGTCTGTGTTTTTAGCATGTGTTTTTGTATGAAAACGTAGTATATGTGAAAGCTTATTGATTGGTAGACAACTACCGGTGTTAAACAATGTTTTTTGGTTTTAAAAATATTTAATTTTGTTAATGTACAACGAATTTGGTAGACAACATTATCTTATATTATTAGACAACATTAGCATATAATTTATAGACAGTAAAATAATATTTTTTTTTTAAGGTGAACCAACTTCAAATAAACTTTCTTATTTCAGGACTGGTGCACATCAAATAAGAAAGTGATCTTTAGTATGTCTGCGTTTTTAGCATGTGTTTTTGTATGAAAACGTAGTATATGTGAAAGCTTATTGATTGGTAGACAACTACCGGTGTTAAACAATGTTTTCTGGTTTTAAAAATCTTTAATTTTGTTAATGTACAACGAATTTGGTAGACAACATTATCTTATATTATTAGACAACATTAGCATATAATTTATAGACAGTGAAATAATATTGTTTTTTTAAGGTGAACCAACTTCACATAAACTTTCTTATTTGAGGACTAGCGCACATCAAATAATATTGTAGCATCCCGCTCTGGCGCACTGAGAGAACTTATTATTTGAGGACACTTGCTCGCAAGTGATCTGGACTTTTTTTATGTTAATACATTTATACTTGATTATGATGTGTGATGATAGATGACATGATGTTTTACTACTTGATGTAGACAGGTGTTATTGACTCAGTTTTATTGAGTGTGTAGGGTTTTGGACCTTGAGGATGCACAGGCATCGGTGGAACCCCTTGGACTCCGGATTGAGTCAGGGAGTGTGCTATTTGGGTTGATTTATTTACCATGATATTTTATTTATTTGATGATATGTTGTTGATGTGTTCTGACATGATGGTTGATGATGCAAGCTGACGATATCTTGCCGACCAGACTCACATATGGAGTAAAGGGGCCACACACGATTTCCAGAGAGGTTGAGGGAGAGGTGTGGACAGTAGCCTTGCCACAGCCTGCTAGCACTCCCGTCGTGGCTCGAACTGTAGGTTAACAATTACCTAGTTCGAAGGATCCACGATGTCGTGGGGGCAGACTGCGACAGTCGCTCACGATGATCCTAAGGGGCACGCAATAAGGCGGGGGCCTTATTCCTTAGAGCCCTTAGTCTCCCACAAGTTCACCTGGCGGAGTGTTGACTCCAAGGGTTATAGATGTCTACCAATCAGTCAAGTCGGCGAGTGGAACCCTTGGAGCACATGGTGCATCCTGAAGGGCACGTCGCGCAAAAGAAACACAAGTTGGCGAGTGGCACCATTGGCCACTACAAAAATAAACGTAAGGGCGTAAACTAAAACCCTCCTAAGTGTTAGTTAAAGTCTTCTAAAATTTAAGGGGGGGTAAAGTGAAGAGAGGGATAAATTAATTAAAACCCTTGGTTTTAATTGTAAAAAGGAATAAAAATTAAATAACGTGTGAGAGTATAAAAGTTATGAATTTAAAATATAATGAAAGGATTAATTAGCGCATTTATCTTTTTGGTTTAAAAAAAAGAAAAAAGGAAGAAATAAATAATAGAAATAGGGAAACTTGTAATAAAGGAAACATAATAAAGGAAAGTAGGGGACATAGGGTAAAAAGCAAAAAGGAATCAACAATTAAGGACTTTCTAAAATGAACTAAATTTAGCAACTTCATTTTAGGGAAAGTTATTAAAAGAATGTAAGGGGATCTAGGAACACCTAGGAGTAATTTTAGGAGCGACTCTAGGTGGGTGAGGGAAAGGAGTCTTTTAATTTAATTTAAAAAAAAAAAAATTGGAGAAACATGGGGGATGAATGACACTTGGACGACAGAGAATTTTTAGAGGATTTTCTTTAAAATCTAAATTATAGCGATTTAGGAAAGTAGGTGGGTCTCAAATTTCTTTAAAGGAAAGGGAAGATGAGGAATAAGGGGATGGATGGTTAGCGTAACGTTACGCTGCCAGATTGTGGCTTGACTGATTGCTTGTGAGGAGTTGGGATTTTCTCAGCTCGGATTGGAATGGTAGCTCAGCCTTGCGAGGCGAGCTGAGAAGCTAGACTATCTTCTGGATCTTGTGTGGCCCCTTTGCGGCTCGGGGGGCTAAGGGGGAAGTAGAGTACCCCTAGTGATTGGCTGGGACGTACCGGTGAGGTCTCTACGGTCGGTGAGCGGGAGCGGCACAGAGCGCGGGAAGCGGAACAGAACGCGAGGATGTCATCCGAGGCAGGCGGCGAGGCAACGATATGCTTTTCTTTCGTAGAGTAGAATGCATTAATCTTATGTTAAAATCTGAAATTGATTGTAACCAGTCATGATGAATAGACGTAATAAAAGTTTTTCTCTGCTTGTATTAAGATTGATGAATGATAATAGCCG
The DNA here is from genome assembly GCA_009831015.1 of Picea engelmannii. Taxonomy (NCBI): domain Eukaryota; kingdom Viridiplantae; phylum Streptophyta; class Pinopsida; order Pinales; family Pinaceae; genus Picea; species Picea engelmannii. The sequence goes on from ML778947.1 coordinate 921,507, forward strand.
CGCACTTGCATCAATTGTGAATTTATTTACTGGAATTTCAGCAAGGGTGAATGGGAGATAGCGTAAATATTATCGCAACAATTTATACCCCTTTTGATTCCCGTCGTTTATATCCAATTTCGCCTCTAAATTTTTTTTCTAGCTAAGATGGTACTGTTTAATGGTTGACACAATTTTTTTCTGCGTTGGGCCTATTGAAAACAAAAAAAAAGGGGGGGAAACCAGTAGCTCTGCGATTGCCACTATGATTAGTTGTAACACAAGTTTCCTTTGCACACCGGGTGATGTTTCCCGTGAGGATACCTCTGCCTAACTATCGAGCCAGGGCCGAGTTGTTATCTTTGTGTTTTTATGGATTCAGACTCTTTGGGTTCGTTTTTTTTGTATTTTTATTTCGCTGCGTTCTGTTGTTAAAACCCTTTGCCTATGGGTGGGGAAAACCCCCACAAATTTTTCAAGCACGCGATCTTAGCGTAGGGTGTGATAAATTCGTCGCTAGATGGCGGTTAATCTCAACCCTATGCAAGGTCGAGCTGGCACAGTGACTGTCTTGTTATGGCGTTGGCGTTTTACCCTGGGGATTGGCCGTATGGCCGATTCCTTCTTCCTGGTCGTGCCTCTTTTTGGCAAGATTGTTTTTAAAACTCGCACCAGCCTCTGTGGATTACCCTGCGATTGGTTGCGTAATGGCTGGACAGTTTGTAGTGGAATGTGCCTTTCGTTTGAGGGTGCGTAAGACATATAGTGAACAACCATCCATTTGTTAAGTATTTTTTTTTTAACTTGAAGTTAAAACACCTATTAGACAGCCACCCTATGAATGGCCACAGTTTCAACGTCCCTACCACGTCCTCTGTCTCTGCGCATTTAGTTTAATGACCATGCCTGAGCTGGCACGAATTGATCTCTGCATTGCTGGCACACACCCCCACGCGTCTTGCTCCAACCTTCCTTCTCAACTGTTCATTTTAATTTCCCTTGAAAACTGCAAACAGTGCTCTTGCAGCGTAATTATTGGGTGACAGAATGACGGTTTCTGCTTTTTCATAAGGGAGTAGTTATCGTGCCTTTTATTGTGATTGGGTAAGGATTAACCATTGGTGCTGTAACGCGAACCTATTGTTATTTTAATGGCAACATAAATGTTAGTATGAAGTGCAATTTAAAATGCAGCAGTAACATTGTTTAAGGAAAGTTTGGCAGTCGTGGCTTGCTGTTATTTGATGGCAAATATAAACTGATATATTAAAATGATGGAGATTAAATGATTTGCATTAAAAGTTTTTTTTGTCATAATGGAAAGTAAATTATTGCATTAAAGTAATGATTTTTATGGTATAAAGGAAAGTCATCATTTTATGGAAAGTAAATGATTTGCATTAAATGATTTCCTTATGATTTTCTTTTTATGTTATATAATGGGAAGTAAGCATTGGTTATGGGATTGATTCTTTATATCCTTACTTCTCCACTATTTTAGATGTATGCATGAGATGATATAATTTTTAGGTTAAGGACAATAATTGTTTTTGATGGATGATTATACCTTTTAGTTGTGCGTAAGAATTTTCTCGTCCATTTATGGTACTAGAACAAAAGTGGGTATATATGTAGGTGTTGAGGAATTCATATAAGAGAGAGTGATAGTACTAAATACAATGTGTAAATGCTAAAATGTGTAAGAAGTTACAAAGGATTGGATTATGTATTTTCGTATTCCTGTGCCATTAAATAAAGTTGACATATTGATGGTATAAATTGCTTAGATTACTCGCGCGCATACATATTTATCTTTGAATGATTGTTGATGGACCTTGGTCTTCTGCTCATTTAGAAATGTAATGATATGGTTTTATTGTTAATGATATCATAAATTGTGTTAGCAAGGTGTAAAGGTATTGATTAGGTAATGTTGTTACTGTAACACGTAAAGGAATGTCATTGAATAATTGTTTATAAATTATGTAATTGTAATATATTGTTTTGAAATATGTAATTGTATTGTTCTTGCCATATAAATAAATTGCAATATTAGAGTTGATATCATTTGAAATGTATGATCATTGTTTTTATTGCAATGTTATTGTGATTAGAAATGTAATGATATGGTCATCTTATTGTAATGCTAGTGTAAACTATTGTTATTGATAAAACATATATGGTGGAATGTCCTGGATTTTCGTACAATAAATTACTCAGAGTTAGTAAATGAGGGTTGTTGTTCATTTAAATAATGTTGAACTTGGGTGTTCGTTGTCGGAGTCCTTTTGTCACGCACCTTCTGTAAGGGACGTAATCATTCTTCTTATTTATGTTGTACTTGATTGTAATCAGTTAGTTGCTTGGTCTGTTTGTGTCGGGCGGGATGCAGACACCTCCACGTAGCCTAGTGTGTAAGGGTGGGTGTGTGATTATTTTTGTGTGTAAAGAATCCAGTGCCGTATCAAGAGTCTCGGGCCCTTTAAAGGAAGGGTTTCCACTCTTGTGACACACCTGACAGAGATTACTAGTTTCTGCCTGAGAAGTCGGCCAAGAACCTATCTAACATTCTCTCTCTCCGAAGCAGAGAAATAAGATTAAACACCCTGCTTTCCTGTGCAGAAATAGTAAAATCTACTACTATGGATTCTTCCTTCTGTGTTCGTACTGTGCATAACCCAGTGTGTCGTTAAATGCTTGTGGTTACCTGTTGTGCGCCTTATGTCTATGGATGTTTATTGCTTGTTGTTACTGTTGTATGCAATATGTCGTCTTGCTTGTGTCTTGTTCATAGTCGGGTTACTAGTTTCTGCCTGAGCAGTCGGCCAGGAGCCTATCTGACCTTCTCTCTCTCTAGAGCAGAGGACTAAGATTAAACGCCCTGCTTTCTTGTGCAAAAATAGTAAAATCTATTGTTATGGATTCTTCCTTATGTCTATGTCGTTTATATGCTAGCAGTTACTTGTTGTGCGCCTTATGTCCTCTTGTTGTGATCATCGTGGTTGCATCTTGTTAGTCGTCAGGTGGCAAAGTAGAGTCAAGTGTGTCTGCTCCCTCTTTACACGCGCGCACACACCTTAAACAAAAAAAAAAAAAATTGCACCTGTTATAGAGTTGTTGTCGTAACGAGGAGGTTGTGATAATTTTGTTAATGTACAACGAATTTGGTAGACAACATTATCTTATATTATTAGACAACATTAGCATATAATTTATAGACAGTGAAATAATATTGTTTTTTTAAGGTGAACCAACTTCACATAAACTTTCTTCATATTGGAACTTTTAATTCAACATTTCACATACCCTTAATTACCTTAAATAACCTATCCTTTAAAGTGAATTGAACTTGAAGAAAATAAAAGTAGATTGTTATACAGAGTAAATAATAATTTTTAGTTATATTAATGATGTAAAGGTTTTAACATTTATTTGATTTTTACTAAACATAATAGGATTATCATTTGTTGGACAAAGATATAAATGTTAAATGGATAGGATTGTTAGACATAATGGTTTATTGGCGTAATGATTTAATATCTTGCACAAGCTTAATGGTCAAGGGATTAGTAGTTTCATTAGCTAAAACAATTAATAGCTTAACAATTAATTGGCTACTATGCACCTTGTTCCTTAAGTCGAACGACATTGGGTGGTTTGTCACAGTCGTTTCACCACACAGGTTTCCTTGTAGGAAACAAGAATCCTCTAGTCAATTGCACAATTATAATATAGAGTGATGTCACCTTGCGTCTTGTCAACTTGTTGCTTGGGTGCATGGGTATAGTCTTCTTGTATTCTAACAATTAGTTTGGTATCATAGTGCATTGATTTTTCTTGGGTTATTGGTCTAGATGTGTTATGTTGTGCCAGGGTTACCGTCACACCTATCACCTTGTGATGGCACAATTCCTGATGAGGGGATCATTGCACACCCTAATGGATAGAGGCGAATGACAATCTGGCTGGATTCTCTGCTTCTCAATGTGGGTGTTGTTCGTTGTAATGGTTGTTGGTATTTGGTTTTGTAATGCCTTAAGGCATTGGGGTTTTTTGCGATGTAGAGGTTCCTAGTCCTTGGTCGTTGAAGCCACTGTGTTGGGTTTTTGATGGTTTCATGTAACTTGTAGGCATTGTCTTTCTTGTGTCGGGCAGGTAGTAGTTTCTATTTGTCTTTGATCATCGCATGTTTCATCCAATTGCATGATGTGCTAGTGTGCTGAGTCATTGTTGCTTGTTTTCTGATATGTGTGGGTTGTTTTCATCATCAAGTTGTGTTGTTTAAATCTTTTTGTTATTTCCTTCCTGCTTCAAACAAAAAAAAAAATTACTTACTTGCATCGCTTGTAGTCGTAACGATGGGGTCGTTACATATGGTATTAGAGTTGGTTCGTCCCACGACTTGGGATCACTACGACTCCTGTGGATTTGATATTTGATTATAATCTTGTTAATTAAGTTGACTTTTATTCATGTAAGTAATCATGGTTATAGGACACCTCAGAGGCAGACAACGAGGTGCTAGGGGAGGAGGCACAACACCCCTAGTAGCATCCACGCCTAAGGAGTCTAACCCCTAGAGAGACAAATAGGTGGTCAGGTAGGAATAGATAGCGGTGGGTGATTTGGTTGGGATGATGAGGTATTTTCGACAGATGTCTTAGGCACTAATCATCTGTTTGGATAGAGATGAGGCCAGGGCATCGACACCCCCTGAGGGACCACTGGGCGCTCCGGTTAGTACTGGTAGAATTCACCGCGAACTCGAGAAGGTCAAATTTTCTGAGTTCTTTGGTTCCCCGGACGGTGCAGCCGCTGAGGCATGGTTGGAGAATATAGCTATGTGCTTTTCACTTTGCTATTATACCTTGAACATAAAGGTTTGCATGGCAGTCTTTTAGCTAAAGGGGAGCACTCTTTTATGGTGTAAGATGCTCCTACTGCAATAGAACATGGTCATCAAAGATGTGTCATGGGAATTGTTTGAGGAGAGGTTCTGAGAGAGGTATCTATTGGATTAATTCATTAAGCATCATCTCAATGATTTCAATGCCTTGAGACAGTGAGGTCATATGGTTCTCGATTATGAGGCCCGTTTTATGGATTTTCTTTGGTATCCTCTGCACCTGAATACCAAGAAGATTAAGGTCAATAGGTTATTGTTTGGCCTTAATGTAAGCATTCATGCAAAGGTTAGGATTATGTTGCCTCAAATCTTGCATGATGTCATTCAGAAGGCCCTCATAGAATAGGAGGAGCTTATCAGTGGGGTTCAGAGAAGGACTTCAGCAAGACCAACAGGGAAGGTGTCATTTGGTGTGAGGAAACATTAGACAAACAACTAGACATATGCCAGGATATCGTGGCTTCCAGAGAGGATCCACTTTCACTACACCTCGATGACCAGTGCCTTAGTAGTCGACTCCTTACTAAGGACCATAGCACCGGCAGCAGCTTCAACCATAGTAGTAGCAGTTTAGGCTTGTTCAACAGAGGAGACCGGGATTCTAGGACGGTGGGCCGTCAACTTCTACTTCGGGTACCAAGAGTACTTAACCGAAGAAAGGGTGTTGGACATGTGGGGAGCCACATTACTGGCTTGAATTCCTAGTGGAGAGGAATATATCATCTATATCAGTCGGACCCACTACCATGGGACATCTGGGCAAGGCCCATCAGATTCATGCAGTGGTGAATAACTGCCAAGGCAGAGAACCAGTTGAATTTTCTCGAGACGTCGGGTACCATCGCTTACCATACCCTTAGTATTTTGATAGATCCTGATGCTACTAAGAGTTTCATTTCTGGTGTAGCACTAAAAAGAATTAAGGTAAAGGTAGTCGAAGAGGATGAGTTTATCTTTGTAGAGATGGCTTCAGTAGCCAAACAGAAGGTTGGAGGGAAGGTTACGGGTTGTAGCCTTAATCTGGGAGATTTTTTCACTAGAGCCATCCTGTATGTCACAATCTTGGGATCTTATGATGTCATGATCGGTATGGACTAGTTGGAATTGCATGAGGTCATACTCAACTGTAAGATGAAATGATTGATCTTGGTCGATGATGAGGGACAAATACACGTTATTGTATTTCAAAACCAGGGAGTTTCCCTAAGGTTCATCTCTTCCTTGCAGTTATGAAAGAGCATGCACAAGGGATGTAAGATTTATGCGATCCTTGCATTAAATGAGAAGGGAGTAGTCGAAGGTCTAGAACACCTTCCGATGGTGAGAGAGTTTGTGGGCGTCTTCCCGGAGGATTTACCTGGGATGTCGCTAGAGAGGGAATTGGAATTTACCATAGACCTAAAATTGGGGAATGAACCGATAGAGAGAATGACTTATCGGATGTCGACCTCGGAGTTACAAGAGTTGAGAATGCAACTGAAGGATTTGTTGGATCTCAGACTTATACATCCAAGTGTGTCACCATGGGGTGGACATGTTATTTTCATACGAAAGAAGGATGGGTCATGGAGACTCTGCATTGACTATTGTCAACTGAACAAGGCAACGATCAAGAATCAATAGCCATTGCTAAGGATTGATGATATGTTTGATCGGATGAAGGATGCGACAGTGTTTTCAAAGATCGAATTGAGATCAGGGTATCACTAGTTACGGATCAAGGAGAATGACATCCCAAGGGTATTTATGAGTTTGATGAATGGGGTGTTCTATGAGTACTTGGACAAGTTCATCCAAGTATTCATTGATGATATTTTTATTTACTCTAGAACGATCAAGGAGAATGACGAGCACTTGTGCTTCATACTACAGTGTCTGCGAGAGAACAAATTGTATGGGAAATTGTCTAAATGCTTGTTTTATCAATCGAAGATTCACTACTTAGGGCATGTCATCTTCGGCGAAGGTATTACCGTGGATCCAACAAAGTTCGAGGCTATTACAGAATGTCTTGCACCAATGAATGTCCTGGAATTGCATAGCTTCATGGGTTTAGTAGGATACTATCGACGGTTCATCGAGGGATTTTCAAATATAGAAAATCCAATCACGGAATTTCATAAGAAGAACAAAAATTTTTTTTAGACCGAGAAATGCGCAGAAGGATTTCAGAGGCTCAAGGAGCTGTTGAGAAAAACACCAATACGAAAGGTCCCTGACATGGACACGGACTTCTTGGTATGCACTGACACATCCAAGGAATTCTTAGGCAGAGTCTTAATGCAAGACGGTTGAGTGATAGCTTACATCTCGAGGAAGTTGAGAAGGCATGAGGAGAACTATGCGACGCACAATTTGGAGTTGTTAGGCATTTTATATGGCTTGAGAGTTTGGAGACACTATCTTATTGGAAAAAAATTTGAACTAAAAACAGACTACTGTGGATTACAACACATATTTACACAAGCGACCTGAACGTGCAACAATGGTGTTGGTCAGAATTGCTTAGCGACTATGATTTCAATATTAATTACATAAAGGGAATAGTGAATAGAGTGGCTGATGCGTTGAGTCAGAGACCATGCATATTTTCGGTGATGCCTCTTCAGACGAATCTACGTGAAAATATTCTAACTTTATAGCTTGATGATGACTGGTACAAAGAGGTCAAGGATATTATCAGACAAAACACCATGATGGTACCAATATTTGAAGGATTTAGTTTGGACAAAGAAGGATTATTGATATTTAAAATTCAAATTTACTTACCACCGAACGACAAGTTGAGGTGCTTGATCCTAAATGAGGCTCACAGAGCAGTATACATGGGTCACCCGAGAGTCATGAAGATGAGGGAAGACCTTAAACCTTTATTCTTTTGGAAAGGAATGAAGGAAGACATAGTCAACTACGTGGAAATATGTCTAGAATGTCAATAGGTGAAGGTTGAACATAGACATCCGACAGGATTACAACAGCCACACGCTATTCCAAAATCAAATTGGGAGTTCATTTGGAAAGATTTCATTGTTGGATTTCCACTGAAGGCAAGGAGACACGACTTGATTTTTGTGGTAGTAGACACTCTAATGAAGAGTGCTCATTTTATTCCTGTGCATATGACATATCAGGCACCTGACATAGATAGATTTTTCATCAGTGATATCGTGAGGCTGCATGGCGTGCCTAAGAGGATTATGTCTAATCAAGGATCGATGTTTACTGGACGATTTTGGACTAGTTTCAAAGAGGCATTGGGAACCCAACTTAACTTTAGTAGTGCGTATCACCCGGAGACAGATGGGATGACTGAACAAACAAACCAAATCTTGGAGGACATGTTGTACATGTACATGATGGAACCAAAAAATCATTTGGAAGAATTCTTGCCACTGGTACAATTTGCATATAACAACAGTTATCAAAGCACCATTAAGATGGTGCCTTCGAAGTTTCTTTACGAGCGACCGTATCGTATGCCTTTGAGTTGGGATCATATTGAGGATAGGATCCTTGTGGGACTAGAAGCAATCCAAGAAATGGAAGACCAAATGAGAAAAATAAGACAAAGGATAAAAGAAGCGTAGGATCGACAGAAGAGTTATATCGATGCCACCGTGTCGACTGCAGTTACAAAGTTGGCGATCGAGTATTCTTGAAGGTGAAACTGCATAAGATTTTGATCATGTTTGGAAAGGGTCCTAAACTCTCTCCTAGGTTCATGGGACCTTTCGATATTGTGGAAAACAAGGGGATTGTGGCCTATCGACTAGCCTTGCCTGATTCTTTGAGGTATATGAACGATGTTTTTCACGTATCTGTTTTGAGACATTATATTAGTGATCCTACACATGCTATTCACATGATTTACCTCCAGGTATATGATGAAGGCACACTCACGTTGGAGCCAATTTGCATCCTGGACCATCACAATCGACAGCTATGGCGTCGAACAGTAGATCAAGACAAGGTCCAGTGGAATAACTATAGTCTTCACTTAGGGACCTAGGAGGACGCATATGATATGCGACAATAGTTTCCATTTTTGTTTGATAGATTGACTTATGATACTATGATACACTTTATTTTGGAACTTACGTACTGTGAAACTTTGAGACGAAGTTTAGACCAACAGGGGGGGTGTATGTAACATCTCTCTCTTGCATGCACTGAGCGAACTTATTCTTTGAAGACACTTGATTGCAAGTGATCTATATTATTATACTATTGGCCATTTGATTATGATTATGAGGTATTATGGATATGAAGATATGTTATATTTTTGTATTGAAATAAATTGGTGCTATTGACGGGATTCTCCTGAGTGTGTAGGACTTTGGACCTCGAGGATGCAAAGGCATCGATGAAACAACTTGGACTCCGGATTGAGTCAGGGAGTGGACTATTGGGGTCTGATTGTTGTTGATATGACATATGTACATATGATTAGATGTTATTATGATTGATTATTATTGCTGACATGATTCATTGATGATGTAGGCTGACGATAGCTTGTCGACCAGACTCACATGTGGAGTAGAGGGGTCACGCACGACAACTAGATACTTTGAGGGAGAGGTGCGGGAGTAGCCCTACGACAACCTACTAGCAATCCCACCGTGGCTCGAGCTATAGGTTAACGATTACCTAGTTCTAGAAGACCTGTGATGCCCTGAGGGTAGACTGCAATAGTCTCTCATGATGATTCTAAGGGCCGCGCAATAAGGCGGGGGACTTATTCCTTAGAGGCCCTTAGTCCCCCACAATATCACCTGGTGGAGTATTGACTACATGGTTTTTTTATGTCTACCAAGTCAGTCAAGAGGTGATTGACACCCTTGGAGCAAGTACTATGTCTTGAAGGGCATGTCGTGCATGGAAAATGGAAGAGGCGAGTGGCACCCTTGGAGCACGTAGTGGGTCCTAAAGGGAATGTCGCGATTTCAACGGGTAAGTGAATAAACCTATCTGGCCTTAAAATGAATTATGTGATAAGTAATATTTAAAAACAATTTCCCTAATAAAAATGTTGCCCATCCTAGTGAAATTAAAATCTATGTCTAAGTAACACATGTGGTCAAAAATAATAATCATAATTAAACATGTAACAATAAGGGGGTGGTGCAAACACACCCTCCAGGCACGTCCGCTCACAGGACCTTATCCCTCCTTGGCCCGAAGAACTTAAAAATCTATTCCAATCCCCTATCGGGAATTTTCCGCACCCACAAAATTCTCCTTAACGATCCCCCTGCTCAAATTGAGGAATCAGACTTCGCAGATTCGTGAGTCCCATGGTCGCGCAGCTTGTGCTTCACAATACCCTGAAACCCGATCGGTAAATACCAACCCCTTCCTGTTCCTATCAGAAATCCTCCCATTGGGATTTTGGCACTTATGATGTTGAAATCCACTTGCCTCGCTGACCCCCGACTCCCGATATGTCGATACACCGATGTGGCACGACACTTGTCCACCACTTTGACACTTGCGGCCCACACTCCCTTCACGATCAGGAAATCGCGGTTTGGAGTGTCGCGATTTCAAACGCACTTGTTCATGGAACTTTCTAAGTCCCAAACCCTGATGTGGGGTGACACTTGTCCTCCACTCAAATGCTTGTAGTTATTTGGGCGTCGCGTTTCGGAGTTTCATGACCCCTCCTGCAATGATCTTCACGTCACCCAGAATCCCGATACACCGATCCCCGAAGCACGTGAGAACTGGCTCATCCACGTCACTGTCTCCTCGTCGCTCTATCATACATCGCGCAATCACATTTCCTAATGCTGTGATTTCTTCGCTCCCGGAGTTCACGATGTGTTGAACCCTGACTCCTCTCCAGATACCTGACGCATGTCCTGTCGAGATCAATGACTATGATTTCCCATCGGTGTTTCGAGACTCGAAAGGCCTCAAACTTTAGGACCTTTGAAACCCCGATGGATCTAATATCCCGATGACTCCTCCGGAGTTCTGACGTGTGTCCTGCCAAGATCCACGGCTAGGATTTCTCCGGAGTTTCGAGACTAGGAAGGTCTCGAACTTCTGAACTTATGAAACCCCGATGCCTCACACAGATTTAAACCCTATGTAGCTTCTGTCCAATCGGACAGTTGACGGTAACCAATTGATGATTCAATGGCTCACGGTGTCCTAAGCTTAAACTCCTTGTGTGGCCGTAACTTCCTCGCTACTTTTGATGGATCTGACGGCTGACTGGATTTTCATGAGTCCCCTCCACAAGATCTTGACCGTCGCTTCTCTTCCTTGAGGATTTCTTAATGAGAAACCTCATGTGCAGTCCTTCAACACATTTGAAGGCTTTACTCCTCCTGAGCTTCCTCTAGCTTCTCAGTCTCTTGGAAAAGAGAACCCTTTACTCGCACTCCTTGTGACAACCTGTAACACTTCAAGTGTTCAGCTTTCCTTGACTCCATGCACACCTACAGCAGCAGTCTTCAATTTCTCTGCTCAGAATCGTAACTCTGAGTCTCATCTTGGCCTGCGCACTCCTTGCATGGCTCCTATGCCCAAATGCACTCGTTGAGCGAATGAGAACAACAGTTGGACTATCTGAGTCTTTTGTCAATGCACTCCATGCAAACAACTTCGACTGCACTCCTTGCAGGAATTCTCTCACTCAGACAGAAAAACAATTGAAACTCATCTCCTCATCCTCTTAGACTTCACATTCAAACATGAAATCACATACACAACACATAAAAGTAAATGTATGACTAGAAGCAAACATTCATGAGCATTTCCACATTAATACACAAAGAATAGACACAAAAACAATGAATTTGAATCAACTCCTTCTATTAATTCAAATATCAGTACATGGGTGTTCTTCTACAACTCTCTGGTTCTTCTTGCTCCAAATGCTTCTGAATTATGTTACAATGCACAATGAGGGTGTCTATATCTTGTTTCTCTCTTGCGCTCTACAACTGTCTAGTCTAGAATTAAATTCTATCTACTTTACATTAACTATTTTAAATGCCGTCTACCTACTAAGGACGAGAGCTATCCGCTCAAGGTCCATTTACATATACAAGTGTGCCTCATCTTAATGGCTCATTTGAGATTTGCGCAACAATTTCAAAGTGATTTTCAAAATTTGTGTTGGCTTGTCCAGCTGTCTTTCGCTCCTCGCTAGCTCGCTTGATGTGCTGGCGATGATCCTGCATCATACTCCTCGGCTTGAAAAATTTCATGGGCTCCTTTCCATGAGCTCCTCCATGGTTCATCCATGCTTCTGTATCTCTGCATCAGTCTCCCAGCTGGCATCTTCAACTGGATGGTTTTTCCATTTGACCAGATACTCAAAATATTGTTTTTGCCTGGTCCTCTTACTCACTCTCTTGTCCAGTATGCATTCCATCTATGGCTTCTCTACAACTGGAATTTGTTTCATCCACTAGATCACTGGCTGCTTATCTCCAGTCTCTACTTCTCTAGCCCTGTATGGGTACAAATCTGAGACATTGAATATCGGAGATATTCCGATCCCATCCGTTAATTCAATCTCGTAAGCATTGTCCCCAAATTTTCTCAAGACCCTACACGGCCTGATTTTCTTCATCTTGAGATTTTTGTACGTCCCCCTTGGGAACCTTTCTTTCCTTAAGTGTGCGAGAATCAAGTCACCAACTTTGAACTGAAGTTGTCTCTTCCGCTGATCGGCTCTGCGTTTGTATTCCTGACATGAATTCTGCAACCGCTCCTTCACCTGGCTGTGAAGTTCCTTCATCGCCTCAGTGAACTCTTCGGCACTTGTGCTTCTAGTCACCGTCTGTTCTGAATCTTATAGTTCAGAAACTACTCTTGGCTGCATACCATATACAACCTGAAATGGACTTTTGCATGTGCTTCTATTCACTGAATCGTTATATGCAAACTCTGCATGTGGCAATATGTTGTCCCAACTGCCGTGGTGCTTTGTCACCAAGCTTCTCAACAAATCTCCCAGACTTCTGTTGACCACCTCCATCTATCCATCCATCTGAGAATGATAAGCTGAACTAAACATCAAATTAGTCCCCAGCTTCTTCCATAAGGTCCTCCAAAAATGCCCTATGAATTTCGTATCTCTGTCCGAAACTATACTTTTCGGCAACCCATGAAGTCGAATGACCTCCTTGAAAAACAAGTTTGCGATGTGAGTCACATCGCTGGTTTTCTGGCATGGAATGAAGTGCTCCATTTTAGAAAACCTATCTACAAACACAAAGATAGAGTCAAATCCTCTTTGTGTCCTTGGAAACCCTAATACAAAATCCATTCTTATCGCCTCCCATGGCCTCTCTGGTATGGGCAATGGCTGATAAAAACCTGCATTATGCTTCCTCCCCTTCGAATGCTGGCAAATTCTGCATCTGTCCACAAATTTCTTGACCTCTGACCGCATCCCTGGCCAAAAATATGACTCATTCAATTTCGCGAATGTTTTATCATGGCCAAAATGTCCTGCCAAACCTCCACTGTGTTTCTGCTTTAACAGATTCTCCCTTATGGAGCATTTCGGAATACACAGTTGACTGCCTTTGAACAACAATCCTTCCTGGATTATATACTCTATCCATGGGCTTTTGTCTCTAAGAACTAGATTCTCAGCAGCTTCATACGCTTCTGAAAAATCTGGATCACCTGCGTACATGTTCCTGAGATCCTCAAAACCCAATGTTTTGACTCGGAACTCCTGCAACAGCAAACACTTCCTGCTCAAAGCATCAACCACTTTGTTAGTAGTACCAGAAATATGTTTAATAACAAATGTGAAATTATGCATATACTCAACCCATTTGGCATGTTTTTGATTCAACTTCTCCCGTTGAGTCACAAACTGCAGTGCATGATTATCACTATATAATACAAATTCTTTGGGTATCAAGTAATGCCTCCATTTCTTCAGTTCCTGTATGATAGCATAAAATTCCTTATCATACGTAGAGTATTTCAATTTTGCCTCATTCAGCTTCTCGCTGAAATATGCAATCGGCATGTCCTCCTGACTTAAGACCGCTCCTATTGCAAACCTGCTTGCATCACACTTCACCTGAAACGTCTTCAGGAAATCTGGCAACACCAAAACTGGCTGTTCCGTAATCTTTCGTTTCAACAAATTGAAACTCTTTTCAGCCTCTTCAATCCAGTAAAAATATTTATGCCGCTTCTTCACTGTATCCATCATCGCTGCGCTAATTCCACTGAAATTCCTGATGAATTTTCAGTAGAAACTAGCCAAACCATGAAAACTTCTCACCTTGAAAATATTTCTCGGTGATGGCCAATTCTTAATGACTTCCATCTTATCCGGATCCATCTTCAACTCATTTGCCGAAATAACAAACCCCAAATAAATGAGTTCTATCTTCATGAATGAAGATTTATTCATGTTTATCAACAGCTTTTCCTGCTGTAGCTTCCGTATCACTGTAGCCAAATGCTTCAAGTGCTCTGCCACTGATTTACTGTAAATCAGTATGTCGTCCAAATACACAATCACAAATTTCTCGATGAACTCCCTCAGGACTTCGTTCATCAACCTCATAAAGGTACTTGGTGCATTCGTCAAGCCAAACGGCATGACTAGCCATTCATACAATCCTTCATTTGTTTTGAAGGCTGTCTTCCACTCATCACCTTCCCTCATGCGAATCTGGTGGTATCCGCTTTTCAAATCAATCTTTGAAAAATATTTTGCTCCACTTAAGCAATCCATCAAATCATCCATTCTTGGCAATGGAAACCTGTACCTGATAGTTATCTTATTGATCGCCCTCGAGTCGGTACACATCCTCCAGCCTCCATCTTTCTTCGGACTGAGTACTGTTGGAACAACACATGGACTCAAGCTTTCCCTGACCAATCCTTTGTCCATCAAATCGTGGACTTGCCTTTTAACCTCCTCATTCTCCTGTGGCGTCAATCTGTACGTAGCTTTGTTTGGCAAAATAGCTCCTGGTATGAGGTCTATATGATGACTCACACTCCTTATCGGTGGAAATGAACGAGGTAGTTCATCCATGACTATATCATCGAACTCTTCCAGCAGTTCCTGAATTTCCTCTGGTAAATCGTCCACTCTTGTGCTGGTCAAAACAATCCTCGGTTTCCTGACCACAAAGAATTGTGGATATTGTTTCTTCTTCACCTCTGTAAGAAGTTCCTTCCCACTCATGAGAAGTACTGTGTTGCTTACCTCCGGCTTCACCTCCTTATCTTTGATCGGAAGCAACATATGGGTTCTCCCATTTTTCTCCAGGATATATTTGTTCATTCTCCCATCATGAATCACATTTCTGTCATATTGCCATGGTCTACCCAGCAATAGATGACAAATATCGATGGGAATAACATCACATAAGATCTTATCATTATATCCACCTATCTTGAATTCAACCAAGCATTGTTTAGTAACAGTTACCTGGTGTCCTTTTTGTAGCCATGAAACTCTGTATGGGCTTAGATGATCAGTCATCTCCAGCTCCAGCTTCTCTACCATCTCCGTAGATACGAAATTATCCGTGCTACCACTATCTACAATAACCTTGCACACCCTGTCCTTGGTCTTGCAAGTAGTCCTAAAGAGTCTGGTCCTTTGGACTGAACTTTCCACCTCCTTCTTGGGTGTCAAAAGGACTTTTCGCATCATGAGCGATCTTCTGCCTTCAGCATCTTCGGCCTCAACATCCCGCCTCTGCGCCTCGGTGATGTGAGCTTCTCCAATGTCCTTCTTTTTCTCTGGACACTCGTAAGACTTGTTCCCATTCTTTCTGCATGTGAAGCATGTGATGACTCCGCCTCTTCCTTTTCCTCTACCTCTAATACGAGGAAAAGCATTTGCGTTAGCATAATCTCCCCTCTGCTCATTATGTTGCCCTCTCTGTTCAACATATGGTCCTCTCTGTGAGGTTCCACCTCTCTTTGTACGAGTCTGAGGTTTCTTCCCTTCCTCCTTGGGCTTCTGATATTTGTCCTAGGCAACTACCTTGCCTCTGGGCTAACTTCTGCCTCGGCCCCTCTGACTTTGTTTTCGGCTCAGCTTCTCCTCATCCTTTAGAGCCACTTGGTAAGCATATTCCACCGTTCAGATGGTTAGCATGCTCAATTCATCCTGAATGTCATATCTCAAACCATTCAGATACTTAGAAACCTTTTCATCATCGCTCTCCCGATGGCCTGCCCTGATGTTCAGTCGATAGAATTCCTCAGTGTATTCTTTCACTGTCATCATCTTCTATCTCAGGTTCTACATCCTCCTGAACAAAGTAATTTGATAATCTCTTGGGATGAATTTTGCCTTCATCTTTGCAATCATTCGATCCCAACTTTTAATTTTTGCTTGCCCTTACAACGTCTGTCTGCTTGAATCTCGTCCCACCATAATGTTGCGTGTCCTTTCAAGCATGTAACAGCATGCTTGACCTTCTTGTCCTCTTCAACATCTTCATAGTTGAAGTAGGTGTCTAGAGCTCTAATCTAATCTAGAAGCTCCTCTGCATCTAGATTTCCCTCATAAACTGGAATGTCCATCTTCATGTTTTCCCCCATTCGTGGAATAGCTTTAATTAAGCGTTCATTGGCTGCATCCTTGGCTGCAACTTCTTCTTCACATCCAACTTCAACCTCATCTTCAGAATCACTGAGATCACCTACACCAGCTTTGCATATGTGCATTGTCTCCATGTCTTCGAGTCTTGCTCAGAGATCATGCATCTGTCTCTCCATTTCTGGATTATCCATTTGCCTGCCCCGCCTCCTCGGGATTTCTCTATCTTCTGGATCAGGTGATTGTCTCTCTCTCCTTGGCGGTATGGTGAAATTATCTCCTTCTCTGCTATAGAAAGAAAAGAATCTCTTCTTGTTCTCTGATACCACTCTGGTGCAAACGCACCCTCCAGGCACGTCCGCTCACAAGACCTTATCCCTCCTTGGCCCGAAGAACTTAAAAAGCTCTTCCAATCCCCTATCGAGAATTTTCCGCACCCACAGAATTCTCCTTAACGACCCCCCTGATCAAATCGAGGAATCGGACTTCGCAGATTCGTGAGTCTCGTGGTCACGCACCTTGTGCTTCACAATACCCTGAAACCCGATGGGTAAATACCAACCCCTTCCTGTTCCTATCGGGAATCCTCCCATTGGGATTTTGGCACTTATGATGTTGAAATCCACTTGCCTCGGTGACCCCCGACTCCCGATATGCCGATACACCGATGCGGCATGACACCTGTCCACCACTTTGACACTTGTGGCCCACACTCCCTTCATGATCGGGAAATCGCAGTTTGGAGTGACGCAATTTCAAACGCACTTGTTCAGGGAACTTTCTAAGTCCCAAACCCAGATGTGGGATGACACCTGTCCTCCACTCAAATGCTTGTAGTTATTTGGGCTTCGCATTTTAGAGTTTCGTGACCCCTCCTGCAATGATCTTCACGTCACCCAGAATCCCGATACACCGATCCCCGATGCACGTGAGAACTGGCTCCTCCACATCACTGTCTCCTCGTCGCTCTATCGGAAATCGCACGATCGTGATTCCTAATGCTATGATTTCTTCACTCTCAGAGTTCACGATGTGTTGAACCCCGACTCCTCTCCAGATACCTAACGCATGTCCTATCGAGATCAACAACTATGATTTCCCATCGGTGTTTCGAGACTCGAAAGGCCTCGAACTTTAGGACCTTTGAAACCCCGATGGCTCTAATATCCCGATGACTCCTCCAGAGTTCTGACGCGTGTCCTACCGAGATCCACAGCTAGTATTTTTCCATAGTTTCGAGACTAAGAAGGTCTCGAACTTCTGAAACCCCGATGCCTCACACAGATTTAAACCCTGTGCATCTTCTGTCCAATCGGATGGTTGACGGTAACTAGATGATGATCCAACGGCTCACGGTGTCCTTAGCTTAAAATCCTGGTGTGGCCGTAACTTCCTCGCTAGTTCTGATGGATCTGACGGCTGACAGGATTTTCATGAGTCCCCTCCACAAGATCTTGACCGTCGCTTCTCTTCCTTGAGGATTTCTTAATGCAAAACCTCTTGTGCAGTCCCTCAACAGATTTGAAGGCTTTACTCCTCCTAAGCTTTCTGTAGCTTCTCAGTCTCTTGGAAAAGAGAACCCTTTACTCGCACCCCTTGCGGAAACCTGTAACACTTCAAGTGTTCATCTTTCCTTGACTCCGTGCACACCTACAACAACAGTCTTCAATTTCTTTGCTCAGAATCGCAACTCTGAGTCTCAGCTTGGCCTGCACACTCCTTGCATGGCTCCTATGCCCAAATGCACTCGTTGAGTGAATGAGAACAATAGTTGGACTATCTGATTCTTCTGTCAACGCACTCCTTGCGAACAACTTCGACTGCACTCCTTGCAGGAATTCTCTCACTCAGACAGAAAAACAATTGAAACTCATCTCCTCTCAGACTTCACATTCAAACGTGAAATCACATACATAGCACATAAAAGTAAATGTATGACTAGAAGCAAACAGTCATGAGCATTTCCACATCAATACACAGAGAACATACACAAAAACCATGAATTTGAATCAACTCCTTCTATTAATTCAAATATCAGTACATGGGTGTTCTTCTACAGCTCTCTAGTTCTTCTTGCTCCAAATGATTATGAATTATGTTACAATGCACAATGAGGGTGTCTATATCTCGTTTCCATCTTGTGCTCTACAACTGTCTAGTCTAGAATTAAATTCTATCTACTTTACATTAACTATTTTAAATGTCGTCTACCTACTAAGGACAAGAGCTATCCACTCAAGGTCCATTTGCATATACAAGTGTGCCTCATCTTAATGGCTCATTTAATATTTGCGCAACAATTTCAAAGTGATTTTCAAAATTTGTGCTGGCGTGTCCAGCTGTCTTCCGCTCCTCGCTGGCTCGCTTGATGTGCTGGCAATGCTCCTGCATCAGGGGGGTAAGAAATTCAATTTATTTATTAAAGTAAAAATTATAATGGAGGATTAAAATTTTAAAAAGGGAAATGGTTGTTTTTATCTATCTTTTCTAATTTAATTTTAGTAAAAAAATAAATGAAAAGAGGGTAAATGGTGGTTTCATCTACACTTATCTACACTTGCTAAATTGTTTTTTGTTTAAAAAGGAAAAATGGGGAAACTTAAAGAAAAAAACTTAAGGAAAAGGGGAAAGGTAAAGAAAAAGTTGAATGTCTAACTTAGTAAGGAATATTGCCTTTGGAACTTTATAATTATGAGTTCAATAAGGAATTAACTAAGGCATAAGTCATTTAAGAAGTGTAAGGGGATATTGGGACACCAAAGAACATTTTTTTAGGAATTATTTTAGGTGTGTGAGGGAAATAGGAATAATTAGCTAATTATTAAAATTAATTTTCTAGTGCAACTAGGGGATTGGTGACATGTGTACGGGTTAGGTTTTTCCTAATTTATTAAATGAAAAAGGAATTTAATGATAATTTGGGAAACTAATTACTTTAAAACTCTATAAAAAGGATGGAGGAGGAGAAGTATGAATCTCATCTTTATGCCTAATGTTACGCTGTTGAATTTTTGTCTTGACTGAACTTCTCTTGTGGGAGTTGGGATACCCAGCTCGGGTAAGGAGTGGTAGCTCGACCTTGCGAGGTGAGTTGGGTGATAGTTGTTCTACTTTATTGTGTGTGTGTCCCCTTTTCGGCTCAGGGCGCTCAGGGTGAAGAAGAGTACCCCTAACGTTGGCTAGGAGGTACCAGTGAGGTCACATCAATCGGCAAGCGGGAGATGGACAGAGCATACACGAGACAAAAACTATGGAGCATTCATGTTTGGATAAGGTACGCATGTTTAAGTTGTTACTTTCAATGAAATTTAATTTATGCATTTTATTTCTCTGTTCTCGGTTGAAAATTTCGTTTCCATGAGATTTTTTTCACCTTTCTTCTTACGGTATTGTAATCCGCTTGCTTGTTGTATTCTGAATTGATTTCCTTTAGCGAACCCAATTTCTAATTGCAATGACTTCTCTGTGTGGGTTTTATTGATTATTATGGAGATATGGTGTTTTTATCTTCCGTCCCATATCCCTTAGTCATTATTCCATGCTTGAGCAGTCGCCCAGGAGTCAAATCGATTGTCATCGCTTCGGTGTTTAAATACCTATAGATTCAAATGCCCTTCTTTTATGTGCATAGATTATGAGCAAAGGATACAATTTTTCCTGTCTATCTATCCCTTACTTATCTCTACGTTTTTTTTTCTCTTACGATTAATCTCAATCCCTTCGTTTCTGAGAATGGGCATCCTTGTGTTTTGATTGAGTCATTGTAGAATGATTTATCTTTTCATCTTTTTGTTTGATTATGTTTGTGATATATCTCTGTGATTTCGCTGGATACAGATCTCTTTTCGAAGATTTTTTATTTCACTTTTATATGAAATTTATCTTTGTGATTTTCACTGGACAAAGATCCCAATTCATATAGTTTTTATTTCACCTTTAAATGTATTTTGTATCTGTGATTCCACTACACAGAGATCCCTTTCAAAGGGTTTTTAATTTCACTTTTAAAATGTGATTTTACTCTGCGACTTTGTTGGGAAGTGACCCATTTTTCCTTAGCATTTGAATCCACCTTTAAAAATGTATTATGCATAGCGTTCATGATATGATATTCATGGCTCATTACACAAATTCCAACCATAATTTTTCCTTGCACCTTTGTCAGCACTCAACATAATGTTTCTGGGCATTTTAACCAACATCCAACAACGAATTTTTCGTGGCACACTACATAGCTTCCTCCCTACGCTTTTCTTGACACCTTGCACAGATTTGCACAAATATTATGGCGATTTACGTATTCTATTTGCACAACAATTTTAGATATAACAACGATATTAACTATTGTATTTACACAATTATTTTAGATTTATTGTATTTACCCAGCAACCAATACCATCTATTTACTCTGTGATTTAGATTTATACACTACAAATTTAACATACCTATTGTATTTACACAATGATTTTAGATATAACAACGATTTACCTATTTTATTTACACAACAATTTTAGATATAACAACGATATTACCTATTGTATTTACACAACGATTTTAGATTTACTTTATTTACATAGAAGCTTCATCTATTTTTGACAGCGATTTAATATACCTGTGTGATCATACATCAATGATTATATATCTACATTATCATATCTGGACTTATGTATATGCATTTTTTATAGTGATTATATGTGTGCATTTGTAGTTTTGATAATTCCCAGTAGAGAATGACAAGGATATACCTATGTTTTTAACGATGTTAATTCCTTGATTTAAGACAACGATTTATACTTGGACAACGAAATTTTTTTCCTTGTTAAAATGGCATCTTGTCTCTCTTTAGTATGTATTCATTTTTAGCTTGTGTTGTTGTATGACAACGTAGTATATGTGACAACTTATTGATTGGTAGACAACTACCAGTGTTAGACAATGTTTTTTGGTTTTAAAAATATTTAGTTTTGTTAATGTACAATGAATTTGGTAGACATCATTATCTTATAGTATTAGACAACATTAGCATATGATTGATAGACAGTGAAATAATATTTTTTTTTTGGAGGTGAACCAACTTCACATAAACCTTCTTCATATTGGATCTTTTAATTCAACATTTCACATACCCTTAATTACCTTAACTAACCTATCCTTTAAAGTGAATTGAACTTGAAGAAAATAAAAGTAGACTGTTATACAGAGAAAATAATAATTTTTATTTATATTAATGATGTAAATGTTTTAATATTTATTTGATTTTTACTAAACATAGTAGGATTATCATTTGTTGGATAGAGTTATAAATGTTGAATGGATAGGATTTTTAGACATAATAGTTTATTGGCATAATGATTTAATATCTTGCACAAACTTAATGGTCGAGGGATTAATAGTTTCATTAGCTAAAAAAATCAATAGCTTAACAGTTAATTGGCTACTATGTGCCTTGTGCCTTAATTCAAGTGGAAAAGGGTGGTTGGTCATAGTCATTTCACCACAAAGGTTGCGTTGTAGGAAACAAGAATCCTTCGGTCAGTTGCACAATTTTAATCTAGAGTGATGTCACCTTGCATCTTGTCAACTTGTTGCTTGGGTGCATGGGTATAGTCTTGTTTTATTATGAAATTTAGTTTGGTATCCTAGCGCGTTGGTTTTTCTTGGGTTATTGGTATAGATGTGTTATGTTCCACCAGGGTTACCATCACACCTATTGCCTTGTGACAGCATGATTCCTAATAAGGGGATCATTGCACGCCTTGATGGATAGAGGTGAATGATAACTTGGCCGAAGTCTATGCTTCTCGATGTGAGTGTTGTTCGTTGAAATGGTTGTTGGTAATTGGTTTTGTAACACCTTAAGGCGTTGGGTTTTTTCGCGACGTAGAGGTTCCTATTCCCTAGTCGTCAAAGCCGCTATGTCAGGTTGATGTTGTCATGTAGCTTGTAGGTGTTTTCTTTCTTATGTCAGGTAGGTAGTCATTTATATCTGCCATTGATTATCGCATGTTTCATCTAGTTGCATGATGTGCTAGTGTGTCGAGCCGTTGTTGTTTGTTTTCTGATCTACGTGCATTGCGTTCGTTGTCAAGTTGTGTTTTTTAACTGTTTTCGTTGTTGCCTTCCTGCTTCAAACAAAAAAAAAAATCACTTGCTTGCATCGCTTGTAGTCATAACGATGGGGTCGTTACAGAATAACATGAAATTAGTAATTAAATAATTATTAGTTTGCATGAGATGGACAAATGACATGTAATAAAGGAGGATCAGAGCTCACTTTTTTACATCCTAATGGTAGATGGGTTCGTAATGCTCATTTTCTTCTTGGTTATTTGATGCTAATGTTTGTCTCAATATGTGCTAATACAATGGATATGGGCATCTCAACATTGTATACAAGCCACACATTGTACATGCTATTTGTTGTACTCTTTTCACATGACCACTTTTAGTTGAGGTGTCCTTGCAGAAGAAGAGCACCCATTTAGAAGTTGGTAGGGTCATCAATAGATGAGATAATTTTATATGTGAAAAGGGATAATTCGATATAATACATGAAACAATATTAAAATTAAAGAATAATGAAGGGAGGATCTTCTACAACCACAAAAAAAGGTATGCAACCCTAGAAAATTCAATTTATAGACAAGCATTTTTTAATTTGAAATCCTCTTAGGGTTTTTTAATTGAGATAAATTGTAAATTCAATATTTCATGAGAAAGTAATAACACTAAAATAGTTTAGTAAATATATTTCCAATTGTTCTAATACTTAACCAAATTCCCTATCCTTAATTAGGAACTATTTGACTATTTTCATCCAATTTAAAAACAAAAATCCTATAAAATAAAGGAATGCACACCTCTTGAATCCCACTAGAATATAAATCTAATCATAAACTTATTTTCTTGTTGTAAATCATATATACATCATATAGCATGTTTTCGTAGCTTAAAAATTTGGATTTGAGGGTTTTTTAAGAGAGAATTTTCATGCTTTTGTACATATAAATATGGTTTTGTACATATAAATTAGGAGGTAACATATTCCTAATTTGGTAGTTTTTTTTTTATCTCTTATTAGTTGTCTTAAACCATTCCTTTTATTTACTATAATCCATCATTTGATATTATTACAATGTAACACGTTACCATGTTTTGATTCTTGATAAATATATTTAATTAGGTAAATACATACTCTTGGATCTCCTAATAACCTTCCTTCATTATTACAAAATGAAAAACTACAAATTATGATATAGAATGATTTTCTCTCACTTTAGTATTGATACTCATAACCTTCCTTCATTATTCCAAAATGAACAATTGCAAATTATGATATAGAATGCTTTTTTGTTAGTACTGATTAAGTTTGAAGAAGAAAACTCTTTTATGAATTCCTACCTAAATTTTGTTCATATTACTTAACCCTACAAGGATATATATTCAATTAAAGGAAAAATTACAAGAAGACTTTTATAATAAGTCTCTTTCTGACTATTTTATAGATAATTGTATTTCATAATTTACTTAAATGTAATTTAGAGTAATCCACTTATAAGGATTAAAGTTCGGTTTTATATGGACATTGAATGACATAGATGTTGTATTGTTGTTGTTGAGGGATATTATGAACCATTAAATCATTAGTAGAGGACTAATCATTATGGTTTAAAATCTTGTCATGATTAAATTGCTAATCGAACCATATTTTATACTTGTTATTCTCTCCTTAGTTGTGATTTAAATTTCTCAAGCATTAGTATTGTGTATTTACATTATATAAGACATGCATACCATTGTAATGGAAAAAAAGTGATTATAATATTAAATGTAAAATAAAATATTTTGTAAGGGAGGTGCATAGTGCATAGTGCATTGTTTATGGTTAATACCACATATGAGTGTTACACTCTTTGAGATGTTATTTCTATTTTTCCAAATTATATAAACGTGAAAATAAAAATTGAACACAAATATGTGTAAAATGTGATTAAAATATTAATTATATAATTTCTATAAATATTAGAGAATATAATTTTCAAAATAAAAATTAAATAAATAGGTGAGATTGATAAAATACAGACAAGAACAACAATATGGAAGAAAAGGCTAATTAGAAAACTGTGATGTATTCACACCAATGTTACATATTTATAGTACAATGGGTGATTCCACCTCATAGAGAGATTTGTTGTAGGTCCTTAAATCATGCATGATGACTAGGCTAGGCAATCTTAACTAAATCATTAGTCATCACTTGAAGATATATTACTAATATCCTAAATGAATAATACAAATATAGGTGACAATTAGATGTAGTGATTGGTAAGGTAAGCCATAAGCTAGCATTCCCCCCCTCAATCACAAGTCCGATCAATAATACCATCAATGAAGCATAAATTGGTACCATTTCCATGTCTTCATACTAAAACTCCTGAGATAAGCCTCAATGAACAACTACCTAAAAATTGTCAATATGAATGTTGAATTTTTCATCTAAAATGAACTCGAAGAGAGCTAAGATATAGAAGTGAATAGCTGTAATATCTGGACATTCCTTGATTGCTTGAAAATTTGATATTTTTGCCAAATATTTGAGCTATAAGAATTTGATGTCTTATTCTAATTGGTGAATATGTAGTATCACCACTCTATTATCAATGTATCACTGAAGTTCTCTCTGAATTTTTGGTTTCGGATGATCACTGACCAGTTGATACCATATATATGATGGTTTTTGGATGACCACTAGCCAATTTTGACACTTTTAGGTGTCCAACAACATCCCAATATATCATGTGTATGATTCAATTGAAAGTCATTGAACCATAATTCTACCAAAGTCTTCCATCTACAGACTGAAGTTTCCCATTTGGAAAATTTCATGCACATCTGGCATATTTGATGTTTCTTGTTGTAGAAACTTTCGGTTTGATAACCATCTTCAATTCCATCATCAATTCCCCCCTTATTCAATTGAAAGGAGATACAACAAGTGGTTTCACAAACCATGATCATTTGATTTTGAACTCCCCCCCTTAAGGTATAGAATAGTTACATCATTGTACTCCCCCCTTATAGGCTCAAGAGAGTTCCATACTTGTTCCATTTGTGTACAACGCAAAGTGGGCATGTGGAAACGACCACATGTTATCTCATCCCATGAGGGCCATGCTTGAAAGCTACGCCATAAGGGGACCACTTATGTGAGGTACACAAATGTTATGTGCTACAACATTGGTCTTTACTCGAGATTTAATTCTATGGTAAGTCTTATATAATCGCTTGGTTGTTGATGACCACTGCCAAGGATCGATCCACTCATAGTGAATCTTTAATCTTGTAGGTTTCTTCAGTGTTGAACATATGTATGAAGAATGGTTATGCTTGCCAAAATGATGGCAAGGATGGAGATAAAAACATTGATTCTCCCTCTGACCAACTTGATTGCAATGTTGGCATTTTTCATTCTCATACTGAATTTGAACAGGTGAAAGTGAATCTTCTTGAAGGAATCCAACAATTTGGAACTTGATTGGTTTGGAATAATCAAGAATATGAAAGGTAACTTCCTTGTCATATCCATGTCTTCCTCTATTCTTATTGTAAATGATTTCTTCCGAAGATATGATGATGGGATTGTAAAGAGTATTTTGAACCTATTGCTTTGAAATCTGTGGAAGTGAATTTATTGTATGTTGTTGGATCACTGAAATATTTTCTTCAATGAAGTCAAATGAAAACCTTTGAAATGTAGGTTTATGGATAGCTTCATATTTGTCTTCAGTTGTAGTTTTATTGTTGAGGTTCTCCTTCACTGACTGTTGATCAAAAACATCATCATCATTATAGAGAGGGTTTTTCTGAAGAAAAAAAAAAACTAGTTCATAGTCCCTCACTGGTTGTTGATTTTTGATATCTATCAACTCATCATTCAATAGTTGGTATTGAGATTGAAGAAGTCTAACTTTATCTTGCATCACTTGCAAACAAGTTAGCACTAATTGAAGAATATATTTCTGAAGTATGACTATGTTGTATTCAACAATGTTTATTAGAATGTTCAATAACTCTAATAAATCTAGATTTTGAGCCATTTTTAAAACATTAAATGAGGTTTCCTTGTGCAAGTAGATTCTGATTACAATTTGAATCGACAAAATAAGGCTTACTTGCAACTCACTCACTTGAACTTCATGCTTTCTTGAATTTTTCACACTCATTTGAATTTGTCTCTAGCAAGATGAGGGTGTGAGATACCAACGAAAATGAACCCAAACTTTGATGTTTACAATGATTTGAGTTTCAACACTCAACCCTATCAATTTTCAACTCAAAATTACAATGACACTTGGGTGTCGAGCTCAATCAAGAATGAGCCCAATTACAAATTCAATGTCACTTGATTTAAAAAAGACAACTAAACTTACAAAAGGACTATTTGTAAGCTACAAATTATGATTGACTTAGAAATTGAATGGATCTTCGAATTTGATGGTACTTTGATTCCAAGTCACGTCCAATTCTTCTTTGACTGCGAGCTTGATTTGTCTGTTGTTTCATTGATTTGATGAAGAATTGTAGTTGAGAACTTGATATTGTTGCAGTTGTTTGATTACTTATGCTTGATAGTGCTTGAATAACATTATCCTTGAGTTTGTGTGTGTTGCATTAAATGTTAAAATTGCAATTGTGTTTATGAAAAAACTAGACAGTAAACAATATAAGCCTCCATGAAAAATTCACCACAACACACTATGCAAGGTGTACCTAAGATCCCCTTATTCAATTTCGTGCAGATCTAGGACACCAACCACAACAAAATAAATCTTTTTAATTTTGCAAGATTACAATGATATTTCCTTTTGAATAAGGAAATATAAATAGATATTTTTGAATAAGACTTGTCTTCCTTTAGTCAAGATTTTAATAGCTAATAACAAGACATTAAAAATGTCAAATTATCCAAAGTCATTACTAATACACAATATCAACATAGTTGTGTCCCAATCAAGATAAGTGTCCCGACTACACTTAGCCCACTTTATTTCTTCATTTTGTCATAACCTAGAAGTTAAAACAGTGCTAGCATTGTTGTGAATTTACATTCGGGTTGATGGATGATCCACGCTATGGTCCCCGATATGGTCCACGATACAGTCCTCGATATGTTACACGATACGATACACCATTGCACCTCCATATTGCAACACTTCCACCTCTCTTTTGGTACCCAGATGGAGTTTAATGAAAACTCTAGTGTCACATAAACTTCTTTCATAAACTTGATAACACCATGCACATGCTTTGTACCAGTTACCCTTTTGACATGGACAACCAATCTTGATGTATTCACATTCAAAATTCAATTCATTCCAATATGTTTCGACACTCTTCATTAGCAAATAAAATTCATAATCATCATACTCACCCACTAAGAACATAATAGCATAAAATGAGAACTAATTATCTATCCCCATGATCTTGTCATCTTCGTTGAATAAAATAATAGAAACCTCACCACTCATTCTCACACATTACACTTATTATCTCTCCTATATTCATAAGTTCACATACTTCTGGTTTCACATAAGGCACATCCATGCTATATGCACAACCCAGGAATCACATATATAGTTAACTAGTAACTAAACTAAAACTCATGTCATTTTCCTTTAATAAAATATCCATACTTTTCCAATTTCAATTTCAAAAGTAGACCAAACTTATTCTCACTTAGACAAATGATGTCTCTTCCCTTTATGGTAAATTCACTCCAACCCCAAATTGCATACATATATCACTTTAAAAGGTAAGTACATTACCCATGAGTTAAAGAATTCAACCACCAATCATTTGGAGTGAAACTGGTTCAAGACTCATCGATCCTTGGGATCCAATGACTGATGTGAAATCTGGTACGAGTTTAAGGTTTGTTAACTTTGTCAATAAGCAGAACATATCTCTCTATGCACTTGAAAATCACCAGTCGTGATTCCAGTACGTCACAATTGCTCCTTCAACGAACAGATCCAACTTCTTCTGCATAGGAATTCATGCTATTACACCCATTTCTTCCATAAAATGTTTTAACCACATCTTTCATGGATTAACTTTGCCATGCACTCATGGATTAACAAGACAGATCTGAATGGACCATGCCAAATCTCCTTGAACAATTGCATGGATTGTGTGGATCAGAACACGAGAGAGATAACTGACTGGACATGTGGTTATCTATTTCATTGAATAAGCATGCAGAGATAAATCCCATTGACAAGTGGTAGTTATGAATGATTATGGAAGGATTTGGTGTGAAATGTTCTTACTGATGTGATTTTACTCGATTTGATTGAGGTCACTGCCATTGACTGCAAAAAGGAGGATCCATCCGATGATTTGAGCAGTGCCAAGCTTTGAGAGTTGATTTTGTTTGCATGGGAGATCATTGATCTTTCTTTTGTACTTAGCGAGAGTGTGTATGTCATTCAATGCACCTCTGTGACTCTAATACACCCTCTGTTGCGCACTCATTTAAGGGTTTTCTGAGTGAAAGATTCCCTTCTTTTCCACCGTTTGTTGTAGAAGCCACGCGGAAAAGGAGCACACAGGATGGATTGATGTCATCAGTATGACCGCTCTGAAGCATGAACAAATGATCAAATCACTGCAAAACGTGGATCGTTGGACCAAAGCGTGGGATGTAGATGCAAAATCACTACATAATAAATTTGTGAAAGCATTATATATGAAGGAAATTTACGAGGAAAGACATTTTTCTGGAGAAGCTCATAGATTTGGTTGTATTACACTAGCACCTCGACATCGATAAGAATGAAACGGATCCAATGAAGTCCCGAAACCGTACACTTCAAAATTTGACTGTGGTTTGTCGGTCAATGGTTTCGTCTCATGCAACTCTCATGCTCCAATCTACTCTTGGTTTGGTAAATCCGATTGCAAACTAATTTTATTTTAGTGCAAACTGATGTGGCCTCTTTTCACAACATTTAAACAATATAATTCGCTGCCAAATTATTTAGACCTACAGAACTATTAACCAAAAATTCACCAAAGAGATAGTGGATGGATCGATTCCAAGATTGACATTTTAGGAGTAATTTCCTTCTAGTTGTTTGAATCATGGAGGGTCAGTGTATAGGCCAAAAACAATGGTTCTGAACTAATGAAATCTATGGGTGTTGACAATCTCGATTTCTTAGCTTCGGTTACTCAATCAAAAGATATTATGGATGAAGGTGATGAGTACGTGCTAGATAAAAATCATATGGCTATCAATAGCCCAAGTTTTGACTGTGAATGATCTGCAGATCTAGGAGTTGCAGAAAGATTTCTGTAGATATACAAAATATTCATAATGCTCAACATATCTCACCTCTTG
Source organism: Picea engelmannii (assembly GCA_009831015.1). NCBI lineage: Eukaryota > Viridiplantae > Streptophyta > Pinopsida > Pinales > Pinaceae > Picea > Picea engelmannii. The sequence goes on from ML778947.1 coordinate 951,351, forward strand.
GTTATTGATTGTCCAGATCGAAAATTATTTTTGTAATGTCCATATCGTTGGTTGCTTTGATTTCTCGTTGGCCATACCTGATTACGTGAAGGTGGAAGAGTGGTCACTCGAATGCCAAATTGCTCCAACTCTAGCTACTTCTCTTTTACTAGATGCTCATATTAATATCATAGGATACACCTTAGCTCTCATGGAAAACTACTATGGATATCAAGACTACCAGGCCCTTAATAACTAGAAAATCTCTTATATCAATTGATAAAATATAGACAGGAATAACAAGATGGTGTAAATGGATCAGTAGCCAACTCTCATATATTCACACCAATGTTACATATTTAAGTACAATAGGTGATGCCACCTCATAGAGATATTTTCTCTAGACCCTAAAATCATGCATGCTAACTAGGCTAGGAAATCTTAACTAAATCATTATTCATCACTTGAGGATATATTACTAATAATCCTAAATGAATAATACAAATATAGGTGACAATTAGACTTAGTGATTGGTAAGGTAAACCATAAGCTAACATAAATAATTTATAAATCATGCTCATGAGTATGAGTGTGTAGAAAATTATACATTTAAAATAGTTGTTGTGAATAAAGGTTATTGGTCATATTTTCAAAAAAATTGCAAAAACAAAAATACAGAGAACTCTTTTTCTATATATATTATTTCTTGTTTTAGTTAAAGTCATAAATGTTCTTATGTGAATCTTAATTAATGAGTCATAACAAGTTTAAAAAGTCAAAGAAGTATAAAAAACACCTTAATTTTATTGACATCACATTTTTTTTACATAAAAAATAATTATATATCAAATACAATTATCTGTTGATATTTTGAAATACAATTATGTGTGGATATTTTCAATTTAAAATGAATATATATATATATATATATATAAAAGATTTTATGTACGTTAATTTTTTTTATTAAGTATGTATGATTGGTGTTTTATTTTTCATATTTTTAAATAACTTTACATTCTTAAAGAATTTTACATGTTTTTTATCATTCTTAAAAGAATATATATATTTTTAAATAATATGTTTATATAATTAAATCACATAATTTTTTGGTAACATATTTTATAGAATAAGATTTCAAAATTAAATTTAATGGATCATAAATATTTAGATACATCATTTTGAATAGTTTTTAATTAAGTATCAAGAATAATTATTCAAAATATCATAGCTTTTACAATTAAAATTTATTTATCAAAACTAATATTAATTATTCATACAATCAAAATTCAACCTATTACATTATACTTTTCTTAAAATACATAAGAAAATCATATTAAAACTTGTAATAATACTCGTACAAATCAACTCTCTTAAAAACATTCAAATTCAATTCTTTAAAAAAATTCATGTGAAAAGTTGGTCATACATTGGGCTTGAATAGATGGTCGTACCTTCGGCTTGAATAAGAAAGTCACGATCAAGGATATCAGAATTCATAAAGTGATGATCTGGGATCCGATCATCATTCAATCGGTAAATTAGGTCTTCATGGGCCCGAACGAACGAAGTGTTCTCCCGTTCATGTCACAGGGAGGGAATTGACAACCAGATCCGGCGCTTGTGGTGCAATGGCGAGTCCACGTGGCGCGCTAGCGCTACTTTTCCATTACCTGATCAAATATGGGACCTTTTATTGATCAAGTATGGGGAGTGTTGATCAGCCGGCTTCCTCTCAATCAAACTATCTCAAAAACATTTTAAATACATGTACAAAGGCTTTGCACCATGCATATCACGTTAATATTCCATATACTCAGATTTTTGAATGAAAAAGAAGAATATTTTTAAGATCACATGAAACTATATATGTACAAGAAAATCAACCATGCATGAACCTGAGGACAAGATGAAAAGGAAAAGTACATTTAAGATCCTTGACTCCTCCTTGAGATCATCCGGTTGTGGCCACGTCAAATACCGGTTCTGTCACCACGCCGCAAGAGATATGAAAACCTATGGGTTTATGAATTCACATGCGCGGATTCACATATCAGTTAGACGATGCTGAGAAGAAAGCGAAAGCGGCAAGAAAACTTCAATTTTTTTTATTTTACTGATGTTATTTTTTATACCTCCAACGGTGAAGTACAGACAATGGAAATCGTCTACACCGACTTGTTTTTAAGCGGCCAGAAAGCTTCAATATTTTTTATTTTACTGATGTTACTTTTGATACCTCCAACTGTGAAGTACAGACATTAGAAAAAGTCTCCACCTACCGGTTTTTATATTGTATGATTATTAATAACCTATGAAGCCCAGACCAAACAATAGGTCCAAAACTCACCAATACCCTCCACGAAAATTGTTGGGTTATGCAAATTAAGGAGATTGCGAACCTGTGGAACGGCATGGGTAAGTTGCATATGTGGATAAAGTTATAGAGGATTTAAATCGATAGTATAAGAATAGATGGAAAGTTATGGTGGTGGATTTTGCGAAAAAGCATATATTCAGGTCGTTGAAATTCCTTTCTCTGCTAGCTGCAGCGATACTTTTGGTCGTAACTTGTTTGCAGGCATTCTGTTCTGTCTATCACTGCAAGAAGTGGTTGAACCAGTCCAAATTCGTCCAAATTCTTCGAAGACTGTACTAGATGTACGCACAATACTCTCATTATGATTAATGGCCCATTAATCAAGCCAGTGTAGGGTTGCCACTTTTATGTGCTTTCCAAAAGTTTTTATTTTGCTTTTGCTTTTACATTTTTACTTTTTGACTTTGTAGTCTTTTAGTCTATTTATTTATAAATTCACTTTAGTATAATATTATGTTAATATTTATTCGTCATATTTATTATATATATATATATATATATATATATATATATATATAATATGCAAAGTGTAATCATCAGGTCATATGATCCATGGTTAAGCTTGTTATGTTATTAGTGGCTAGTGGCTATTGTGGTTGGAGTTTGACATTCTCATTCTTAGCTTAGGAGTACAAGGGTGAGGGGTATTATTTCTTTAATAAGAAATATATATATATTTATGTTTTTAATATTAATTATGAAATTTTAATTAAAGATAATCTAGGGTTAAATTTTTCAAAAAGCCAAAATTTAATATTTTACAAAATTATCTTCAAATATTTTACCTTTTACATATTAAGATTAGTAAGATTAGCTCAGGTTTTTACATTTTAATATAATCCTTGATTTTAATTTCTTGGAGTGCTAAGGGAAAGTAAGAAATTTGAATATCATTATGGGTGATTTCCTAAGAATTATTTTCCTTTTTTATGGTCAACCCTTGGTATGATAAATAATGTAATATTGCTAGAAAAAGCATTAGGGATGGTTCTAATGAGTCCTCAAAATCTAGCAAGATAAATACATACATAAGTCCATAAGTAAAACTAATAAAGGCTATGAAAGTTTTGCAAAGTTATAAATATATGTAATAAGAGCACATGCAAATTTTGAACATGATTTTGTTCTTGTGAATTCAAAGAAAATCGGTGGCTTTGCCTTTCTTCCTCTATGTGTGATATGAGATGAATGATTTGATTTTAACTTTGGATTGAAAAACATTGTGGTTTAGGTTGCATAAATAAAAACACATCCATTCTCCCATCTCCCTATTCTAATGTCTATTTTCAACAATGTGTTTTAAATATGATCCACAAATTCATTGCTCATGAAACTACACACACACACACACACACACATATATATATATGAAAAAATGATGACGATGATGATGATTATTAACGTCCACTAAGACTGAATTGGCCTATTGGACCTTAAGAGAGTAAGTGATTACTTATGATTCTTTAGAATTTTGTTTCTGTGCTCGAAAAGCGTTAAGAGAAGATTTTGAAAATGATCGTACTTTTGTTGAGTCAATAGGTTAGGAAGGTTGGTAGTGCGACAACTATTTTGAAAATGAGAACCAATATGGGTATAGGATGAACAATCTAAGAGAAAGTGATTTTCATCTTCAACCTTCTTAGTGTCACAAAGGTGACACACTCTTTCATCCCATGGCGTTTTAAGAATTGACCAACGCCCACTTTCGTGAGAATTTGTTCTTATCTTAGCAATGCTTATTTTTTTCTTTACACTTGGAAAAATAGATAGATAATTTTGATCTTCTAGATTAGGGTTGATTACATCCTTATAATACCTTAATTTTATTTTTTCCTCTAACTCTTTATC